>OZ007573.1:28097561-28542561 GCA_963931925.1 Onchidella celtica | reverse complement strand
AAAGAGAGAGAGAGAAATCAGAGAGGGGGGGGGGGGGGGGAGAGGAGTAGAAGAAGAAAGAGAGAGGGGATGAGTTAGAGAAAATGGGACAGAAAGAGGTAGTGAATGAGAACTGAGCTGTTAATAGATATAATTACAAATCATATCTACATAATTATTTATAAATAAAAAAAACAAAATTCCTGATTTTTGTGACCGGCCCCGAGAGGCCATCTCTGCCCTGGCATGTTCCTTTCTCCCTGGGATGGTGCCTTTTGAACATGTCATCATTACTTTGTCGAAAAGTTTTGTTTTTCAGCTTTGTTTGATTCGCAGTTTTCAGTTTGAGAGTTCACTTTTGCAACAGTTAAATACTGATATTTCACTATTTTTACTGATTATATTCCTATAGGGCCTAGCTTGACTCAAAAGTTAATTCATATAGGTCGGCCGTTATAATCTCATACAGCAATTATTGGTAATATCCTGTGAAAACTCAAATACGTCTGTCTTTCAGCCTTTCTTTCTAGTTTTCGTTCGTTCGTTTCTCATCTCTTGCAAGTTCCCTAGTCTAATTCGCAGTGATATCCTAATTCCATTATAATAATTATTATAACTTTGGTAAAAAAAAAAATAATCTGGACAGCAAAGAGTGGATTCGTTCACTGAACATTCATTATCATCTCAGCATCCATACCAATCAAGCTTTTTGTTTTAATTTCTTCCTATCTGAAATGGTGCACATTGTCGTTTGCCCTTCGTAAAACTGGACGGTTATTAGTGTAAGTGTATAAGAAGAAGAAGAAGAAGATATTCTATCAAGAGCTACCAAATTGGTTACCAGATACAGAGAAAATGCATTCAAGTAAGCAAACACACAAATATAATTAAGCATTTTGCAGAGTCAGAATGTGGCTAAAATGAAAAAATTTGGATGTTGCAAATCGTTGCGCAATGTGCATGTGTAAGTAATAATTCAGAATCAATACAAGAAAAAGCAAAGGAAAAAACACCCAACCTTGACCTTGCTTCAAAACTTGCTGTGAACCCACCACAGACTAATAAATTAACCAGACTGGAAACACGAGCTTCGGGCTGTGTCGTTTTTTACGGAATTTCCCGAACGGCGACTGTATAACCAACATGGCCGTCGCTCGGGAAATTCCAATTCTAGTTCGATCTGCAGTAGAAATTTCTTTTTATTTGTCAATATTGGTTGTACATGTATTAATTTCTTGGTGCCGAACCAAACTTCCGCGTTCAGTAGGCGCGTCAAAATGGTATCATTCAAAATTGTAGCTATGCTGAAGCGTCGGTCGCTACCTTAAACCTAACATGGCGGATGGTTCATGACCTTTCGCTGTTTTGTGACGTCACACAAAGGGATCATCCAGTCTGGGTATTTTATTAGTCTGTGGAACCCACAGATTTTCTGGGATTTTTACATTTTGTCAAACATAATTAAGAAGACAGACAAACAGACAAGCCGGCACTCGGTGAAAGGTTGGTCTAGAGGCAAGGTGCTCGCCTCTCATGCCGAAGGTACCGGGTTCGATTCCTGGTCGATGCAGGCATGTTCAGATTTTTTGGGTGGCAATTTTTTGTCCCTGATCCTGTGGACTAGTGCACCTAGTCTTCTTGGATAAGGACGAAAAACTCGGATGGACCGTGTCCATATTGCGCACGTTAAAGATACCTTAGCGTTTGGAAGTTGAGAAGAGCACGCCTGAGAAAATCTGCTGCCCGGGCAAATTTAAAAAACCAATCCCTACCCCCCCCCCCCCCCTCCTAAAAAACAACAAGAACATAAAAAATTGAAGACAAGAAAAGGACAGATGCAAAATCCAAGGGCAGAGATCCCGAGAAAACATAAACCTTACAGCTACTACAAGCCGGCACTCAGACATGGAAAAATAGAGTTTCTTGATACTCGAAAGAAACAGAGACAAATGGTTAAAGAATGCATACTATTAATTATGCAAACAGAGAAACCGGCAGACAGCCAAATCTAAATGGAACTACACCATATAATGTTACATTAGGAAAGAGAGAAAGTGGCAGACAGACACCAACAGAGAAGGAAAGAAAGAAACAGAACCGTGTCCAAGGTCTCGATCGGTGAAGGGGATATAATCGGTGAAAAACAAAATGGTCTATTACATATGGAGTTCTCTTTTCTCCATGGGAATATTCAGGGTTATTGCACATAGGAGGAGGATGAGTTGCATGGATGGGAGGATGAATGGATGGATAATAATATGCAAATAAATGTTTAATTGATACGGGAGAGGCGGCCAGGCGGGCGGGCGGACGAACAGACGGACAGACCGACACTATAAGCAAACTGGGAGGGAGGCAGGCAGATATGCAGGCGAACAGAAAGACAGACAGACAGACATCTAGATAGCTAGATAGAGTGAAAGACGCACAGAGAGAGAGAGAGAGAGTGAGAGAGAGAGAGAGTGAGAGAGAGAGAGTGAGAGAGAGAGAAGGATAGTTAGAGAGAGAGAGAGAGAAGGATAGTTAGAGAGAGAGAGAGAGAGAGACAGAGAGAGTCAGACAGTTAATATACAAACAGACAGACAGAGAGACAGACGGACGGATGGACAGACGGACGGACAAGCGGACGGACAGACAGACAGACAGACAAACAAACAGACAGACAGATAGATAGATAGATAGATTTGGGTCAAGGGGAATAGACGAAGCAGTCACAAATGACTACTTAAATATTTAGATACACTAATGATAAGGTAGATAAATCATCATCATCATTGCCTTTCTCACCCTGGATCAGGGTATAGGCCACCAACAAACACTTTCCATCCCTCTCTATCATGGGCCAGCCTCTTTACATTATTCCAAGTCTTTCCGCTTCGTTGCACATAAGGTAGATAAATAGAGCAAAGAAAATAAAAGAAAGAACAGAACATAATTAAATAGGCGTAAAATAAAACCTCAAGTTGTGCAGGGGCAAGGATGGAAATGAGAGAAAGATTAGAAGAAAAAACAAGTGTCACACGGACACACTCGCCGTCAGACACAAAGACATCCAGATGGATTGAAGGAGCGGGGAAAATCTGCTACTTAAAAATATTAATTATATCCAGAAACTTTGGCGCTTGAGTGACAGATTTAATTTGTTTTTGCTTGTTAGTCGAGCGTTTGCTGGAGAATAAATGATTGGACATCTAAAGAAATAATCGCCAGAGATTTCAGGCGGTGATGAATTTCGTGCCTGTCTAATCTGGCCACTTTGGAGAATGGGTCTGTCAGGGGAAATTTTTATGTTCATTTTGATCAGGGGGTTCTAACATTAGAGTCATCCCCCGCCCCCCCCCCCCGGTTGGGGGGGGGGGGGGGAAGCTGTTACTAAGACATTGGGGGAGGGGGATGTAGACATTTTGGGGGACATAGGGGTGGGCCGACAGCAGAAGAAAATAGTAATAACAATTCTCTCTCTTTTTGTGTGTGTGCAAGTTTGTGTTTCTTTCCCTATCTGTCCATCTCTCCCCATCTGTACATCCATCTCTCTCTCTCCATGTGTCTATTTATGCATGCGGGTGCTTCTCTGCCTGTCTCTTTCTCTCTCTCTCTCCCTCTCTCTCTATGTGTGTGTGTGTGTGTGTGTGTGTGTGTGCGCGGACGTGAGTGCATGCGTGTGTGTGAGGGAGAGAGAGAGAGAGAGGTGTGTGTGTGTGTGTGGGTGGGTGTGTGTGTGTGGGTGTGTGTGGGTGTGGGTGTGGGTGTGTGTGGGTGTGTGTGGGTGTGGGTGTGGGTGGGTGTGGGTGTGGGTGTGTGGATGTGTGGGTGTGTGTGTGTGTGTGTGTGTGTGTGTGTGTGTGTGTGTGTGTGTGTGTGTGTGGGTGTGTGTGTGTGGGGGGGTGTGGGGGTGTGGGGGTGCGGGGGTGCGGGGGTGCGGGGGTGGGGAGGTGCGGGGGTGGGGGGGTGCGGGGGTGCGGGTGTGGGGGGTGGGGGGGTGCGGGGGTGCGGGTGTGGGGGGGTGTGGGTGTGGGTGTGGGTGTGGGTGCGGGTGTGGGGGGGTGTGGGGGTGTGTGGGGGGGTGTGGGGGGTGTGTGGGGGGTGTGGGGGGTGTGTGGGGGGGGGGGGGTGTGGGGGGGGGGGTGTGGGGTGTGTGTGTGTGGGTGGGTGGGTGGGTGGGTGGGTGGGTGTGTGTGTGTGTGTGTGTGTGTGTGCGTGCGCGTGCGCGTGCGCGTGTGGGCGTGTGTGTGTGTGTGTGTGCGTGCGTGCGTGCGTGCGTGCCTGCGTGCGTGCGTGCGTGCGTGCGTGCCTGCCTGCCTGCCTGCGTGCGTGCGTGCGTGCGTGCGTGTGCGTGTGCGTGCGCGTGCGCGTGCGTGTGCGTGCGTGTGTGTGTGTGTGTGTGTGTGTGTGTGTGTGTGTGTGTGTCGGATGGGAGGGGAATCTTAGATGACGTCAGAGTTTTGAAATTGATGGGGAAGCAAAATAGACTGAAAATCCCTGATTCAGAAGGAACCAGAGTGAGAGAACAAATTATTAAACTATCTCTCTTTTAATGTCTGGACGTCTCTAACAAATGAGCGTCCATAATTATGTCTCGACTTCTCTATCAAATACACATCCATAAGTCTCAATTTCTCTAACAAATGTTTGTCCATGTGTGTCTGGACACACGCACCCATATGTCTCGATTTCTCTATCAAATACGCATGCATACGTCTCAATTTCTCTAACAAATGTTTGTCCATATGTGTCTGGACACATGCACCCAAAATGTCTCAACGTCGCTACCAAATACACGTACATGTGTCTTGCCATCTCTAACAATTGTGCGTCCTTAAAATAAAATGTCTCGGCGTCTCTGTCTTTGTTGTCCATGTGTCTGGACATTATTATCTAACAAATATGCGTCCATATGTCTCGACGTCCACCGGCAGAACTCCACGACTTTCAGCTCGAAGTAAACCGACACATCAGTCACAAATTTTAATGTCTAGATTACGTTAGATGTGCAAATTGTTGCATTTGGTTTGTCTCACAAAAGTTGAGCATTTTTTTTTAACCTTGAAAGATCTACTGTCATAACTCAGAAAGATCTACTGTGACAGCTTACAACGATCTACTGTGATAGCTTACAAAGATCTACTGTGATAGCTTAGAGAGATGTACTGTGACAGCTTAGAAAGATCTACTGTGATAGCTTAGAAAGATCTACTGTGATAGCCTAGGAAGATCTACGCGATATTAAAAAGAATCTACTGTGACAATGAAGCAAATGTACTACAAAACATCGCTTTTGTCGTCAGGCACCAGATAATTGTATAATAATCGTAATTCATAATGTTGCTCTAAACAGTAATGTCATTCTAAGTATTTCGCACCCCCGCCCTATCCACAGCTCCTCACCACCCCCGCCTAATCCCCAAATCTCACCCAGACGAGCCAATAGGGTATTTTGAACGAAATTAGACAATGGGTTGGTTTTACTTGATCTGCCGACTTACGATCCTCCGAATTAATAAAAGAACAACTTTTACTCAAAATGACGTCGGGGCACTACATGACAGCCCACATTTCAATTTTAGTGAGGCAAATGAAATATAAATCTTGTGGCTGTTCAACAGAAATAGTTCGCGGCTGTTTTATCAAGACATCCACGTTGTATCGCTGTATAAAAAATAACTTAAAGGTGGGGGGGGGGGGGGGGGGGGATAAATACCAATAAATTCCTCACCATAACCCACTCACCAAGAAACATCATTTTTGTTGTCTCCAAAGACATTCTTGCCGCTGTGATTATCACCAAAGGCTCGACATGTCGAGATGTCGATTAGAACAAATTATGGCTATCTATTAATAACATGTTCAGGGTGAAAATCTTAGAACTATTTCGCAATCTGTACTCTTTTCATGTGCCTTGTAATGATTTCTCATCGGGACCTGCACCAATCCGCTCTTTGATCTTATCCAATTTTATATTACGTCTTATCTAATCTTTTATTTCATTATGGGGAGTCAAAAATCAAAATGCACTCTGTGGAAATTTCTTTCTCTTGAGAAAAATTAAGTTTTTTGTTGTTGTTGTTTTTTCTATGGGTGCGTAAAGTATGTTAGGTTAATGTAAAATTGGTGAAATATTATAAAAATCACAGAAAATTTGCCGGATCGCAGCAAGGCCTTAAGCAGTGTCAAAATACGGCAAGAAGAAAAAAACATTACGAAGCAAAGCCTTGCGTAAGAAATATTACGGAAGCGACACATTAAAACCCCAAAAAGAAAGACGTTACTTAGCGCCTTTCACAATTTTTCGTTATCGTACTTTGGGCTGGCTTTCAGCCAATCAGATTCATATAAATAAGTTCAAATAAAAGTGAAGTTAAAAATCTAATGGGAAAATTTGACATAGGTTAATGTGAGCCTCGTCTGTAATTTTTATTTTAAAACTTAGGCGCCTTGAATTTACAATAATTTTAGATCGGAAGATATTAATTTTTTCGACACTGGCTTTATGAAGGGTCTCTGACCTCTAAGTAGGTCAACTCATTGCTTAGCACGTTTTGATGTCCACTTAAAAGTTAAGAACATCGAAGGTCTTGTCATGGACACTAATGGCTGTACGTTGTCTACCACTGTCGGGGAGGGGACTGAAGCCAAGCGTATAAAGAG
This sequence comes from Onchidella celtica, assembly GCA_963931925.1. Classification (NCBI taxonomy): domain Eukaryota; kingdom Metazoa; phylum Mollusca; class Gastropoda; order Systellommatophora; family Onchidiidae; genus Onchidella; species Onchidella celtica. The sequence continues at coordinate 28,535,937 of OZ007573.1, read as the reverse complement.
TTACGAGGATGGGGGGGGGGGGGGGGGGGGGGGAGAGAGATTTTAAAAAATCGCCAGTATCGAGTATAACGTCCCTGCTCTACGATAATGGCATATGTCAGGCTTATGCCAAAAGGCAACTGACGATTCGTTGCATCACTGAGCATGAGACATATCAGATAATGTTACAGCAAAAGAAATGCGCCACTACGAAAATGTAATAATCCAATAGAATCACAAAGGCCTAAGTCACCAAATGGCAGGTAAAGAAACAGGTGTTTTTTTGCTGAATATCTCCAAAGTGTCAAAAATGACTCATGCCATTAGAGTAGAGTGGCGACGACAAATTCTTATAGGCTGGCTTCCAAGGACAAACAAGTGTCGGAGAACATGTTAAGTGTCGCTTTTTCTCAAATTGTAAAGGACATCGGAAATTCATGGCTGCTCGGTTTATTGTTGCCCTAAGTTTTCCCCATGCACTGGAAATACAATTCCCCTGTACATTTTTACAGCCAACACTTGTCTTCACCTCCCAAAGTGATGCTCAAGGATTTCCATTTTTACGACGGAGGTGCTCAGAATAAACAATAGCAATAACCTGCAGAGCGAGGGTTTTCAGCACTGGAATCTCGGCCCTCCGGGAGGTAGCCAAGACATTTGCGAGGGATCACCAGCCCAACAAATAAAAAAAATATTTAAAAAAAGCAGCCTTCCTTTTCTCAGATTATTCATGTTTTTCTCAGTTCGTCTCTCTTGTTCTTTCTGGCTAGGCACGATTTTGTATGGGTGTGTGTGTGTTTGTGTATGCGTTCTCGTTCTCTCCGTGTATGTATGTTTTACTGAGAGATAAATTCTGTGGGGGTTGTGCAAGAGTTATGGCCCCTATCAGACAGTCTTCGGCCGGTGAACGATATGGATTGCCACAAGGACATTCCAAGAATAAATGCCCAGCGTTTCTCTGCTGCTGTGGCAGAAATGTAGTTATGGCCAGCAGTATGGGACTTTATACACATGGGAGTGGCGGTGATTAATTTCTGTTTGATCTTGTCAGGCATAAAGAGTCTTTTGCAAGACAGATCCCCGTCGTGGTCACTCGGCACTGCTATACTCGAGACGGTATCAATAACTTAAGATCCATTGGTTTTTTTGTTTCTTTTGTATACTTCTTTAATCCCGTTTGGGAAATTTGCCTTTGTGTCATTGCAGCCCAGTTACAGCTGGAACAGGCACGTGGTCGTCAGTGGGGGGGGGGGGGGGAAGGACGGAGTAGTAGGGATGAATTTTATTTTATTTTGCCCGCGCGCCCTGCTCTTTTCGATTTCCAACTGCCAAACGTGCACACGGGCCCTCCGAGTTTTTCGTCCTTATCCGAGAAGACTGTGTGCTCGATCCTACCTCCCATAGTGTCAAGAACAGATTTAATTCATAAATGTTTCCACTGACTAAATTTTTGTGAGAGAGCAGTGAGTAATTTTTACAAACGTAATTATTGTGCGAGCCAGCATAACTTGGTCTCGTAAACAATTTGTTTTGAACAGTTTTTTTTTATAATAGATAGACAGAAGGTGTGGGGAAGGATAGACGGACAGCGTAGGTGTGCATGACAGAGCACTTTTTATATCTCGTGTTTTGAACTAGGTTTAGTAAAGAGGGAAGGGGTGAGTAGGAATTAAATGTTATTGAGACTTCTGTTGACGTACAGAAAATACCGTGATCCAGAGTAAAAGCTCGGGGTTTTGAACATGTTAAGAATTTATTGCTATAAAATTACATTTTATTGTCTTGGGTGATTCGACCTTTGATGTCGACCCAAGGTCGTTGCGTAGGGCTGTTACTTAAAATAACTCAGTTCGGCAGCTGAGCTAGAAGTGGTTGCACCAATCACAATCTAGGAATTAGACGGTAAGCTGCAGATGCAGACCAGTATTTAAGGCCATACAGAACTTAGTTCTGGGCCACATGTAGACAATCCATTTACGAGGTGGTCGGCGATAGTCCTCAGCCAGATGAGAGACATAGAGACGCAGTTGAGCAGTCCATTGTGAGGAGCCTGATTTAAAGCTCCAGAGCCTAAGCTACTTGGTTTGATATAAACCCACAGCGTTTACATCCAGCGCTCTCACTCCTAGTGAGGGCCGCATGGTGACAGTCCATACTAATTTGTAATGATGAAAGTGAACCGTTCTACTTACTTTTGAAGACAGTTTCAGAGCTACCGCCAGACAACGCATGGTTGTACAAGCATTCTCCATGGCGTGTCTAGAGGAAATGTCCATATTCTAATATGTCTCATTGAATTAATAGAATTTAAACTGTTAGATCCGTCGCCACGTGCGCGGATTCTTTTTGCCATATAACTCATATGACCTGCAAGTAGTTAGATTGAATACGTTAGTCTTTATAAAAGCTGTAGTTCCATTAGTTAGATTCAGTTGCCTTTGAATTGATATTTATATTTATAATTATATTTGTTACATTAATTCCTGTAATTAAACTGCCCTACAGTTCTGCTAAAATTGAAAGCAATTGATTTATTTAGTTTTTAGAGTGCAAGTATTTATTTTTGTGTGTTCGTCGATTGTGGGAGCGGACCTCGAAAGAGTGTCAGTCGAAATATCCCCATGTAACCCACATCGCGACACATAGGATCAGGGACAGGAAACTATGAGGAAAATCCCCAAATTCCAACATGCCTGCAGCGGCCGTTTTTGTTTTTCAAATTCTTACAATTTTATTATCATTTTTTTTTTCGTAGGCGCAAGACAGACAGACAAAGATATACAGACAGTAAGACAGACAGATAGCCAAACAGATTGACACAGAGACAGTGATAGTGACTCAGACGGTGGCACAAACAAACGCAGACATAGACAAACAGAGACAAAAAACCGTAGGACAGGATGCTTACTTTACAGAAACCAGTACCTGCAGCACATCTCTCTCTCTACATTTCCTCGTCTTTGCGTTCACTGTACACTGCAAAGGCCAGTAACTGCCATCAGTAAAATATTGAACAGCAGTCATAATTTTCCCCAAGACCAACTGGCAAGTAAAGTCTCTATAGGGACATTCCAGGTAATATGTTACCTAAGAGCCATTTTTCAAGCCATGCCTGAGAAAAAAATTAATAGTTGTGTTGAAAAGGGTAGTAGTTAAATTAACGTTTTTGGTTAGCATTATCTTCCTTGCGTGATCATGTGACCCATCGACCATCTTGGAAAAGAGCACATGATTACGACCTTCCATCATTTATCAAGATTATGTCCCATCAGTTACTCAAACTAATTGCCCCATTGCGCTTAAAAGTAAAACTTGATTATTTATGCATTTTCTGTACGGTCAAATGCATTTTTTTTTTTTTAGGTAGAAAAACATTGTTCATTAACCCTGTTGGTTTGTTTTCAAAAGTTTTGCAGTTTCATTTTGCTTGGTGAAAAAAAAAATGGTGTTTTTTCTGTCCCATTAGTTCCCAACTAAAGTGATGGCAGCTGAATGGACTCGTCTTAATTTTTATTATTTAAAACACATTTTTATCATTTCTGTGCCATTTTTCTGGAGGAAACTGATCAGTCCATTTTGAAATAAATGGTTGGTCATTTATTTAGCGGCCTTTTCTTTCTTAAAAAGTATTATCTGAACGTCCCATCAGTTACCGTGGAATGTCCCTAACCAACTCTACTACTTGATGAGCCTTTGCTTCTATCTTGAGAGTATCAGTTACAACGTGGCCAGGACAGTGTGCCATGCGGTGTCAAAGTTAATGAAGACAAGTGGGTTAATCTCCAGCAAACCAGATCTCAGAGTCCGCCACATATCATGTTCTTTGGAAAGCATGTTCTTTCTTTTCGAGCCAAGGGCATTTTTCTGTCAAAGGAAACTTGACAGATTTTATCCCTTCCACAGAACATGGCTGTCAATATCGTCCTGAGATATTCCGTCAGCTAAACTGTTTCTAACTAAAGAATTTGTCTTTTACTTAGCGGTAATGTTTTACATTTTATTATTATTATTTAAAAAAATAGTGGTGGGAGTAATTCATTGTGGTGCAATTTTGACCCTTTTTTGCTCGACGCTACAGTCTAAATGACAGATTCAACAATGATAAAGTTAATTTTCTAAAGTGTCAACTGATCCAGTCCAATCGCTTTTGTATCGACCAATTGTATTGATTCAAGTTTCAGGTATTTTTAAGAAAAAAGTTATAAAAAAAGTTAAATACAATGATCTTTGTTTTGGCTCCCTGTGGGAAGCCCACGGCACTGGAAACGATGTATTAATACGCGTTCAGTTCGGTGCATGGCATTTCCCTACCAGAAAGGAATGCGTAGTGCTCTGGTGGGCATAAAATCTGTAGTAATTCTGTAGACTATGGTAAAATTGCTAGACCAAAAAGAGAGAGAGAGGTAGAACGATGGGTTCACAGGTTTATCCCGGATAATGCCGGGAACTTCTTCCAGTACATTTAAAAAAACAAAACATTGACATGGTCTCCTGTTCTAGCCGAGACACAGAATACCGAGACGAACCATTCCTTCTCCCACTACGTCCACAAACTGCTCGCGTATAAATACAATGATGATGATGAGCATTACACTTTTTATTTCAACTATGAAGGGATGTGATGCGAATTGTTAAATTGCTGACATCGATGAAACGCGCGCAAGTCGGCCGGGCGGAATATGGCGAATTGATTCCTCTAGGTATCCTGTGTCTCAGGTCCTAGTAAGAAAGTATTGATATTGCTATGGCTCATTCTCAAAGGGCTGTGGAAGTTTTGTTGTACGGGCTGAGATTTTCCGTTTTTGTTGTTGTTGTTGTTGTTGTTGTTGTTTTTACAAGAAATGGTTCAGTTAGGTAGTTTTCCAGCTCACCAGGTTATTTCAAAGATAACTTTGCGGTTTGTGAAATATGGAATACACGGTGCAATAGCAGAACTTCCAAATACCTAGGGTGTTGTTCAAAGTAAAGGTTTCCTGCACGCAGTTGCTGTCTGTCTGTCAGTCAGTCTGTCTGTCTGTCTGTCTGTCTGTCTGTCTGTCTGCCTGTGTGGCTCTCGCTATCTCCCTTTCTCTCTCTCTTTCTCTTTCTCTCTCTCTTTCTCTTTCTCTCTCTCTCGTTCTCTCTTCTCTCTCTTTCCCTCTCTCTGTCTTTCCTTCTCTCTGTCTTTCCCTCTCTGTCTTTCTCTCTCTCTCTTTCTTTCTCTCTCTCTGTCTCTCTATTTCTCTCTCTCTGTCCCTCTTGTTTCTTCATGGATTACACCTCACGACTGCCTGTGCGCAGGGAGAAGAAACAGTACATGTGTAAGAAACACTGTGTTTCTGAGAGTACTTGATTTTTAAATATAAATTATCTTCTTTTCAGATTTTTACATTATAAGTTTTCGCTCCTCTGACGATTAAAGCAGTGTGGCATTGCGGGCAATGTATTTCTTCTGTTTTCACTTTGGACCAAATTAAACAAACAAACAAAAAAAACAACTCTACAGCCAATGAACATGAGATAGACCCCAATAAAACATCACATTTCTCAAATACTTCGTTTTGAATTCAACCGTTTGGAAACAAACAAAGCCATTCAAATCACAAGAACAGTGAAAAAGATTGATTTTTCTCAAAAACTGACAGCATCCCAAAAAGCAGATGCTAATCTACAATAGTTTAAAATTGAAATCAGTATGTCATTTTTCAGTACTCTGAAGAGTACGGATTGAAAGGCAACAGGTCCAAATACTTCAAAAAACTAAGACAGACCAATCTCATTCGCTCACATCCGGCGTAATCTGTTCTGTCCCCTCTGAAGCTCTGCTTTTTTTTTTTCACACATGTTCATTAGCGTCACTCTTTTTGATGTCTAAGATATCGTTTTTCTGTGGTTAAAAGACATGAAAGAGATCCCATGCTGGAGATCCAAGGAGTACTTTCCGGACCGGGCCGCGTGACATCGATCTAGAGTTTACTCACCCTCCCGGGGATGTGGAAACTCTTGAGGAGCAAAAGGAACGAATATGAAGGGAAAAAAAAAAAGAAAGAAAGATCCTCCGCTTTCCTGCGCTCATTTTCTAATGATTTCCTGAAATTGGCAAAAAAAAGTTGGTTTACAATCGATGCGTCTTTTTAAGACTAGAAATAATCTGGTATTGAAGATCATTGTAGAGATGTTGATGATGAAATTATCTTTATATTTCTTTCTTCTTTCTTTCAGCACAGTGTAGCTATATCAGACAAGACGAGACGAGCCCTGTGGGCCCTCGTCATGTCGCCGATGAGTGAGTGCCTTAAAAATACAGCGAGAAATTAGGTTTGGACAAGGCCTAGGAGCGGGGGATTCGAACCTGGGACCTCTCATATCCTAATCAGACACTCTAATCACTAGGCCACTGTGCCGGCTGCCAGTAGTTGTGCTAATTATTTTTTTTTTAGTAAATTAAAAGGACACCCCCACCCCTTCATCCCTAAACGCCAAAAACAGTTGTTACATTTTTTCTAAAGAAGAAAAGCTAAAACATAAACCAGGAAAACCTACTATAAAACTAATTGACTAACTGCTTTTTACCATGGACTCAGTTGATACCAGGCTTCACTCAGTTTCCTTTAATAGATGGGAGGCACTGTCTGCAATGCCAGTTGTTGACTGAATTGTGGATTCCGTTTATTCTTAAGAGTCTGGGGACTGAAGGACAGCTCAGAGACATGGGAGAGGGCGCTGGGTGGGAGGGCGGGAGATGTTTTTATGATCGAGTAGGTGACCTCCACTGCAAGGAGTTTTTCACTCTACTGCTTCACAAGAAAGGCTCTCGAATTTTGGGGCAACTGTCACTGAGGTAGGGCAGAGTTCAGTTCCTGATTTCAAATTGCTACAACCCACAAGGAATAAAAAGCTGTGTACGGATTTTAATTTTACTTTTTAAGTTTTTAGAGCATTTACAAAGCATTATCAAAGCGGAAAAATACGACTAGGTGTAATAAGACACATTCATTCATTCACACAAAAGAAATATATTAAAATCAATTATTGTAAACAATCATCCTCTGTAGTCTTCGATGAGATAGGTCTAGGTTTACAATCATTTCAAATTCAGCAGCAGGTTTCATTTGGACAACACTGTGAGCAGTAACAACTCCACTTTTCCTCATCAGCACAAGAGATTTTGAAAGCGACAACAGCACTCATGTTCTCAAACTGCACTCCAGGCTGGTGCAGTGGTTCTCACCCTTTTAGAATCTGTCCCCTTCCCGCCCCCACACTCCATTATGTCTCATGGCTCAATTCCACCCCCTTCCCCCCCGCCACCCCTAACAGCAATAATAGCAATGATACAGCTAGTTTTCGTTTGTTTGTTTTTTTTTGTAATCAAGATGGCACCGACGTAGCAGCACTGATGGGGAAAACCTAGTCACAATACAGAGACTGAGTTGAACTTCACTAGCAACTACATATTGTATTTTGCGCCACATTTATCATGGAAGAAGGAAAAAACAATAGCTATCCTGTATTTCGAAGTACATAATGTTGTGTGTTCATAATGAAAGAGCCCAACCCTCCCCCCCCCCCCCCGTGAAATCCGAAAATATCTTCCCAGCTTAAGAACCCCTGCTCTACGGTATTCCGATGAGTTCCCACAGTTGAAAGAGTGCTGGTAGTGCTCTCTGTGAGTATTCTCCAGACAGTAATTGTACCATTTGGACAGAAGACGTCAAGTCCATCCGGCAGCTGCTTTTATCGGTAATTTCATTTGCTCCTTCACCGATCCAACAACGGCGTTAGGTGGACATGCTGGAGGGCTGTTGGCGTACTTGGGATGTTACAAGTGTGTTAGAAACCTTTCTTTTTTGAGAAGGATCTCCGCTCTGAGCATGTACACCAAGCTTAAACTTCAATGAAACCTGTGTACATTTAAAAAAATACACTAGCCGGTATCATAGATGATCCTCCATGTTCACTGAAATCAAGGCGCTCTAAGCTGAGTAAAAGGGCGTACATCACAGATTTCTCTGTTTACTGAAGACCAACAAATACATCTGAAAACAGAATTTTAACATGAAATTATGAAGAGTTCACAAATGATGCAAAAATTATGCAAATTACAAGTCTTCTAGTACTTTGCACATTGTCGTTTACGATAGGACAAAGCAGAGTATTTAGGTGAGAACACGATTTGTTCGGTTGGAAGGTTGGAAGTGACAAATGACGGTCAGTGTAACTACACTGGTCGAATCACTTTCACTCTGTTATCACTTACGGTCGGCCCCAGGGACACGTGCACGCAAATGAAAAAAAAAAAACAGAAAGAAAAACCTGAACTTTGCAGTGTTTCAATTCTTCTTTTTCGCCCTTGTCTTTACTATAAACAATTTTAAACATTTTTTGGTGCATTTCCTTTAGAGAGTGCTTGCTATCTAGCTTTGGAGAAACAAATTATGCTCTCATAAAGTGCCTTTACTTTTATTTAAATACCTTGTTTCTTCTGACTTAGCCATCCCTCACAGCTTTACGTAATGTCACCTTCCAGCCATCCCTGAGACAACTGAAGGGTTTGGTTCTACATCGTGTCTACGTGCTGTAGTTAGGGAAACCTTAGTCTAATTTCATTGCCGAAGAGAGAAAATACTGAGTTGTGTTCACTTTCTCCAGCTGCAACTTACTAAGTAAACTACTACGGTCCCCGAGCAACAGCCTACTATCTAAGGGTACCTACATAAAGGCCACCGAATTCTGTCACCGAGCCACTAGGCGCTTTAGGTGAGAAGAATTGCACTATATAAACGGACCGAATCAAGGTGGGTTCTATGTGCAGTTGTTGAAATTATATAGTGCAAATCTTCTAACCTAAAGCGCCTAGTGGCTCGGTGGCAGAATTCGGTGGCCTCTATGTTTGTACCCTAAGTCACAAAAAGTTAACACTGAAGTAATTCAGTGACCAGGGATACCATATTTGGAACACCACCCTCGACGCCAAATGTTCTACATTTTCGACAATTTGTGTAGCCGCCCGACAAAATGAGGCACGTCGTACATTTTGGTGGTATGGAGATACTGGTGTCACCAGATAGGCTATTCAAAGTCCTTTCAGATAGTAAAAAAAAATATTGCTGTAATTTAATCAGCAGAGAAGATATAGCCTCTCAAAGAAAGGAAGTGACACAACCACAGTTTTGAGAAAAGCGCTGTTAAAGTTTCAGCCTTTGGTCAAAATTATTAATGATGACTGGATTCAAAGTCAGTTTTGAGGTATTTACCCTTTTCAAACAGGATTATCATGTGGAAAAGGAATAGTAAAGAGGTTAAACTTTTTCAAAAATACTGAAAACGCAAAATCGATAAATTTGACCCTATGATGCCTTTAACGATTTTCTCGAATCAGGTAGTGCCGAAATGTGCCTCCTTTTGTCGGGTGGCTACACATTTCTACTTTTCTCATGAATTATTTTACCTTATAATATGGTCTTTCCTTCTTTCTGACTTTCCTTCTTTTCGTTCATTTTAACCAAATTTTGTGGGTTTCAAAATTTTAAGACACGGAACTTTGTGTCCGGACACTAGACGGTTAACTCTAAAGACATCAGTTCCTTCAAGGTGCCTCAAAAATGACAGTCCTATTTCGCACAGATGACAGTGTGCTAAACGTTATGCATGGCTATGCTGTTTGTTTTGGAGTTTAAGTGGACCTATGCATGGATTTGACCTAATATTAACCCTTCCAACTGCATGGTGTCTAGACTCAGAGAAGAAAAAAATATTACCACTAAAACAAACGGAAAGTACTATCAATATCCTTTGCATCTCTCAAGATTCAGCCATCATCCCCCCACCCACCCCCGACCTCCCTCCTTCACCCTCAACCCCCAATCCCGTCTATTTGTTCATTTAATCTTCCACATGTCCAATCCCAGTTCATTTTCCACCCATTGGGCAACCCCCGAGGGCCAAAATTGCACTGCATGCGAGTACAAATCTCGTAATCGCCCACACACGTTGACCGCGGCTCATTAAATGGGACATTGCCGGACGATACTGATTGATATGAACACACACGGGAATTCCTTGTCCGATATTCGGGTAACACTGAAACAGCAGAAAGATGGTCTCATAGGAATCATTCACAATGGATGAACTTGCACCAGGGCAAGACCTACATGTACTGCTCTACTATCAAAGTGAACAATCTCAAGACTAAAGCATCACAATAAAAAATAAGCTGCCAGTGCATATTGTTCTATTGTTAATATACACATATTGTTCTATTGTTAATATACACATATTGTTCTATTGTTAATATACACATATTGTTCTATTCTATTTTTCATAGTTTTGAGGAAAGGGAATAAAACTGTTTACGCCATGGAACTCCGACTTGCTGTGTCACCTGTTTAGATTGTTATTACGAGTATAGTTGTTTATTTCTTGGTCGTTTCTTTACATGACTGTGCTCAGTTTGACACCGAGAAGTACATGAAAAGTCCATGCAAATTTGTGAACACAGTGATCTTTTTACCACTTTTTTAGCCTGTGCAGAAAATTCCAAGTAGAAGAATCGAACCCGAGACACAGGATAACGAGGCCGTTCAATTCGCCAAATTTCGTCCCCCCTCGACTTGGGCGCGTATCATCCATGTCAACAATGCAACAATTCGCACCACACCCATTCATAACTAAACGAAAAAGGCTAGTACCAAAGAGCTCTGTGAGTAGTACCCCACCGTGTTCATACGCGCTCAAGTTGTGGACATAATATATTGAAAGAAGGAATGGTCCGTCTCGGTATTCCATGTCTCTGATCAAATATTAGACTACCTTTAGGAATTTCTGGAGTTTACTTTTAGAAATTTCTGGAGGAAACTGATCAGTCCATTTTGAAATAAATGGTTGGTCATTTATTTAGCGGCCTTTTCTTTCTTAAAAAGTATTATCTGAACGTCCCATCAGTTACCGTGGAATGTCCCTAACCAACTCTACTACTTGATGAGCCTTTGCTTCTTTCTTGAGAGTATCAGTTACAACGTGGCCAGGACAGCGTGCCATGTGGTGTCAAAGTTAATGAAGACAAGTGGGTTTATCTCCAGTAAATCAATGCTGTATAATAATCGCATAATAATATGTTAGACTTATGCCAAAAGCAACTGACGGTTCATTGCATTTCGAACCATGAGAACTTTCAGATAATATTATAGAAAAAAAAATGCGCCAACAGGAGAATGTATAATCCAATAGAATCATAATGGCAAATTCTATATGATCGACAGGAAAAGAAACCGTTTCTTGTTACTATCTCAAGATTGTCAAAAATCACATAAATGCCATTAGCGTAGAGCAGTGACGTAATCTTGTTTTTAAAACTGACGTAGAATAGTTTTCTAGTGTATTGTGACTAGCGCATGATGTGAATGTGACTGTTTTTGTTTAGGTACGGGTCGTCACCAAGGAGTGATACATGAATAGGTCACAGAAACCTACAGTAAAAACGCTTAGGCTGTTGGTATATATGGAGTCACTGCTGCTTTGCGTCTGTTCTGACTCAGTGTGCGGAGTCTCTCTTTCTGCCAACTTATTCGAGACCGTTTTTTCACGCCCCAACCAGTGAGACAGATGTGTTTCCGTCTCAGCAGTGCGTGAGGTCACGTTTTATTCTATAGTTCACAACTCACACCAAAACCGAAACAAAAGAGACATGGCTCAGTGCGCCACCTGCCTTGACCACGCGTCCTCCTCATCCCCACTGTATAAACAAACAGGTTTCAACAAACATTCCGAGTTGGACAAACAGACCGACAGACAACTAATCCAGACTAATAAGTTTAATTTGATAATTTATGCAGTTTTCCATTGGTATGGGCTGTTGTCGTAAGTACTCTCGAACCTCAATCGTTTTGCGCTAGGGTACATATATGTACCTAACCCTAATCCCGTCCTATTCCTTAACCATACATCTTATCGAATCGATAACACTGCCCCCTACCCTTTCAATCAAAAACAGGAGGAAAACAAACATAAAATCTGAAAGAAAAATTAATTAATGCTTTTCCTAGGAGTATTTCGGATGGACCTCTCTAGCTCTGGGGTCACAAAAGGCTTTAAAATACGTACACCTAGCCCACAACACTTGGTTGGTGGTGGGGGGGGGGGGGGGGGTTGGCGTACGTACTTGTAACAACGTTCTTGGTAGGTCACAGTGGCGTAACGTTGGAGGGGCCAGAGGGGCGGTGGTCCAGGGCGCAAAAATTCTTAGGGGCGCCAGATTTAAAATAAAACATGAATAATGTAAAGTAGTAATCATAAATTAAAAAATACGTCCTCCCGCCCTCCCTCTCTCCCGTCCCCCCCCCCCCCCACACACACACACACACAAACCAGAGAGAAAATCTCCCAGCATTTGGGCATTCTTCATAGTTTTCCAAAATGACAGGGCAAATACACTTTGCTGTGTGCTAACGGTCCACGGATTAGTGGGCCAATACTTGCCTTGCCCCGGGCGCTGGCAACCTACGCTACGCCACTGGTAGGTCATGAATTCCTCCTACGCACACACACATTAATCAGGACAACCTTTGATTCAGAAGTTTTATTATGTACTTTCCGACGAGTGAATACGTTCAGTAATCACAATTCTGAGTAATCTCACATCGCGCAGCCATGAGAATATTAACCGGGACATAAACATAGCCCTCTCTAATTAATTAATGTACGGTGATGAAGCCGTACAATTAACAGGAAGATCAACTCTCAGAGAATATAGTCTGTTCTGAGTAATACCACAATATGCCACGTCTTCAATCGATAGCTGCAGTTTATTATTTTATCCAACTGTCCAGTATTCAACCACGAAAATATGCTTCTTTTATATCGCGCACTGTCTTGCAGTGTCACCAACAAGTACTTCGCTTTCCTTAGTGAGCCTGATTTGTTGTTTTTCGCCTATGAATGAAGACTAAAGGGGAAGAACGTCAGCTGTCACAGAAGGCGAGTTTTATGGTTACCTCCCTCAGCTTTTAGATACATGATTGTAATATCTTTAGCTTTGTTCCTCTCATAGCGAGTAAGTGAAAAACAACCGTTGTCCAGCAATAGGAGCAAATTTAGATAAGGCATCCCTCTATTCAACCTATATGGAGTTTCAAACTTTAAAATGCGAATTTCTGCAAACCTTTATTTTGTGACAACTGACGTTTTTACCCCTGTAGTCTTCGTATAATATGAATAATAAAACAACAAAGTGGCGCTGAATCAACACTTAAAATATATTTCAGACAATTTACAGAATTTCTCTTTTTCCAACCGCCAAAACCAAAGGGTTCGTTAAGACAATTGGACGACGTAGCAAACTTTTAATATTTATTTTAACACGTCCCCTTGTTTTACCTTCAGGGGCATCACTAAAAAGCGTCTGTCTTTCCAGACATTCCAGTTCTATGTACATGCTTCATTGTAGTGAAAGGCTACATCGTCAGAAATTAGGTCAGTTAGACGCCGTCTACTTCAAGCTTCTCTGGGCCGAGCGATCTAGCCACAAGGCCAATGTGCCGAAGATGATGGAAGCCGGGTAGATGACTAGTGGAGTTTGAAAGAATAACAGAATGAGGACATGAATGAATTATTTTTTTTTAAGTAATTAAAAAAGAGCGAGAAAGGAAATAGACGAATAAGACTCGAGAAAAAATGATGGCATGACGGAAGGACCAATTGGATGGAAAGATAATACAAGGGATGTTAATCGTTATGAGAATACGAAAGTCAAAAAGAAAAAATAAAGAGAGAGAGAGAGAGAAATTTGGGTTAGCAAAGTTGGCGATGAGTGAGGGCAAAATGGGGATGTAATCATGAATGAAATGAATTAATCTCCGCCCATCTTCTCATCTTCCCATCCTATCCCATTCAAGCCCAGCCTAGGTCATGACATAGAAAACTATTAATCTTGCACCCCGGGGCAAGTTTAAGTGATAGGTGTTACATTTTACTATATTTAGTCACGTCCGGTGGAAGTAATCCCGCTTTATATCGGGAACTGGATCACCTAAACTGTCACATTAGCAGTAATTGCTGGAGGGTAGGGAGAGGTGTGGATAGAAAAAAACAAACCGCAAAACCGGCGTGTGCGGGGGTGGGAAAGTGGAGGCTGGAGGCTGGAGCGGGGGGGGGGGGGATGATGTAATAGACAGCAGGTGTGAGTACGGCCAACAAGCTCTCATTGTCTACCGTTGTTGGTGAAGATGATGACATAAAACGTCGGTACTTTCCAGTGGAGTTGTTGTTCTTGTTGTTGTTATTGTTGTTGTTGTTGTGGTTGTTGTCGTTGTTGTAGCTGATGCTCCTTAAAGATCATGTACATGAATGAGGTGAGGCTCTCGATGAAAATACCTCTGCTTTCTTTTCTGCGATTTTTTGTTGTTTTTTTTTGTTTTTTTGGCCTGCCTGCTTGTTCATTTATTCATCCATTTGACCACTGATCTGCCCATCGACATATTCATCCACCCGTCATTCCATCCACCTGGCCATTCATCTTCAGCCAGTGCCTGTCCTTCCATATGTACAGGTCTTTTTGCATTGTCTGCCTATCAGTGAAGTTTTAAACAGGCATGACGTGTGACGTCCGGTTTGCAATCAAAAGAGAGAACCCGTCTTTTTATCTGGCGTTCACAATCATTCTCTCTCTCTCTCTCTCTCTCTCTCTCTCTCTCTCTCTCTCTCTCTCTCTGTCTCTCTCACTCAATCATTCACTCACTCACTCTTTCTGTCTGTCCCTTCTTCTGTCTCTCTTACTCTCTCCCTCTCACTCACTCTTCCTGCCCCCCCCCCCTCTCTCTCCTCCCTCTGACTTTCTCTCTCCTTCTCTTTCCTCCTCTTTCTCTCCTTCTCTCACTTTTTTCCCTCTCCCCCCTCTCTCTCTATCATTCAAACATACATACGCACATACATCAATACTCACGCACTCACTTATTTCTTGTTTTTTTTAAATGCTGTCGTCGATTTTGATGTTGCTGCTGTTGTTCTTGTTGTTGTTCTTTGATCACTCCCAGATCTCTTTACTGAACTTTGATAGTTCTCGCTTCTTTCCTTCAAACTGACATAAAAACGTATTGATCAAATCGCTTAATTCCTGACTGGGCTGACTTAGCTGACTGTGGCATGTTTTACAGTGTGGCCACATGTCGAGCCGCGCTACCAGCTCCCTGTGATCAGGCGACTGTCGTCTTGTAAGCGATGGAGCTTGGGTGGCCACACCACTAGCAATGTAGAGTGCGCAAAAACCTCACGCCTTCAGGAGGGCAAGAGGTCACGACACACCGCTTGAGCGACGAGCGATGTTAAATGGCAAGTTATTTATCGTCGCTCATAGCGAGCACCTACCTAGCGGTAATCGCGTGTGATGTGGGCACCTTGCTTGGGTTTAATGTATCGCTTCACTACAGTGCAGCTCACCGCTTGGCTCATCGCTCGACGTGTGGCCACACACTTACTGTCTAGTAAACCATCCTGTATTTTCCCTTTCTGCACCGGATGTGTACAACGGCAGCCTAACCATTTTCTACGTCAGTGATGGTCTAATTCGTCTGGAGCCATTCTACTAAGGATGAAACTCATTAGTCACCGCGTTAACCACCACCTTCTACTTTGTCCGGCAAAAACAGAAATTAGTGGATGCATTTCGAAGCAATCAATGGCAGACTTTCATCATAGCTGTGGTACTGTTCTGCCCGTCCGGACATCTCAGCTGTAAATCTCACCCATTGATGATGTAAAATAAAAAGCATCGATTTTTAACTGTCGCCGGGGATCTTACATTTATTCCAAAGGCCGTTTTGGTTTGTAAGCTTACATCGAAGGAATCAGTGACGTCCAAAATTAATTTAGCCAGTAGCGGTCTTAATGTTTTTCCCGATAATAAAATTATGCGTATTTGGTCAAATTTTTGACAAAGAAAGGCCAGTTTCTTGCATTTTCATGACATGCCAATTTCCTGCATAATCTTAACCCAAGTAGGCCAGTAAGAAAACTACAGGTCGCTGAATCAATAAGGCATTTACGAAAGAAAAAAAAGTGAGGCGCGCAAGCACAGTCGTAAATTTTAAGAAATATCGCATAAAATGATCGTGCTGGAGATTTTTTTAATGTTGATCTCTCGGAACTGCCAGAATGCGACAGGCTCAAATCTTGAAATGCAGATTAAGAAGTGAATGATAAAAAATAGGCCAAGCTCGATCATAAATCTTGAGCTTAATAAAGAAAAACTGAAATCAAATTTTTAAAAAAAACTATGACAAAAACAAAGGAAGAGAAAAGAAACAAAACCGAAGAATAGAACAAAGCAACCCAAGCTGTGAACTCTGTAACCGTAGTGTGGCATGGCATGCCTTGAGAACGTTGTAATTCGGACAGTTTCTACTAAGTAGAGAAACAGCTTTTCTAAGGATCAGATGATGAGTTCACATTACCTTTATTTTTGCTGTAATTTAAGACCAGTAACACAGATAACCCGTTCTATTCCCTGTGTTTAAGCAGGCCTTTGACAGCAGGTGATGTTTTTTGTTCTACAAAAATTAGTATTATTATATCAAGTTTCCACCGGCTCATTACAATGTTAAAGGAACCACGGTGTCCATTTGACCTGTGTCCTCTGCCACTGAGACTTTTATGACTGTGTGCATAATGGTGGTTAAATTAATGTGTTCACCCGAGTACCTTCAGGCCGTACAATGTAATTAACGGCTGCCATAAAGACAAACCTACGGTGATGAACCGGGCGAGTATAAAAAGATTTGAGGCCAAAGACAATTCTGTATTTGTCAAGCTGTTTTTCTGTGTTTCAATTACTATTTATTAAGCTTTTTAGACAGACAAACATAAAAACAAACAGAAAGACAGACAAGAAGGCAAGGCAGGCAGGCATGACCCCACCCCCCCCCCCACCCTCAAACACACACACAAACATACATTTGTTAAGGTTTCTGGAATCTTAGAATTTAATTTGGTGAATGAAATAAAGTTAAGGAGACAGTCTTTTGTACTTACAACTCTTTAGTCTTAAATGTGATAGTGGCAAGCTTTAATGAATTTATCAAAACCTTGGTAGCTAAACATTCGCAATCAGACTTGCCACTGGTGTAATGTAAATGTTCTCCACTAATAACTTATTTCTCAAGAGTTGGAAAAAAGAGTTTGCTAAATTTGTGAACCACAATTTAACTGCAGTGTTGGCCACTGAACAAAAAACAAAGCAGAGCGCCACAGGATTTTTAATTTTTTTTTTTGCGAGCCCAAAATCTTTGTTTTCGGCATCTGCAGTTTTCCACTAATAAAAACAATTAGGAGAAGACAATAATTGCAGTTCATGAGACACCTGAATCGACACAAAGGTCTTGACCACCTTGTTCTAACTGGAAAAATAGAGGGCAAAAAGAGCAGAGGTAGACAAAGAATAACATATCTAGAGAGTTTGAACAGATGGGCGACAGGGATAAACCAGGACAATATGGGATTTTTGAGAGCATCCGAGGAGAGCAATGAGTGGCGAACCATGATCGTGGATATCTGTTCCAGATCCGGCACTTGAAGAGAGAGAGAGAGAGAGTGTTTTCCAGATCGCGACAAATTTACCTGCATGTCTAAGAAAGTAAAGATCTGTCTTTTTTCTTTTTAAATCCTGTTCCTTTTGGGTGGCGCCGCGGTGCTGGTTAGTACTTTGCTGTTATCTGACAGTCCATACAGTGTTGTTAAAATAACTGACGTTGCCTTTCTTTACCAGGGTTATCTTTTAGTTATTGTTAATGCATTAATTTTTCATTACTTTCTTGTTGACTGCTCGCTTGAGAGGCTGGGTAGACAGAGACTAGGAAGGCAGAGGGGAGGGAAGGACTGATGTTAAATCTACACGTGCAATAAAGATATCTGTCCTTATATAATGCATTTGCTGCAAATAGCTGTGATTAATTAACACATTTCCATATTATCAGTAAAAGATCCAATGACCCAATCACTGGAAGCTCTGGATACCCTTCCAATTTCTTATAATTTATGGTTCTGTGGCAATTTGGCCTACAGCATCCATTTCCTGTGTTTCTAAATCTCGAAATGTATCTTCTCTTCTGTAAGGTCGGGCGCACACGAGCAAGATTTTAGTTGCCCAGTCAGAGAAACTATTTGGTTACCGGTTATGAAAATGCTACTTTTCATTCAGATTTAAAAAATCACTTGTGTGCCCTTCGAACGGGAAGACCGTGTGTTCTGTTCCGGGAACTAAATGGTTTCTCAGACAACTAAAAAGTCTTTTGTGTACGCCTATCTTTACTGGTCACAGTTCCAAATTATCAGTAAAACATACCCTGATCCAATCATTGGATGCCATGCCATTCGGGTACTTTTCCTGTTTCATCTAAGGTTCTGTAAAAAATTGGCTTAGGGCACCCACTACCTATGTTTTTAAATTTTGAATTTTCTCTTCTCTTCTCTTCTCTTAATCAAGGGTTTTCCATCTATCTTACTTTGCGACCCCTTTCTAAGCTCTAATCACCACCTGAGCTCCCTCCACCCCAGAAAAAAACGACCCCTCCTTATCCGGCTAATTCTCTCTCTCTCTCTCTCTCCCTCTCACTCACACACACACACACACACACACACACACACACACATGCATGGAGACTCTCGAAGAAATGTTTACTGTGTGTATGTGCGGTTTCGTTTTCTTCACTCCGCTTGCGCCCCCCCCCCCGCATTTTTCGCAGGGCTTTTTGAAAATGTCTTGTTGTCACCTCTGTTGAAAACTCCTGTCTCCAATCGTTAGACTGTCTTTTTGGTTAATGATGTATTTGTCTGGGTAACAATCCATTAGGTGTCAACGCATAGTCCTAACAGACTTAGTTTCACTGACTACTGTGGTTATCAAGTCAATTGAAATTGTTTCCGTCTGGTTTCTTGAAGCCATCTACAGGATTTTTACAGTACATCAGAATTTTTGTCACACAGGAGACGGCCAGGAGATTATGGTCACGAACAGGGGCAAAGACACGAGAGTGAACGATGGTGGTGGATAATGAGGTAAATGGGATGTACAGACTTCCAGACAGAGTGGCAGAAGCATAGTTAGATGTAACGTAATGAACTTTAAAAATGGAGAAATACTATGTCAATTATAGCGAAGTATGGTTTGTTCAATTTGCTTGGTAGATAGGTGGATGGACGGACGGATGGACCCGTTGATGGAAGACGCACAGACCGGCACAGTTAGATGTAACACAGTGGAAGGGCTAATGGACAAATAACATGTCACTTGTAGTGATGTTTGCTTTTGCTCAAGTTGTTTGGTATGTAGATGGATGAATGGATCAGACGACAGATGACGCACGGACTGGCGCATTTGACATTTGTTCTCATAAGAACAGCTATTCACGCATGGACATCACAATCACATACGCATTTCTGGTTCCGTATATACTCTCGGCGCACTATCATATTTATGCTCCCACCACAATATACTCTCTCTGTATAAAATGGTATCGTTTCCGTGACTGGCCTCATTCTGAAGTGTATGACCGACTTAGCCCCCTTACCCTAATCTGGACAACTCTGTCTCCAGGCAAGGCTCAATTTTTCTGTCGCGAGCCTGTAATTGGTCTCAGACTCCTCAAAAATCCGGGGAGCAGCTTGTTCCGTAGGTTATCATTACCCTAATTGAGCTGCTAAATCTGGGGCCTAAAGTGGTGGAGGGCCGATACTACTACTTATATTGTCAGTGCTGTGTTCGGTTCCACTGAAAAGCATTCGGTTACGGAATCGAATGATAATGGTTGCTTCTCAGTGAAGCCTAGGAATAATCGAATAATCGGATTCTCAATGCTGAAAGCTATTAGTTGTGAATGATCACTATAGGTTTTCACACACTGCACCTTGTTCTCAGTTTTAATGACCTTTAAGACATGACTTCGGGGTGTTCTATTTTTTTCTTATATTTGGCATGCAGGGGGAAAATACTAGTAAAATACTTCCAAAATGTATATGGAAAGGTCATAACATCCCCCCCAGCCAGCATGGGATAGTACCAATATTGGAGGAATAGGCTACGTTATAATACCCTAATGGAGAGGAAGCAAAGTAGACATATAGAGAATATATATACAATAAAACATTTACCGTCCATCGTTCGTTTTAACAAAATGCCAGCTTTTCATTTTTCCAGCTTTATGGACCTACAGACCACAAATTATGTTAGCATACAAACCATACAAACAACTCATCACGTATGTTGGCTCCTGTAACACATTGCTAAACCGAGAAGATTTTAATACACTGTACAGGTATAATTTCGTCCAAATGTTTCGGATTTTTTGTTGCTGTTTTTTTCGTTGTTTTTTGTTTATTTGTTTTTTGTATGTTGTTGTTGTTGTTGTGGAAGTGTAGAATACTAAAGGGAAATATGGCTAATAAACAATGTGCAATTTCAAAATACATTTTCTCCTTTTTTCTTTTTTTTTTTTGAAATTTATTTTACTTCATTTAACACCCCGCTTTATATGAAAATGCTCCTTGTAATCAAGTGCTCCGGTAAAACCTGGTATTTTCACATAATTATTATGCATTCGTAGCTCTAGCCGGCAAAAGTTCACGATACTGATTCCATGCCAACGACTCGATATGCCCACCATTAGAACGACTTAAAAGGTTTCGAGGTTTGGGCCGCCATTATCTCTGGTCGGGAGCAGTAGTGGTATGGCCCTAGGTGGTAGAGGCAGAGACAGGCTGCTGGAAAATTCCTGACCAAAGATAGGTCTGTCATATACTCGTCTTGTCATTATAGATCCGGATAACGAAGCATCGGCTGTATTTCGTCCAATCACAGAACTTCATTTGGAAATGCACTACTCCAGTTTTGGCATACAAGCTCTCAGTTTGGATTCTCATAGTTTCACAACCGCCTGTCTATTTAGACGACGAAATTTGTGTCACCAAAAGTGTGATTTAAGCCGTTATGCAATGCTGTATCACCATTTTGACTACAATATTTTTGTCTTAAAATTTGGAGAGATCCTGTGAGGCAAGTTGGCGAGTTCTATGGCGTCACCAACCCATTAACCCTCTAATCAGGCACTACAGAAATTCTAGGCTATTCGCGCCCTGAATCAGGTCTGTTTTGCGTGGGTTTTGACTTAGGCTGGAACTTCTTTTGTATCAGCTAGCGAGACAGAATTGTTTCAGTCTCTTTAGTGCGTGAGGTCTCGTTTACCTCCATTGTCCACAAAACCGAGGGAAAACAGATCTGATTCAGTCCGGCATGGACCTGTGCATGCACTGCCCAAATTTTGTACGGAGATAGATGACGTATAGGTGACTAAGATCCAGAGTATCAGATGCAACTACCACTCAAAGAACTGTAAAAGAACACTCAAACACAGTCTTAATCTGGGTGTGGACCCCACCCCCCCCCCCGCCCCCATTACCGAATAAGACAATCAGGGGCCGAAACCTTTGTTTCTTGGTTGACAGGGGTTCTCTTTCTGTGAGGGTATCTGTAAGGGGAGGGGGGAGGGGTTATCCATAAAGTAGGTACTCTGGGAAAAAGGGAAGGGTTGTTCCAAGCGTATGAAAAACGTACACTTAGGGATGACGGCGTTCTAGGTAACTATTACCCCCTTTCAGATAGTCATTCAAAATTAGTGTAAGACACGGTGTAAGTGTTCAGTTAAAACTTGCTATGTCCTATCTATATCCGACGGGTCATAGCAAGTTCGGAATGAAGACTTTACACCGCGCCTTCACACTAATTTTGAAAGACTGTCTGAAAGGGGCCATATTGTCACAAATCCCAGACTGGGAGATGTAATAAGTTATGACAGGACAACAATCACGAACAAACAAGTTAACACTTAACAGAACAATCCATCAGACTCACACATTTATTAAACATAATTATACATATAATAGCGCAATTACATATATTATATTATTGAAATGACTGCCGTACAACGGCCTTATTCTCACACACACGCTCCCTCGGATCCACAATCCGGTAGTTACTCCTAAAGGCACTTCGGCCTCAGCCTCTCCCCTCAGGGTCTTAATAGTACATTAATGATTCACTGGCACCGCAGTCTCTCAATATCACCTTCCTATTGTCATACACCTTAGCACTCCCCTAGCACCTCAGCAGGGCAATAACACATTATTATTTCCATAGCCATCAACATGGCAACAACATAATATCAGTTCACTAGCCTATCAACATGGCAACAATATAGTATCTCATTCACTCTCATATCTACGTCCCTGTCCGTGACCTGACTGCCACGACTTTATGTGCCTCTACTGTCCTGCACTGACAGCCTCACTTCTGGCCTATGTGTGGCCTCCGGCCCTATGCTGGCCTATCTCCTGTGCTCATCGAGGTGGCTCTGCGGCCCGTCCCCGACACCTACAAGAATAATATTACATTGGTATAATACCCTACCATTTCTATTCACTCCACCTCTCCTTACAACCCATGAAGCGTACACACACTAGTTCACCTTTCACTCACCACACATCTTACGGTAACACACCTCCATCGGAGTACACACTACTCACTCGCGCTACAAATCCATGAACTCACTTTCATCTATCGCTCATGGCGCACATTGCTATATCCAATATCAAGGACTTCCACATTCCTCACATATACTTATTCACATCATGGTAATAGACGAATATAATATAATACATCAATCATAATAATCAATCAACATTCTACATACCAGTCATAACTGGAAAGACTTTCTCCTAGTCTTCTCGACTGCTCCCTTTATGTCTGCCCGATGGGCTATTATTCACAGATCCGCTCCCTAGGACCTTCTAACTTGCAGTGATAGTTATACAGCGCTTTCGCCTCCTTCAGACCCCCCACTCATGACATGCACGACTTTTCTTCCCTGTCTCCGTGCGTTAATTTTACTCTCCTCCTTTCCCCCCGTAATTATTAACTATCGCTCACTCCACTCGTGACATCATCCCCCACCCCAAAAAAATTAATGCAATTAATTTCAAATCGCATCAAGATGACTGTCAACGAGTGAGCCTGAGCAATACCCACATTAAAGATGACCTACCAGTTCCCCTAGTATATAGAATACCGAAATCAGGGGAAAATATGGGGATCAATATGGCCTGCAATATGCATATATGTGTCACATCATGAATAGCTAACTAACCACAATACTTAATACAGAATCAAAAACCATTCAACCTATCAACCATTCTTCATATCATATTTATAATGTCAATATTTTAAAGTCGACTTATTCACACAGATCCTGTCAATGTTCCTGTCCTCAGATGTATAAGCTCCTGAACTCTTCCCCTAGGCTCGACTAAGGTAGTCGGCGATATGATTGCTGGTTCCTGGAATTGGTTGAATAACGAAGGTATACGGCTGCAAAGCCAATGCCCATCTAGACAAGCGTGGGCTGGACGAACGATTCTTCGACAAAAATGTCAGTGGCTTGTGGTCCGTCTGGATACAAAATTCTCGTCCCATGAGATAACGTCCTAGTTTCTGGACGGACCAGACAATGGCAAGACACTCACGCTCTATCACAGAATACTTTCTTTCTCTCTGCAATAACTTCCTACTGACATAACATACAGGATGGAGACATTCGTTCTTCTCCTGTAGAAGACAAGCGCCGACACCAGAGTCCGACGCATCCGTTCTGAGGATAAAATTAGATCGAAAATCGGGTAATATCAAAATGGGTGACGATGATAATGCTGTCACCAAATTATCAAATGATGTCTGACATTCAGACGTCCACTGGACCTTATCGGGTTGTCCCTTCTTAGTAAGGTCAGTAAGAGAAGATGACAAGGAGGAAAAATTTGGAATGAACTTTCTGTAATAATTTAAAATTCCCACTAAGCTTCTGACTTGTTTCTTTGTTTTAGGGATTTGCAACCCTACTAACTTGTCAATTTTTGTTTCTTCAGGTCTCTGAACACCTCTACCCACAATATGTCCTAAGAATACTATCTCTGGACATGCCAAATCCATCTTTGCGGGTTTAGCAGTTAACCCAAAATGACGTAATCGTTGAAAAATTACTGTTAGTGTCTGAATATGATCAGACCATGTCGACGTATGGCATGCTATATCGTCAAAGAATGACACGACATTAGGTATGTCCTTCAACACTAATCTCATTAATCGTGCAAACGTCGCTGGCGCGTTTACCAACCCAAATGGCATGACCTTAAATTGGAATAATCCAATGGGCGTTTGAAACGCCGTGTATTGTTTAGACTCCTCAGTAAGCGGGATTTCCCAATAACCTTTCGTTAAATCTATCTTGGAAAACCACGTGGACCCGGCCAATGAAGCTATTAGTTCCTCCTGAAACGGAATAGGCTCCCTATCGCCTACCGTA
The DNA here is from genome assembly GCA_963931925.1 of Onchidella celtica. NCBI lineage: Eukaryota > Metazoa > Mollusca > Gastropoda > Systellommatophora > Onchidiidae > Onchidella > Onchidella celtica. The sequence goes on along the minus strand of OZ007573.1, from coordinate 28,511,584 downwards.
ATAGTGTTCAATCTTCGAAAATCAATACAGAACCGCACCGATCCATCAAGTTTTTTCACGAGGACGATGGGTGATGAATACGGCGATGTTGATGGTTCTATCACATCTAACTTCAACATTGACTCAACTTCCTTTATGACTCTATCTCTCGAAGAAAACGGCAACGGATACGGTCTAAGAAATACTGGCTTATCCGAAGTCAACTTTATTTGGTGCTGAATCACCGTAGTGCGACCCGGCAAATCCGTAACAACATCCGGAAATGACGCTAACAGGGTCTCAAGTTCCCTACTCCTTGAACTCGTAAGGTCAGGGTTAATTTTTACGTCCCTGTAACCTTGTGTCGGAGTTAACTCCGGCAATTGAATTTGTAACTCTTCCTGCGCCTCGGTGTCGCTTACGTCACAGTCCAACTGGTCTACGACCCCCGTACAAGCAGTAGAGAAGACAGTCTCCTCTGGTCTTGTCTGTGCACACAGATACTGTGGTCTCTCATAAAATCTCTGTAGCATATTAACATGGAAAACCTTACTCGCTCCATCAATGTGGATAGCGTAATCTACCTTTGAAACAACTCGCTCAATAACATAAGGACCTTTCCATGTCATCAATAACTTATTATGGTCCGTAGGTAACAACAACAGAACCTTGTCTCCTGGCTTAAAAATTCTCAGTTTGGAACCTCTATCTTTATAGTCTTTTGCTCTTTTCGAAGCGATACCAGAAGCTTCTTCCGCTATAGTGCGCGCTGAAGATAGTCTTTCTCTTAAATCAACAAGGTACTGAAACACCGAAATCTGCTCATCGTCTCCCGATGATGGCGACGTCATCATGTCCCGAAGAACATCAGTTGGGCCCCTGGGACTACGACCGTACATCATTTCGAACGGCGAGAATCCCGTTGACTCCTGCCGTACCTCTCTGTACGCGAATAACACCGCAGGGATATATCTATCCCAATCTTTAGGGCGATCCGCAGCTACCTTACGCAGCATCGACTTTAACGTCGAGTTCAATCTCTCGCACATGCCATTAGCCTGCGGATGATAAGGGGTGGTAGTGATGGGTTGTATGCTGAATAAGCGGAACAATTCCTTCATCATCTGCGACGTAAATTGCGCGCCCCTATCAGACAGAATTTGCTCTGGTATTCCTACCCTAGCGAAAATTGCAAACAACGCTTCGGCGACTGCCTCAGACGTTATGGTCCGCAGAGGAACCGCCTCTGGCCATCTCGTAGCATTACATATGACCGTTAAGAAAAATCGATTCCCCCTATCGGTCGCTGGGTGAATGGGGCCAACAAGGTCTATCGAGACCTTTTTAAACGGTTCTGAGACCGTGGGGATCTTCTGAAGAGGGGCCTGGGGTGTACGACCCTTATGCGTCGTCTTTTGGCACGCACTGCACGTCTTACAATAGACCTGCACATCTCTGTGGATCGATGGCCAGTAAAAATTTTTAAGAACCCTTTCTTTGGTTCTAGCTATCCCCATATGACCCGCTAATGGGACATCATGTGCCAAATGCAATACTGTTGCGATCAGCAACGCTGGCACAACGACCTGCTTTAAAATGGAGGACACCGTTACATATTTACGGAACAGAATGCCCGCCTGAACAATAAAGGAGGACGACCCGTTCTTATATCTCCTCGTTTTCTCGGTTCGCGCTTCCCCAAAACATGGGTTTAATGATGGGTCCTCTCTTTGTAATCTCGCCAAGCGCTCCGGCGTGATGTCTAGGTTGACCGCTGGCGTAGCCAAAGGTCTAATCTTGTCTTTATCCGCTACCCGTCGGCGTGTTTCGACCGCGGCGCAAAAGTCAATACCTTTTGATTGCGACCATGCTTGCACGTTCTCATCGGAAGGGGAAACCACCCGTGATACATTCCCAATGATGAGCTGGGCGCCTGGAAAACAACCAACGACTGCTTCGACTTCCCCGCTAAGGAAAGGTGTATCTATCATTATTTTTGCCATGGGTAGTTTCTCAATGGCCCCCGAAAATTGGATGCACGGGACAGTCTCACCTGTAAGCTGTGAATCCCGAATGCAGTCCCTATGCACTCCCACAACGGTAGATCCTGTATCTCGTAAAACCGAGACCGGTTCGTCCCCAACAAACCCCGGATAAACCCTAAGACCACCTCCTGTATGACATGAATTTATAACGGGGATCTTTCTCCCACAAGGTAAAACACCGGAAGATAATAACTTCTCACAACTGGGACATTTAGAATACTGTCCGCCTCCGTTGTCCGATGTAACACACGCAGCCGCATGATGAAATTTATTTGGGGAACATGGACTGGAGCTACTGTCCACGTTCGCCGCTATCCTACCTGCAGGGCAGTTCACGCTGATGTGATCTGCTCTTCCGCAGTTCCAACACTTCGCGGCCCTACACTCGCGCGAAAAGTGACCCACGCGTCCGCAAGTCCAACACTCCGCTCCCTGTGCTGCTCTAGGCCTGGGTCCCCGTGACCCATCGCCACCGGAACTAGAGTCCCTATGCCGTCGGTTATCGGCAAAGGTTACAATTCGCCCCCGGCCATTACCGCGACCTAGCCCTCCTGCTCGGTCAAACTTACCGGATCCATATGCCGGTGATTGGTGATAGCCCCTACGCTGCCCCTGGGCTTGCCCGCTATAGGCACCACGCTGACGCGACCTGTCCCTAAGGCCTGCCGGCGACCCCTCGACAACGGCGACGTACCCCGCATCTTGGACGTACGCCCTGGCGACTGGTTTGGACGGATGTGCCGTACGGTATGCCTCCGCCAACTTAGACGCCTCCTGCACCATCGCGGGTTCGTTCTCTTTCAGGAAAGCCACCAGATCTTTGTGGCACGACGCGTACAGCTGGTCACGGATCATTAGGTCTTTCAGTTTAGCGAAATCCGTGCCCACATGCGCCAAGTCTACCCAGTTCGCGAAATACTCCGTTAGTCTCGCGACGAAGGCAGCAAAGTCCTCCCTGGTATCTGCACGTGCCCGCCTAAACTGCTCCCGGAAATATTCCTCGGTACGCGCAAATCGGCGAAGCAGCAAAGCCTTCAGCTTATCGTAGTCTTGCACGTCTTCGCGCTGTAGCTCTTTAAAGTAGGTTAACGCTCGCCCCTGCAATAGCGACGCCAGGTACGTGGCCCATAATTCCTTATTTTCCCCCCATTGCAATTGTGCGTTCAATTCGAACCTGTAAAGGAAGGCGTCTATGTCGTCCTTCCGGTCGTCGAACGTAGGGAGCTTAATCCTGACACCACCTTTATTGGGTACCTGCCGCTCAACTGTTTCTGTTGGCGCACTCTTTTTGATTTCCAACTCCGCTATTCTTACTCGCGCGTCTGTCTCCCGCTCTTGAGCTTCTATCTCCTTTAACTTAAGCTCCCTCTCCTGAGCCTGTCTCTCCTGTTGCTGATGCAACTCCTTTAACTTAAACTCCCTTTCCTCTTCCTTATCCTTAGCCTCTCTTTCTTGTTGCTGAGCCTTAGCCTCTCTTTCCTCTTCCTTATCCTTTTTTTCCTGTTCTCTATCCTTAGCACGCTCATCGCGCATTTCTGCCTGCTGTTCTTTAATCCAGCCGCGTAGCTCTTCTCCCTCCAGGCCAAGTTCCTTACCCAACTTCATTAGTTGTTGGAGTTCCGCCATTTCACAGATTTATGGTTATGGTATCTATTATGCGAACGACCAACCTGTCGGTATGATCACTAACGACACGACCAGAGACCTGAGATCACACCAGATATAACAATACCCGGTTCAGAATACAATTCAGAAATTTACCTTTACAGCACAATTAATTCTATATCTATAAAATGCATAGCACTATTAATTATAAAAGAAAATAGAAATGACAAGAATGAAGAAATACAGTAGAAGGACCACAAGTACGTCAAGGACAACGAACCAGACTAGGACAAAGCTTCTACAAACAAAAAACTATAATGGAAAAAAAGAATGCAACCTAACTACGCCGATTACACAACAAGGTACGAACAAGAACAGAGTCTGAAAAAAAAGAACGTATTTACAGACAGGTAAGAGAGGGACAAGAGAAACGTCTTCCTAAAACAACGAGGAAGATATCGACGCTACAACTAAACAATATTACAGGTCCCTACAGAACTGGTCACTGTGATGAACGAAGTTCCAAAGTTTACCACACCTTTTTAAAAGGATAAACTAAGTTCAACACAGCAAACCCGCGCCACCGCCCGTATAATCAATTACAACGAAAACAGCAAAAACAGGGAAACAGACAGATGAAAAGACAGCCCTTAATCCAGGGTACAAAATTTTAGACTTTTACTTAACTTTCAATTTTTGAAATTTTGAGTAAACTCCTCCCTTTAATCGGAGCTCTGGCTGCTCGTCTCCTCAGGCTGCACGCACACACACTGTCTCTCTGAAATTTAAGTACACATTAATACATATTCATCAAAATACATGCATCAATACATATTCATCAATATACATAAATCATATCATGAAATGTCCATTCATCCAACGAACAAGACAGCACAAATACCTACTAACTAACTACAACTAAATATTACGAAAATGGACGAGTCACAATGGACGAGCCCCCAATGTCACAAATCCCAGACTGGGAGATGTAATAAGTTATGACAGGACAACAATCACGAACAAACAAGTTAACACTTAACAGAACAATCCATCAGACTCACACATTTATTAAACATAATTATACATATAATAGCGCAATTACATATATTATATTATTGAAATGACTGCCGTACAACGGCCTTATTCTCACACACACGCTCCCTCGGATCCACAATCCGGTAGTTACTCCTAAAGGCACTTCGGCCTCAGCCTCTCCCCTCAGGGTCTTAATAGTACATTAATGATTCACTGGCACCGCAGTCTCTCAATATCACCTTCCTATTGTCATACACCTTAGCACTCCCCTAGCACCTCAGCAGGGCAATAACACATTATTATTTCCATAGCCATCAACATGGCAACAACATAATATCAGTTCACTAGCCTATCAACATGGCAACAATATAGTATCTCATTCACTCTCATATCTACGTCCCTGTCCGTGACCTGACTGCCACGACTTTATGTGCCTCTACTGTCCTGCACTGACAGCCTCACTTCTGGCCTATGTGTGGCCTCCGGCCCTATGCTGGCCTATCTCCTGTGCTCATCGAGGTGGCTCTGCGGCCCGTCCCCGACACCTACAAGAATAATATTACATTGGTATAATACCCTACCATTTCTATTCACTCCACCTCTCCTTACAACCCATGAAGCGTACACACACTAGTTCACCTTTCACTCACCACACATCTTACGGTAACACACCTCCATCGGAGTACACACTACTCACTCGCGCTACAAATCCATGAACTCACTTTCATCTATCGCTCATGGCGCACATTGCTATATCCAATATCAAGGACTTCCACATTCCTCACATATACTTATTCACATCATGGTAATAGACGAATATAATATAATACATCAATCATAATAATCAATCAACATTCTACATACCAGTCATAACTGGAAAGACTTTCTCCTAGTCTTCTCGACTGCTCCCTTTATGTCTGCCCGATGGGCTATTATTCACAGATCCGCTCCCTAGGACCTTCTAACTTGCAGTGATAGTTATACAGCGCTTTCGCCTCCTTCAGACCCCCCACTCATGACATGCACGACTTTTCTTCCCTGTCTCCGTGCGTTAATTTTACTCTCCTCCTTTCCCCCCGTAATTATTAACTATCGCTCACTCCACTCGTGACACATATCTCTTGCAAAATTTGTCTTACCCAGTTTTGGAAAAACACGTGTTTCTCTTCCCTCTCTCTCTCTCTCTCTCTCTCTCTCTCTCTCTCTCTCTTCCCTCTCTCTCTCTTTTCCCTCTCTCTCTCTTTCTCTCTCTTTCTCTTTCTCTCTCCCTATTTCTCTCTCTTCCCTCTTTCTTTCTCTCTCTTTCTCTCTCTCTCTCTTTCTCTCTCTTCCCTCTCTCTTTTTTTCTCTCTCTCTCTCTCTTTCTTTCTCTTTCCCTCTCTCTTTCTCTCTCTCTCTTTCTCTCTCTTCCCTCTCTTTCTCTCTCTTCCCTCTCTCTTTCTCTCTCTCTCTCTTTCTCTCTCTTCCCTCTCTCTTTCTCTCTCTCTCTCTCTTTTTCTCTTTTTCTTTCGGTGTGTGCCAAGAGAATATAATGACAGTCATAAAATGTTATGATGACGGTTGCCCTATCATTAACAATTATGCCCGAATTGCGAATAACAAAAAACGCATTTTGAGTTACGCCTTTATTATATTACCCGAGGCTTGGCCATTAATATCATGAGCGCTTTTAATTAGTCAGAATAATAGAACAAGATTGAAATCCTCTTTTGAGGAGTGCAGAAAAAAAATATCAGGCCTCATGGAATGTTAATAAACTCTAAATGGGGAGAAACGTCACTGCCACGGTACTACCCATTATGTAGTTACTATGTATAAACAACCGGAATGGAAGATCTGGAGACTGGGCATGGCAAGACACCAGGAATGAGCAGTTCTGAACATAATTATACAACATGCAATGAGAGTAAAGACGTCATGTCGAAATTTCTCACTCATAAACACTTCCTGTCCGCCGAAAAGAAAAAATAATATGCATTGTGTTTGTGTTTTTTTTTTAAGCTGCATGGATGGATTCGGCAATTCACATACATATATATACATATTCACAATTTGACAGTATAGAATCGACCACATCAGCGACTGCTACGAAAACACAAACACCCAACAAAATTGAAGAGCATTTTTCCAAGGTTTGCATGAGTTACGGTCCCTTTCAGATAGTCATTCAAAATTGGTGTAGGATGAGTTGTAAGTGTTCAATTGCAACTTGAAAATGTTCCGCCAAAACTTCGGATAAAGACGGGACATAACACGTTTCAATTAAACGCTTATATACACCGCGCCTTACACTAATTTTGAATGACTATCTGAAAGGGGCCATGCATGGATTTTAGCTCCATCAAGACCAGTACTCTATAAAGATGGGAGCTAACAAATGGACATTGTGAATTCTTTCTCTTTTTAACTTATAAGGTAGAACTTATCATTTCTGACTCTCAAACAAATCGTTCCTTCTGAGAATTAGTAGTGTGGCAAAGAAGAGGCGACCGCCTTTTCTTTTCAGTCTAATCATAGACATAATTATATGCGTGTAACTCCAGAAATCGATCTTAAGGTGAAAGACCAAACTCCTGAGAAAACCCCACCAAAGGGGTACATTTTCCTATGGAAAATGAGATTTCCTAATAATAATGAAAGATTGGCCATTTTTTCTACATTCAGGTAAAAGTTTTTGCTTGAAATCGTCTTGGAAATATTTGATTTTGATTTTTTAAAAGAGGTATAAAAATTTCACCTTTAGCCTGGTTTTGTCAGATCCGCCCACGTGCAGATGTAACTCAATTTTATTCGCATTAAGCGGATTTCATTCTTTTAATGTTGAAAATCGCTCTGTTTCAAAGACAGGTGGGCCATCCCGGATTTTTCGGACTGCCACATTTCACCGTATAAATAAAATCCAAAGTGGACGCTGTCCTATCTTTGTAAGAGGTTTCCTTTCTCATCCATAATTACAAATATGGGTATAACCATCAGAAAATAAGTGAGATCTAGGCATTTGCTAAGGGCCAAAAATTTTTAACATCGCTTTTCTCAAAACTGCATTGGGGGAGGGGGGCTGATCCACTTGCCTTTAAAACCAACCAGCTGAGCTAACTTTTTTTATCCAGGGAGAACAGGATGTAAAAGCCCAATAACAGGTTTTTAAACTCTAAAGATCCAGAGTAGGGCGAGTTTTAGTTGCAATCAGGCATCACACTATAATGTTTTCAATCCATCCAGTCAATGTGAATGGTTTTAGTTTAATAGCACTGCCAGAATTTTTACTACAGGTGAGTCAAATTTGGAAACAAAGTGCTAACTTGGTAAAAGTGGCAGTATAAGGAATCAGCCTCTGAGAAAACAGACAACTATAGTCTAAGCTGTCCTGAGCGGTTCTTGAAATGGCTTCATAGATATCATTTCAGACTAGATGCAAAATTATTCTCTATCTGAAGTAAAAACAAACAAACAAAAAAATAAAAATAGAAAAGGTACTCACAATACTTTTCGTTTCTTCGGCGTCTGGCGTTGTGACGACTTCCGGTATCGGTGTAGGCAGAAGAAGGTTGCTGGATGGGCTAGATGGGCGGAAATGTGCGATACTGTCCTTTCGTATATTAGAAATATCCGGGAATATAAAGGCCGTTTCCGATTCTCGCCGCATGATTTCCATTTTCGCCCTTAGAGCGTCCGATTCTCGCCGTAGTTGCTCCGCTTTAGTCCTCATTTCTTCTGATTTCACCATTAGAATATCCGAATCTTGTGCCTTGTTGGAGCTTCGATTACACAGCTGATCCGACTTCGACCTCAGCGCCTCCGACTTGACTCGAAGCATGTCGGAAGTCGCTCGTAAATAATCGGCGTTCGCTTTTAGAGAGTCACATCGGCTTTGGATGGGATCCGATCTGGCTCGCCATAGATCAACTCTCATTCGTGTAAACTCTGGAATGTTCGAGAGACCCGTTGGGGACTGGCCTGTGAATAAACATAGAAGTGAGAAGACTAAGTGTTAAATTTTCATGACGACTATTCAGCCCTAATCACAATTTCTTATTTATAAAGATACTTTCTAAATGTTGATTTGAGTCTAATTACGAAATTGTACAGAATTACATGCATGCTTCATTTTATAACCCGCTGGAAATGACCTACATACAACAATCTGATAAAGTTTTATCAATAGTCAGACATTTCTCCTTCTGTATTGGTGTTAATCTTACATTGAGATATAACGTGGAGGCGTCATAACACTAACTTTCAGTACAAAATCACTGCAGCATAAATTTCAACTGTGCTTACATTTAAACTTGAACACAGTAAATGTGTTTTTTGTTATGTTGTTCTTGTTGTTGTTGTTGCTGTTGTTGTTGTTGTTGTTGTTGTTGTGGTGGTGGCGGTGGTAATGGTGTTTCGTTACCTTTTCCTCGTTCCAGGCTCAAATTTTCTATTTCTGGGACCAAATTTATTGCCAGTGTTTTATTTTCTCCTTTCCTCTATTTTTTAACAGTCTCTTCTGACCCCAGCTCCACACAGTTCTTTTGGGGGCTAAACAAACCTTCTGAGGGCAACCAAACAGCCCTACCAAAGGATATAGAAGAAGATAGAACAACCACCACAACAAAAAAGTCAAGACAAGAAACAAGTAGAGAGTGTAAAAGCAACAACAAGTAGAAATGTGTAGAGCCGCAATCCTCCGCAAACAAAAATCTCCAACCCAGCCAGTAGATCACTTCATCTTCAGGCTTCAAAATATACGCCAGTGTAAAGTGAAACCGGCTTTAAAAGGTTAAGAGCCGCTTATCTAAAGTTAACATAAACACAATGATTTGTAATCTGATGCACTGAAAATATAGTAAAATTGATCAATATTTTGAATCATCATTGAAACTTAAAGATCTTCAACCATGATGTTCTTGACTAAAATGATGATTCTAATGCAGATGTTTGCGTTTTGCTCACGTTACAGACCTGGTGAGATGCCATTCCTGGCATGTGGAGCTCTCTGGAGCACTGTCGGTGCAGACTGACGACGTGGGCGTCTGTTTCGGCTGTACCGTCGTCGGTTTTTCAGCACCGTGGTTCCTGTACGGGTCAACATCAGCTTGGACATGGCTGTCCTCCCTATGTGGTTATCTGCCAGTGGTCAGGGCAGCATCAAGTCGAACCTTGACCTATTTGGGGAGAGAAAGAGATGGTAAGATAGAAAAAGGGAGAGAGATGGTACGAGGGAGAGAGAGCGACAGACAGAGAGGAAAAGAGAAAGGGGACGGTGCGGGGGGGGGGGTGAGAGAAAAAGAGAGAAGGAGAGAAATGTACACAGGAATGGCAATCTAATAACTTTATGGTTAAGACAAGATCATCCATAGATATGGCAATGAAATTCTTGAAGGTTAACACAAGATTACCCATAGAAATAGCAATGTAATACTTGAAAGTTAACACAAGATTATCCATAGAAATAGCAATGTAATACTTGAAAGTTAACACAAGATTATCCGCGGGAATAACAATGAAACAACCTGAGCAAAATGAAGCAAGTGCAATTTTATGACTTGATTTGGCCGACGTTTGAAATAATTAAACAAAGCCACATTTATATTGCATGAATTAAAAGGTTTGAACGAAACGATATGTGAGAAGCAGGGCTAAATCCCAATGGCTGAAATGGTTCAGTTTTAGAAGATTGAAAGCCCCTGGGAAATTTGACCTCTGATTGGGTTTCTGCAGTTAATCCTGCACCTATCTCTAAAGCGTACCGCCTCCGTTCACATTTTCAAGGAATGATCCAAGCAATCTAAAAACAGTGGCTTTTATACGCACGCATTAAAACTACCCGCTTTATAGGCAGACCTTGGTCTCAATGGCACGGCAGGCCCCTACATGCGGACACTTGGTAAAAGTTTTAAAATTCCTCTAATTTGATTTGCACTTTTACGGCGCGTCTGTAGGATTACAATTCTTACGCTTTGCAGACAAGGTCCAGGGGTAAATTTTAATGTAAACAAGTCACAAAGCCGTAAACATTGTCTCGGAGGGTCAAGGAGGACAGGAGTTGGACCTTTCAGACAAAAGGCGTGATTAACCCCCCGTTTTGCCCGACACAGAGTCAGAGAGACAAACAGAGAGAGGGAGGAAAGAGATAGAGAGAAAGAAAGAGGTACAGAGAGAGAAAGAGGGGGGGGGGGAGGGAGAGAGACAGAAACGTCACTGCAGGAGGACAATATAAAGCTGAGATGTATTTTTAAAAATAAATTGTATTTTATAATTCCCTTTATATTTACTTACAAATTTAAAAAAACGTGTGGTCGAAATCTTTCGCATTTCCTTCTATGTTCATTTAATATTTCTTCTCCCTTTACCTACCTTTATACTTCTCTCGTTATTACTAAAATATGTTTCGCAATAATTATACTCGTTCCTGTGCCTTCCACATTTAAATACCATAGATTAACAAAGGAAAAAAAAAGAAAAAAAGAAAAAACTACTGGATAGAAAATGAGATTTCATTCACAATGAAATTGGCATTTAAAGAAAGTATCTCCAAAAATGATATTTTGCTAAGGCCTTGCGGGGAATGTCACATTAATCCCAAACTCCTGTAAAGTAGAAAAGAAATGGGGATCGATAACCGAAAATGACGAATTATTTCCGCAGATTAAAAGTTATTTGAATTCCAACGCATTGCATTTTCTTTGAAGCCATCGAGATTATAATGATTGAAAGAGAGGAAAAAAAATGTTCAAGGTGGAGCTGCAACATTTTTCACGCAAAGTGTTTCGCAGTTCTAAGAACACACAGGATCAATGTCGCAATGGCTTCTTCTGCACAAGGGTGAAATAAATTCCCGATTGTTTAGCTCTTCATTTTTGAACGTTCGCGACTCTTGGCATTTACGCCTCACTTTTCGTGTTTTTATTTTTCTTCTTCTTGTTTCTGTGCCTGGTTTCTGTGATAGGGATTAGTTCTTTAGAATTTTGCCCGGGCATCGGCCTTGTTCGACCTGGCCCTCTCGACTTTCAATTGTCAAGGTATCTTTAACGTGTACAACGTGCACACGGGTCCTCCGAGTTTTCGTCCTTATCCGAGAAGCCTAGGCGCTCGATCTTACCTATCATAGATCAGGGACGGGATTTTTTCCCCAAAAAAATTCCAACATGCCTGCACTGACCGGGGATCGATGTCGGTACTTTCGGCATGAGAAGCGAGCATCTTGCCTTTAGACCAACTTGTCCCGTTCATGGATAGCTTTTATCAATGAGTTTATCTGAATATAAAGTTCAGTCTATGACAGTGTGCGTTGACTGATGACTCTTTTCACTAAATCTTTTATGCAAGATTATGTGAATGGTGCGTACATATCATCTGCTTAAAAACAAAGTAACAGCAACGACAAAACTTTGAGTTTCAATTCTTTACATTATGAAATGAAAAGCGATTTTCAAGCACTTAAAGCTGTGTGTACATAGTTCTAATTTTTTGTTCTATTTTATTTTAGAACTGAATCAAAATCAGCGCTGTTTTAACGATTCTAACTTAGAATGAAATATAGAAAGGGGCAGTTTCTGTTTCCTGGTTTCTAATTTCACTTTCTATTTAGAATGGCATTCACTCACGCGAGTGTTTCAATGGTTCTAATGCGGTTCCACACATTTCTTTTAGTTTTTCTTTTCCTCACCGTCAAACAGATTTGTGAGATGCGCGGTAGCCAAAATTTCTTCATCACTCGAGCCAATTCACCACCAGTCGCCAATTTCGAGTCAAGATCACGGCACATTTTTGGAATACATCTTTTATCCCCCATTGAAACGATTCACGAGAATTAGAAACGAAATTGGGAAAGGGCATTCACAATTCTAACTTAGACAGATGCCAGAAATGTTAGAATGTATAAATAGAAGCACTTAAGGCACCGTTTAAACACAGAAGAAATTCGTAAATGGAGTTTTAAAATACGTCGACTTCTAAAAAAGGGCAGGAAATTTAGAAACGTTATTAGAACCGTGTATATGGCCTTTAGCGTCTTTACAGACGGTCTTAGCAGCTAGAATATTCACTTTCATTTTGACTGACAGCTTCTCTCGTGGCTTATTCTACCAATGTTTGACCCGAGAGTGCGATGGCAGTGATTGCAGGTCAGTCTTTTGGGTTCACTTTGGCGAGTGTTTTCATTCCGCCTCTGTCGTTTTGTCAGGTATGTTTCTTTTGCCTTGAAGTCTATTGCGAGCGTGCCACTGCGCAATTTTTGTCTCCATCTGCTTCGATCATTTGCAAGGTTCTCCCATTCATTGGGGTCGATGTTGAATGCTTTCATCGTGACCTTGCAAGTGTCTTTGAATCGCAGATGTGGCCTACCTCTGGGTCGGTTGCCAGTAGCAAGTTCCCCGTAGAGAATTTGTCTGGGGATGCGATCATTTTCCATACGGTGGAGATGTCCAAGCCACCGCAGTCTTTTTTTGCCTAGGAGAGCCTGAGTTGATGGAATGTTGGCTCGGCTCAGAACTTCGATATTTGAGATCCTGTCTTGCCACTTGATCTTGAGAATTTTGCGTAGGCAGCGCAGGTGGAAGGAGTTGAGGGATCTTTCATGTTTGGAGTAGGTGGTCCATGTCTCTGAGCCATACAGCAGGGTGCTTAGGACGCAAGTTTGGTACACGAGTACCTTTGTTTTGATGGTCAGCTTGCTATTGTTCCACACCCTTTTTGAGAGTTTGCCAAAAGCTGTGGCCGCCTTTCCTATTCTGGCATTTATTTCAGTTGTTATGTCTGTGCTACCACTGATGGTTGAGCCTAGGTAGCAGAATTTTCCCACTTGCTCCAGAGGAGAGCCATTCAGCATGATTGGTTTGGGGTTTCGCAAGCCTAGTGTCAAAACTACAGTTTTTGAGACACTGATCTTTAGCATGAATTTGTCACAGGCTTTGGCAAGGCTATTGATGAGAGCCTGGAGCGTGGTTTCATCGTGGGCCACGATTGCAGCATCATCTGCGAAGAGGAGCTCTTGTAACATAATATGCTCTGTACGAGATTTTGCTTTTAGTCTGGCAACATTAAAAATGGAGCCGTCCACTCTGGTGTTAATAAGTACTCCACCTGAACATTGACCAAAGGCATTCTTGAGTAGGGCTGCAAAATATATACCAAATAAGGTAGGAGCAAGAACACATCCCTGCTTCACACCGCTGTTTACAGCAAATGAATTGGATGTGCAGCCCTCAAAGTTGACACATGCCCTCATGTCAGTGTGGAAGGATGCAATAAGTTTTAGCAATGTTGGTGGACAGCCTATGGATTTAAGGACTGCATACAGGCCAGATCGGCTTACGGTGTCGAAAGCCTTTGTTAGGTCCACAAAGCATGTTATAAGCGGCCTGTTTTGTTCTTTACATTTTTCTTGGATTTGCCGAAGTGCAAATATCATGACAATAGTTGATCGTTTGCTTCGAAAGCCACATTGTGTTTCTGGTAAGACTTTTTCCGCCAGTTGTTGAAGGCGGCAGAGGATGACGCGAGCAAAAGCCTTTCCAGTAATGCTGAGGAGGGATATGCCTCGATAGTTGTTGCAGTCGCCTTTGTCTCCTTTGTTCTTGTAAAGTGTGACAATTTTGGCGTCTCTCATATCATGTGGTATCACGCCTTCTTTCCAACACTGCAGTAACAGATTATACAGGTGTGGTAATAGTGGGCCTTTTAGGTCTTTTAATACCTCTGCAGGAATGTTGTCACTTCCTGTGGCTTTTCCAGCAGACAGGTGGTCGATTGCATTGGAAAGCTCGACTAAGGAAGGTTCAGCGTCAAGTTCGGCCATTATTGGCAGTTTTTGGAGGTGTTCCTCAAAATCTGGTGGAATATTTTTCTCAGTTGAATACAACAGAGAGTAATGCTCTACCCACCTATTCAGTTGTTCATTTTTATCTGTGATGGGTTCACCATTTACAGACTTAAGTGGGGCGCTTTTGGTGATGATTGGCCCAAGAGCTACTTTCATCTGACTAAAGGCGGTTTTCATATCTCCCTTTTCATTTGCCTCTTGTATGCTGTTACACAAGTCTGTCCAGTATTTGTTGGCGCAACGTCTTACCTCCAGCTGAAGTATAGCTTTTGCATTTTTCAAACAAGTTTTTGTACTCTGATTGCAATTTTTGTTATACTCATTGAAAGCAGATTTCTTTTGCTCAATGAGAGGTAGGAGAATTTCGCTGTTCTGGGCTACCCAGTCGTTGTTTGAAACTTTATGCTGTCCAAAAGACTTGATGGCACAGTCATGAATTTTTGAACTGAGAGTGTTCCATGTTTCATCTACCGAGTCACATTGGGTGACATTATCCATGCTTTCAGCAAATAACTTTTCAAATGACTTTCTATTTGATTCATCTCTGATTGCTGTTACATTGATCTTAGGGATTGAAGGGGCTTTTGATCTGTATATTTTCTTGGCCGAAATTTTGATTTTGCTGACTACCAGTGCATGGTCGGTGTCACAGTCAGCACTGTGGAGGGAACGAGTTATTTTTATACAGCCCAAACTCTTCCTCCTTGAGAGAATAAGATCTAATTGATGCCAATGGCCAGACCTGGGATGGCGCCATGATGTTCTTTGGCATCTCTTAAGGTCAAAGTACGTGTTTGTAACACATAATGAGTTTACGGAGCATAGCTCCAGAAGGCGCTGCCCGTTTTCGTTGATGTTGCCAATGCCGAAGTGCCCAATGCACTTTGGCCATGCGGAGTGATCTGCTCCCACTCGAGCGTTAAAGTCACCCAGAATTAGCAGGCCTTCGGTGAGAGGGATGTTGTGGAGAGTCCTCTGCAATGCCTCGTAGAAAATGTCTTTGGTTTCGTCAGAGGAGGTAAGTGTTGGGGCATAGACACAGATAATGTTGGTAAAACCAGACCGGGTGTTCAGTCTGAGTGTCATGATGCGTTCTGACACTCCAATTGGAGTTGCGATCGAATTGATAAGGGAGTTTTTTATGGCGAAGCCCACGCCGTGGATTCTCGGCTGTTCGCTGCTAAGGCCCTGCCAGAAGAAGGTGTAGTTTTCTTCTTTGACTGACCCGGAGTCGGGAAGTCGAGTTTCTTGAAGGGCAGCGATGTCGATGTTTAGTAGCTGAAGTTCTCGATCAATAATTTGGGATTTCCTGATGGAGTCAATATCAGTGAGATCTTGCTGTTGCAAGCCTGGGCGCATTGTTCTGACGTTCCAGGTACCAAGTTTTAGTATTTTTCTGTTTTTGCCAGGTGCACACTTTACGTCAGCTTTTCGACTTTTGGTCTAGCTCCAACCACCTTATGAAGCAGGCTGACGTGGCGGAACAACACCCAACTGCCTGGGGGCTGCCCAGGTTACGGCGGGCGGTAGTTGATCAATGCAGCTGAAAAGCCGCTCCCACCGACAGAGGGGACCCCTGGCGCTCATCCGTACGCCAAATGGATTGAGCTTATCACCGGTAACTGCCACCTCCCGTGTTGTGCCCATCCGTAACGGATGGCTGGAGTGTCCTCTCCAAATCGGAAATGGGTGGGCTTATAGAGGAGAGACAGACGCTTGCCAAGCCCGAGCAAACGCCTCCTCGTTTTGCTGCCTTGCCTGGGCTATTTTTAAGAGATGGTGCTTTGCCCAGAGGCACCACCCCTCTCTCTGCCATTCTAGTTAAACCCAAGGGAGAGACCAGGTCAATACATTTGGAACTAGTCCGGCTGCAGGAGATGCTGGAAGCCAGTTTGATGCAGTTCTCCCTGACAACCACCTTCGGGTCTCCACTCCTGATTTTCTGTCTGGGTTTACTCCCATAGCCTTTGCTATCATAGCAACACACAAGGCAGTGTGGTATTTGTATTCAGGGTTACCTTCCCCTAGTCTTCCTCTCTCCCGAGATGACCCACAAGACAGTGGGGGTGACAGTAGCAGGCTGTATTGTGTACTGTCATACAATAGCAGAAAACTCTGGCCTGACATGAACCGTGTACACAGGCATTAAAGACTGAAAGTAAAATACAGCGCTAATTCCCTGACATCAACTTATTTATAAATTGGGCTGCTGTTTAAGGCTAGTGGCGCAGTGACTCAAACATGTTTTGTGTCGGTTTTGACTCCGACTTGAACCTACTTGATAATGAGATTTAGTCTCACTAGTGCTCGAGATCCCGTTTAATTCAATAGTCCATAAAACCGAGAAAAAACAAACGTAGTGTGCTTAGAGCCTGAATTTCGCATATTTAAAGTGAACACGGGCGTTTCACTGTGATGCTTCTAGTCATTTTTTGCTTTATTTTCAAGAGATCCCAAAGTTACAGAATGAAAGCAAATGAAACAAAAATGCACAACGGAGTATTTTCACATGAAAACTTTGTGACAATGCTGACCTACAATTTAAAGGACCAACCTCAGCCATTAAAGTGGTACTGTCATTTAGACCTGTTGAAATCTAAACAGTTGCGTCCTCCTTGCCAAGAAAGTACTGGAAATGTCATGTAATCTTTCAATGAATTGTAGAAAATTATTATGCATGCAAAAGGTCACCGAAAACAAGTGCGTGTTGCGGGACAGATTTTTCACAAAATGCACAGAATTGTAGAAACTTCAGAATTCTCAAATGCAGACTAATGGCAAGATTAACAATTTACAAAGTTCATGTTGACACAAAAATAGGACTCTTTTTATCATCTTTTTGTAATTTTTAAAAATGAAATACGTGATGTCAGTGAATCGCCCACACTTCTGTCCTGGACAGCTGACAATTTCACATCTTCCTGATGAGTAAAATGTCAAATGTCAAAATTTAGATTCTTGGACAACACAGTTTGTTTATGTGGAAAAAACGAGACGAAACCTCCTGTTCAACGCAAGGAAAATGATTAAAGATCGCAACAACATCAGTAGCAACAGAAACACAGAAATATGTGAATCCACTGTTCTATGTGAAGACAACGTCAGCACTGTCAGAGCTGTCTCATTCATATTTCCAAACTGCAATGAAAACGTGGCAGGTTTTGGAGACAACTGGGCTAACTTCCCAAAAACAAAGGAGTTTTTAGAAAATTGAAGTAAAAGATGTTTTGGCACTAGGTAAGTGGCTAGATCTTATCTATTTTCTGATAGATCTACCCATGCGTGTAACTATGGATTAGAAATGAAACTTCTCATAACGGTAGGCAACGCCCAGTTTTGACGTAACGGGTGAATCTCAAATTTCGAAAAATGCGGGATGGCCTACTTGTCTTTAAACCAGACTACATTTCCGAACTAGTCTCAGTGTATCCCGTCTGAATCTGGATAAATATGATTACATTCAGTATTTTTTACTGCCAGATGCACGGGGGCAGATGCAGGAAGGAGAGGTTAGGAGAAATGAACTGACAATATCTAATGAAAGAGAAACGAGGAAAACAGGCATGGCCGCGGTTGGGGTTCAGGCACATAATTATCGACCAATAGGATCCTTCAACCAGCAGATGGTGAGACTCCATCCAATGATGGGATGTCATGTACAATAATAATGATAATAATAGACACATCGGACTGCTTTCGACGTAATGTTATGTGATTAAATTTGATGTAGGGAAGATGCTATTTGGGGAATGTGACCAGAATCTGCAATAGGCTCTTTTTTGTGTGACCCAGTTGTGACCCACATGTGAACGCTTGACTGCCATCATTTCTCCGGGCATAAAAGTTATTGTGGCCGACAAGCCAAGCGCAGTCCTAATCCTAACCATGTTCCTGAACCTTGCACAATTCAAAAATGCATCGTGAAAACCTGCACACCGTTTGGCTACCTAGCCCGCAAAGTCACACCGTCTTTCGAATGCACCGTCTTTCGAATTTACAGGACAATACAGTCGACAGTCAACCTTCTCAATTCTCCCTGGGATTCAACATTTGCTGGTGCCTGAAGAGAATTATGTGAGCTTTTAGTCCAAACCCATTATTTTTACTTGAGGGATGAAGTGACACTGTAGTTCCTTACACAGTTACGTGAGATCCCAGTGGTGGCAATAAAATAATTACAAAAATGGGAAGATGTTCTGTTTTTTATTGGTCTGTCTTCAGACACTTCCCAGTCGTCTTGCAGAAAAAGAAAAAAAAAAGAAGGAGAAAGATCGCAATGAAGAAAGAAAGAGAGGAAGAAAGAAAAAGAGGAAAGAGATAAGGTTGACAGGAAGAGACAAGATAGACTGAAAGAGAAAGACAGAAAGATGAACGTCAGAAAGAAAAGGAAAAACCGAAACAAAAACAAAAACAAAAAATGTCGAGAAGCAAAAAAAAAAAAGAGAAAAAGACAACTGACGGGTGTGGATCTCCACTGCGGATAGCAGAATCTATCCAGAAACAAACCCAGTAACTTTTCCAGTACCCGTGTCAGACCAGGGTGTCAGGAGGCCATCACTGTAAATGATCTTCATAACTTATTGAAGTGAACCACACGGGGGAATAACAGAATCCTCTTATCAATGTTGCATTATTGTGTTTTATATGTATAATTATGTGTGCAGACGTGCTACCATATGCATGGACATGTATGTGTCTGGTTTTTTGTCCTATAGTCCGTTCACCGAGGCATAATCACATAAAACTGCTCGTAGCGTTGCAACAGTCGATGACATTTGAACGTAATTTGGCGTGAAGTCTTAGATTTGTGATGACCCTAACCCAGATTTTTTGCCCGCAAATTATTCAAGTAGTTTTCGAGTTTGTTTATTTGCGGTATATAAATAAAGAGAGCACCGACTAGGGAAAACATTTAGGTGGTTTACTGTAATAATTTAACGTATCGCTTTGAACCCCACTAAAATGTTTAAAAACAAACTCACGTGATTGTTCACTGGTAGGCCAACACAGAGTCAGAGGCATTGTCAGACATCTTTCACTTTCAGAATTCCTTTCATCGTGGATTTAAACATCAAAATCAATACGATGTGGAACATTGGAGAACAAGACCAAACTGTCAGACATCCAAAATCTAACTCATACAGCATTGAAAACAGTCGCTGCAGAATTTTTCTCAAAATGAGAGGACCATGATTGTATCGCAGTTGGAGGAAGAATACAGGCAAAACGAGGGCCCTCATTTTATTCAACCGAATATCGTCATCAATCCAATGGAGACATCCCACTCAGAAAGCGACTGAGATAATAAAACATTAAAAAACATCGAAAAGTGCTTGCCTGTTTTGAAATAAAACAAAAAAACAACAAAAAAAAACCTTTTTAGGGCTAACCTGTCTATTGGGTCTAAGGTTGTCTCAAGTCCGCAGCCTGATCATTGTACCCACAAGGCAATGCTCTTGCAATGAAAGGGACTCAGAGGGGAAAGGGTGGTCATATCTGGATATGTATATTTCCCACAAGTTAATACAGATTGGAAAGCGTAGCTACTTTACAAACTTTATCTTTCACAGGATGTTACCGTTTAGCATAACCAGAAGGCTGTTTTCAATAGATAAGTAACGAATCCGTAGTAGCTTTATCTTACAGGAAAGGAACAATAACTGCATTTACGTGTAAAGCAAACCTCAAATCCCAAACGTGATGCTACGCCACTGCAATTCACCACAGATTGTTACTATATTTATTAATTTAGATCAACTACAGGGAAACGAGAAGTGACAGATCATGTTGGAACACACCTATACTGTAAACATCTATAAGTTTGGGGCCTATTCAATTGAAAACAAAGAAAAGATCAAAGGAATTCGCCGCTTTGAAAGAACGGTGCTGTGCACAAGACTTCAAATTCAAGATTTGTAGGGTCATGATAAATGTAAGAATGTATGCAAAGATTCAGGTCGCTGTATTTCGTAATAGCTGAGAAAATCGTGATCACGCCTCGGTGAACGGACTATAGAAGAGGTGCTGGTATGGATTGCAAAGCAGTAGATGTTCACTAAACCTTTGAGAAGGAGTTTTTTTTTTTAGGAACACGGCTTGAATACAGGACATTCTAGATGGTTTATTTTGATGGGTTTGTATGAAACAAAAAAGGCGTTAAGTGTTTTATGGGCATATTTCAAAGAACTATAAAAACCACTTTAGTCAAGCTGCATGTCTCAACAGGAACCCAAGCTTTGTGATAACCAGCGCGTGGCCCAATGATCAAACCACTTGCCCCGGATGCGAAAGGCCGCAGGTTCGAGTCCCCCTGAGAACGAGATACAACCTAACTAGGCTCTTCCGATGTTTCATGACACTCACTCACTCGGTGGCCTGCTGACATGCCTTTGTAGGCCTGGGTCAACTATTTTTTCGTTAGTTCTACAGCTCTTTCTTCATTCCCTTCCCTTGTATTGCCTCTCCCCCCACATCAAGTACGTTGTAGTCTTTTAAATATGTGTTTAAAAACAATAATTTGACAATAAAGAAGCTTATACTTGCCCCCAGATGAAACTCATGTTTTCAATGCAAATTTATCATAACCTGAACAGAACCACAAACCTTGAAAAAATGGATTCTTGTCCCACCCTGACCTTCTGGCCCGATCTATAGACCTAAACCCGCAACTTTAGCCCTAATCCTATCTTACAGTCACACTGATCTAAAATACCACCACAGTGACTTAAGCTAGTCCCAGACATACGGCTTGCTATCCTATTGTTGTCGTGTCCTAGTTCCACGTTCCGGTTGACTCTGTAATGACCCCGAGTGTTGCATGTGCGCTCATCTCGGTTCATTCACTCTTTCAGTCAATGTCTGGGGCTTCGGTCAAGTCTGGACGTAATTAATTTTTTTCCCATTTTTGGAAAAAAAAAACAGCATGGTTCAGAAAAACGCTTACAGAAAACAAAGGGGAAGGACTTCAGAATGAGTTCCATACATGCTAAAGAGGGGTTTTTTTTAGGGGTTTAAATTAAAAAAGGGGCTAGGTATTTTTGGGGGGTTTTCTAAAGAAAGACAAAGAAATAATACATGGCATGCGTCGCTTTCTCTATCTCTCTCCTCTCTCTATCTTACTTCCATCTCATCTCGATTTCTCTGCGTAAGAATCATCTGAAAGTGAACACATACATAATTATTATAAATCATATCATGACAATACTCACATACTTCACCCTTGACCTAAATTAGGGAAAGTTACCGACCTTGTTAATTTGCATAGTTTTTAAAAATTATGAATCGGCTTAGTAGCAAAACAGTCCTATTTCATCTGCTGGGAGATTGCATGATGTGAGCTATTACAATGCCTACATGAGTGTACGTCGATCGACAATGGCTACCCCAGCCCCTTTTCGCCTGATTAGTCAATCTGACTACCGCCCATTGATACAAACTGACTAGACCCTCACGCCCCCAGGTCCATCTGACCATTCCATGTGAGTTTAAATTCCTGAACACCATATCAAGTTTTGTTTCAGCAAACCTTCACCAGTCGCGCTTTTCGTAAATTCTGTTACAGTGAACTCTGCCCAGCAAGTTTCAAAATGGCACCTGTTTTGCGGATTTTGTCTCACTTCAGACTTTTTTCTGGGATTATACTGTTTTTCTTGGCAAGTGTGTTACAAATATTATTGTGAATATGAAGTGATAGTTGGTAATAAAGTCTCAAACAATGCATAACGGTGAATAAAGTTCAATAACGTTATAAAAGCTATGGAACGCATTCGGAAGTCCTCCCAAACAAAGTGTTGATAGTAAAGTAAAATGTTAACCATCAAATAAAAGAGAATTGAATGTAGAATACAGTATAAATCGGCGATATGTCCAAACGAGTTTTTCACTGACAGCGATAAATCGATGATAAAGTCGCATGCTTATCGCGATATCATCTCAACAAACCTCTACTATTAAGACTTACCAAGTTCAGTATGGTTTTCTCTGCATGCTGTGCGATGACACAACGGGACTTGTCTGACATGTTATCCTGCAAGTATCCATTTAACTTGAACGCAGGTTGTTTGTAAACTCACAGGCATTCATATTTGGAGCCCAAACTGTACTGGGAGTATGTCGACATAACATTTTCTGTTTCCTTAGTTACTTAGTTGCCTAATTTGAAATTATTTTTTTTTAAACGTTCAAGCAAATATCCATTTCTCCTTGTAAATCTAAGCAATGTTGCATCAATAGAAAAGTGACGTGTACCGGTACCATGTGGTCTTCTTTAGCTGGTTCCTATACGCCGTGCTGCACACAAATATTGTAGGAATCCAAGTACAAGGGTCAGATATGAACAAGAACGGTTTAAGCGAGGAGCTACTTATCCGTGTAAATCCCAGCAATGATGCGAAGATAAATAAAATGTTCCTTGTGACCTTGTTTGGTTGTGTTCTACATGCCTTGTTGCATGCAGATAATAGTGGGAAACGCTTCACACGTGAACTTACTGTTCTCACGAAATGCTTGCACCGAATGTAAACGTGAGCATTAGACTTCAGTGCAGTGGGAGGAGTCGTGGGGCAGGGGAAAGGACGTGACATCCCCCTCCCCCAACACGCACACACACACACACACACACACACAACCACACGGAAAGGAACGCAGTCATATACCATAATGACACTAACACGTGCATTCAATGCTTCCCTCCACAGTCAACAAGTGTCAGTCAAAATGAAAGATGTGTATACATAGAACTTGAAATGTCTCAGAACAGACAAAACAAGACGGGAACCGGGTCACTAATAAACTATTCTGCACAAGATCTGAAAACAACTGAGAAAGACTAGGAAATAAGCTTGTTTGTCGGACAGCACAGAGCTCTAGTCGATACTCTAAATCTTATCTATCACGCAAATGTCATGTACGCCAATATTTGATTCAAGGCGGGCTCAGTGCTCACCTTCCTATTTGCACTCATACCATGTACACTGTTTGTGACATCTGTGACTGTTACTGCGAGATTTATCATAAACTAGCCAACACCCAAAAGAATAATCTGTTTATTAACCAACCCACTGTGTAGCTTACTAAGTTCATCCCATTCCACACCTCCACCATAGCTCATCCTCACCATCTCAGCTACGCTTAAAAGAGAGAAAAAAAAGAGGGCGGGGGGGGGGGGCTTGTGGCAAAGGGTAAAAGTGTGAGCAATGTCTTCAGGGGGAATAAAATATCCTGGTTGTCTAAAAAAAGTGTTGTTGTGGGTTGTTTTTTTTAATGAAATCAGAGCCAAGGAAGATACATCTAATTGTATAATTCAAAGAAAACAGATATTTAATGATTTGGATTTTCCCATTTGCTCTGCCGTTCTAGGTCAGACATTGATGACAGCACAGTTCAATAGAGGGGAAACAACATTAAGTAATTCATTTCGGTATATAATTTTAATTGAGCTCGTTCAGCACTGTGTTATTAATGTAGTACACGGCAGTACTAAACTGGAAGATAATAAGAAGTTTAAAATGAAGCTTTCACGATTTTTAATCTCTGGGTGAATTTTATGAGAAGGCTCTCCGGTGGACGACCAGCAATATGAGATGGGTAAAATTTGAAGGTTTACAGATTTGTTATCAGCTGAAGTTACGGTTACAAGGGGAAGGGTTAAAATGACACGATCGATTTTTCTGGTAGTAGTACGAAATAATAGGCAGACAGACAGACAGACACACTGACAGACAGGCAGGTAGGCAGACAGACAGACAGACAGACAGACAGACACACAGGCAGACAGGCAGGCAGGCAGACAGACAGACAGACAGACATGTAGGCAGGGTGGGCAGATAGATAGATAGATAGATAGATAGATAGATAGATAGATAGATAGATAGATAGATAGATAGATAGATAGATAGATAGATAGATAGATAGATAGATAGATAGATAGACTATTTCTTACTAAGTGTTGACCTAGATTTGGCTCTTCATTTAAAAAACATGGACTATCAGGACACGAGAGACATGAATGACGCTATGTTCATTGAAGTTGAATCACACAAACAGGTTCAGTGGTAGTGAGCGTTTACCGGAACAATTTTCTCTATTAGGTCAATGAACGTGCGAATGGTGAGCTCATGTTAGCTACGGTAAATCCAATCATTTCATGTAAATGTAGTTCAGGACGTTCATCCCTGATGATCTTGAACAGTGGTTCTTAAACGAGGTGAAATTATCCCCTGAGGGGAAATATTGGGAGGTGTATGTGTGTATTGGTGGGGGGGGAGGGGGGCGATACCTAGGCTGTTAAATAATGCACACAGTGTGTATTGAGTGAGTAAATGACGAAATATTACCAAAACCACATAAAATGTTTTGGTGGTCGCAGCATGGCTTCACTTCGAACCTCCATACACTGCCAGACTTGTTGAGCTCCGAAAATCCAAGTCGGGTTCGCAGCTAGGTAATCGTTTCACATTGTGCCATTTTTCTTTTATTTGTGATATTGTTTCATAGGTTCAATTTTCTGACCCGTTAATTTTGTTTTTCCTCACGAAAATCAACCGAACGAAAGCTTGATTAGTCTGCCCTTTTCCTTTGCATTTTAGTTTATCGTTTCTGTATTTATTTCTTACGCGAAAGCTTTACCTCTTACAACTTTTTATTTTTGTCTTATTTTAACTTCACGTGCATTGTGAAAAGTACAGAATCGGTTTATATTTTCTCATTACAAACCACTAACTGCCCCATTCTTCGAATGGTAAAAAAACAAAGAACACCACTTCAGACAGAAAGAAATCAGCATAAAAATCTTGATGCCGAGATGCACTAGGGGTCATTCACAAAACTCAGCCATTAATAGATAGATAGGATAGTACACAGTGTACAGTGGTGCGCACCGAGAATTTTTCAGGAAGCGGTGATGTCATGGACACGTGGGTTCGTGAAAATGAAGTGTCGGAGGTTGTCAGTTAGCGACACAAAGCAAGCTGGAAAAAATATATTTCCCCACCATTTCAAGTGTCCAAATCTAAAAAAAGAATCTTCTGTGGAGTCAAAAGGGGGGCACATGTAAAATTTCACGAAAAGCCGAGCTGTCTGAGCGGCGCTAAGTTGTGTTAAAAATTAGATGCGTTTTTTTATTATATAACATTGCGCATCGTCATTTCCACTGACGTTCAGCTCAATATCCTTTGCTAAATTCTATTGGCCCGGGGTTCGCTATCAGTGTGGTCTCTGGAATTTGATCTGAACTGTTGTAGGAAATGGATAGCCGTGAGATATGAAAATAGGCGAGAAACAGGTTTAAAAGGGTTGAGAACCATTGATCTTGAAGCAAAGATGTATTTTGTTATGTGAAAATTATTTTCTAGCCTCACACATCATCCAATTTCCAAATGTCTTATTATGTAGTTATAACTGATTAGAGCTTTCGGTAAACAACAAAGGATATTATTTTACCCTGTGTATCTCGGAGGTTGTTACTCTTGGTTGGATAATTGGAGATTGGTTTCAAAGAACAACGTGGAAATATAATAATGTTTGTGTAACAAACGGCTATATTGATGAGATGGTCAGTGAAATAATTATGTCCAAAAAAAAAAACACATTCTTTTGTGGCATGTCGAAATGTCGCTAGTGACGTATTTGGATGAGTATTGTGAAATACTAATGGCCATCTTAGTTCCTGTTTGTTCCAAATCCAGTTTTTGCACAACGCAGAAATTCGACGTTAAACGTTTGCTGCCTTAATATTATGATAAGGAATTAGAATAAATCGGAAATGTGAAACAGCCTGATACGTGCCACAACTCATTTTAAACAAGTGTTAAAGTGTGCGTGTGTTATATCTCTTCTACATGCTAAAAGATCTCCAGCTTTTCAGTAAATGGAGATCAAACAAACAAGAATTAAAGTCGCCAAATAGTGACATAAGATATTCGTGGGTATCGGTCTACAATTAATGCTAGTGGCGAACTGAATCAAATGTTTAGGTCTTTATTTAAGGAGGTTCGCTGCCCTTGGCATTTACACCTCACTTTTCTCGTTTTTTTTATTTTCTTGTTGTGGCAAGGATTTGTTTTTTTAGAATTTTTCCCGGACAGCAGCCTGTTGGGCTTGATTTCCAACTGCCAAGGTATCTTTAACGTGCGCAACGTACACACGGGCCCTCCGAATTTTTCGTCCTTATCCAAGAAGACTAGGTGCTCGATCCTACCTACCATAGGATCAGGGACAGGAAAATATGAGAAAAATCCCGAAGTTCCAACATGCCTGCAAAGACCGGGATGTGAACCCGATACCTTCGGCATGAGAGGCGAGCACCTTGCCTCTAGACCACCGCTTCTCCAAGTCCTTCCTACGTCTGATTTCACTCAGTGCGTGAAGTCTCTCCTTCCGCCAGCTCACTCAAGATAGTGTTGACGCGCCCCAACTAGCGAGACACAATTGTTTTTGTCACCCCAGTAAGAGGGGTCCCGTTATCTCCATAGTTCACGTATCACACTAAGGGGTAAGCCAGACCAAGGCTGGCGTAGGCCCCAGATTGGTGGCACCCCACCTAATTATTATACATTACACTAAAGCACTACCAACCAGCCCATACCGCAATGTTGTAGACAGTGATTACTGTTTTAGCTTGATGCATGATCATCAGGCGGTGAGCCACCACTTTGGCGCCTACGCCAGCCTTGATCTGGCTTACATCTAAAAGCGAGACAAAACATGATTATGAAAAACCCACAGCACTGGAATAATGTTGTATTGCTCCATCGTCTCAAACAATGGATATATTTACGAGGATTCAGTTTCACCTCTCATATTTTATGAGCTGCATGAAAAACAAAACAAATACCTTTTTTTTTTTTTTTATCTGATCTGATTGTGGAATCCACAAAATCCCGGAAAGAGGAAGAATAAAATGCTTGGTGTTTTTTCTCTCTGTTTCCATTCGTTCTTTAAATGAGCTATCATGTACATAAAACTTTGAAATCCTCGCAAGCCTAGGGCTTTGTTTCATTACAACCAGTTTGTTTTACTTCGAAATAAAACAATGCGTCTTTGTGTTGAAAGAGATCTTACCACGGATAACGCATTCGTTCAGTCTAATGAGCCAGAAAGAAAACAACTTTGTGGGGTTTCACAACATCCGGTATTGAAAAATAAAGAGAAACTCAGACTTGAGAACTGATGTATCGCAGTATCGATTCTGGAACTCAAGTGCGAGTCCAGTAAAATTCAAAATGAACAGATATAACGGCAGGAATCGACCATTCAAAAATTCCTTAATTTAAAAAAAAAAAAACTATTGCGATCAAAGAAACCTTTTTGTTTTATGTATCTTACATCGTCCTATTTTCATTCCTGTGTCTGATTCTTATTGGTGTTCTTATCATTTGGATGGTTAAAAAGTTTAATGAAAACAGAGTACTGAGCCAGCACCTGGTGACTTGTTTCAGACAAAGGAAACTGACCACTGGAGGGCCAGTCCCAGTGACGTTGACTACAAGTTACCTAAACAAAGCCATCGCCAGCGATACGCTTGCCACTGAATGCTCTTAGAGCCAACCCCATTATGCTACGTGCACTCCATTTTGGAGATTCTTGACCGCTTGGTACGCTTGGTTTGAAGGCTGTTGTTACTTGTATGCACGCACCCCCAACGTTTTACGCTTACGTATACGCACCTATCCCTAACCCTGTCCTTATCCTCATCCCTAGATCTTATTGAATCCCCCTGCCCTTTCAACCACAAAACAGGAGGAAAACAAAAATAAAATCTCAAAGAATAATTCATTGAGGTTGTTGTTACCAGTATTTCGGGAGGAACTCTTTAGCTATGGAGTCACAAAAGGCTTTGAAATACGTACCCTGGCGCAAAAACAAAAAAAACCTTGCGGGGCGTACGTACTTGTAACAACATCGTGATTATTCGATTACTTATTTTAGAAACGTATCCTAGATTGAGGTGTTACACAATCCTACAACTTACCCGAGGTTGTTGAAAAAAAAAAAAAGGACAATGAACAAATAAAACGAAATTTACCACAATTGGAAAGCGTAGGCACCCTCTTCAGAAATCCTCTCACTGCCCTCAACACGAAACTTTTCTCCAAACGGACGTACTTCATGGATGGCTCCGATATTCCCTATTATAATATTATCATTATTTATCGATACTAAAATTCGTTTAAATTCGATCCCCGATATATCCATCTGATTAGCCATACAATAAGATTTCCTGGCTTTCACTTCTATGGTATCCAACAAACTGTTAGTTATGTAAACAAACGGAGATCCTACAATTTCAGCACGGCTCAGCTGTTCACTCAACTAATTAAATCTGACGAGTTCTGTATTTTTAGCCCTTACGTGTTAAAGAAATGGGCCATGCGTGGCGTATTTTGCGTCACGCGGTGAAATTGAGGTCATAATTATAATGTTGTTGTTTTTTTATGGAGATGAAGCCCTGTGTTCTATATAAGGACCCTGTATAATATGATACAATGAAGTCCCGTATTCCCCTCCAGAATAAAGCTGACTAAGATAAGCCTGCCACAAAACTACAAAAGAAAAAAACAAACAAACATACAAACAAACAAATTACAACAACAACAAAGGGTGAAGTGAAGACACATAAAGAGACAGTTCAACACTGCAGAATGATTTCATAATTACGGTGAACTTAAAATGTCGAGATTTCATGAACCCGCGGTGAAAGCTAAACGCGAAACATTATTTTGTTAAAGCTACAAAAAAATCTATATCAATATTAGCGAGTTTGCAAAACGAATGCCGAGAACTCCGAGACAATCACACGATCTAGAAGTACATAAAATCATTTCGAAAACTTAATGTGCTTTACGATGGACGAATAAAATTGTGGGTACATATTGCATTGTGCTCAGCGACGGCAATGTTCGAAATTGAATTCTGCCTTTTCCACGCTGTGTTTTATATTCTAACATTCCCAGCTTTTCCGCTCCGTGTTTTGTACGACCCGAGACACGGAATGTTTTGACGGCACTTTCCGGTATAGCATTAAATTATCACACTGTATAATGTAATACGAATAAAGATGGCGAGAAAAGCATATTCTTTGAATGCCCGGGCAAAGACCGGGCTATTGTGCTGGTGTATTAATAAATTCGACAGACAAATTCGAACGTTAGATTTGCCAAACAATCGTATAATGAGCTGTATCTCCCTAGTAGTAGTAGCTCCTTTCCTTCCCACCGTTATTATGGGCGTCTCTCGTCTCCCAGCTTGTTAATGGATCATAGATCATTCATTAATGAGACAGACTATTCATCATTGTCCGGATTTCAGCCTCTCAACGCCATGACAAAGTAGCTTAAACTATAATATTATAGCACTTTCTCTTTGTCTCTCGTTCTGTCTATCGGTCTCTCCGTCCGTCTGTCTGTCTGTCGGTCGGTCTGTCTGTCTGTCTGTCTGCCTGTCAGTCTGTCCGTCCGTCCGTGTCTCTCTCTCTCTTTTCCTCTTCTCTCTCTCTCTCTCTCTCTCTCTCTCTCTCTCTCTCTCTCTCTCTCTCTCTCTCTCTCCCTCTCTCTCTCTCACTCTCTCTCCATAAACACACAATCATACATACAAAAGTACACCAAAGTTATAGATTATCTAGAGTTGATGGGGCCTAGGGCAAATACTAAAAATACCAAAGTTGAAAACCGTGCTCTTCAAATAAAAAACTGGCTGAATTTTCAAGGATGTTAGTAATGTGAAATTGCATTTTTAACAATGAAAATGCCTTCGCCCCAGCACCTATCATTTTAGCCCCAAGTTACAGTACTGCCAAAAACACGTGCAGATGCTCATACAAAATACAAGTCTTTAGACTGCTTTTCTCTATATTATCATCTATTTCAATCCTGTGCCAAATAATGGAATACTCTAATAATGTCTGACAATGCTGTTTTTGCAGATAATAAAACCGATAGCATTTGATAATATCCAAACAGAGAAAAGAGCGGATTGTGACGGTAGGTGGCAGGTCCATACATTGCAAAAAAGAGTGTTAAATTTCTAATTTACGCGCTGCTTATGGCTGACAAGGCTTGAGCATGGTCATGACAGAGAGAGAGAGAGAGAGAGAGAGAAGGGAGGGGGGGGGGGACTGTCTCATTATCAGACCACACATAAACCCCAGTGACATACTTCAGATGGTATGATTTTAAAATCCCATGATTCTCTCCTCATCGTAAAATACTCAGAACAGCCCATCTTTCCGTCGCGGCTCTACCAAGCAAATGAAAAGAAGTTGAAAGACTTGACCTACGTACACCAAACATCTCGCTGCTGCTACCTGCAAAGTTTTCTTGAGGAAATGATTTGGCTAAAGTTTTGGTTGCGAATTTCTCTTTTTCAAACCAATTTATGGCGAACTTCCAAAAAACGTTATCCTAACCATTTCATCCTTGAAAATGTTTGCCGGGCCAGGGAGAGAAATCTAATCCTGAGCCTAATCCTAACCTTTGTAATTTATTTATTATTCCTTTCTTTCCTTCTTTGTTTGGATTTTTTTTTTTTTTTTTTGGAAAAGGGGGTGGGGTGTGATTAAGGAAAATGCAAAGCTTAAAAAACACAATTTTCAAGAGGTGCTTTTTTTTTCTTTTTTTCTTGGTGTCATAAACCTTAGTTATGCCCCTGGACACGGAGATGAATGGAAAAAAAAAAACAGCAGTACTATATTTGTCAAAAGTGTCATTTGAGCTGCCCCCTAGAACTGCTCAGCTCATTAAACACTCAGCTATGTACACCTTTAGGCCATGAGATTATGTACTCTCCGAAGACTCTTGCTGTGTCTCAGTGTCTTTTCAATCATTTTCTAAGTTTTTTTTTGTTGTTGTTTTTTCTAGCCCTGGAGTCCACCAGTAAAATTTCACAATTGAGAAATGTAAGGAAATACTCTCACTGCAGGTGGTTGGTATAATATTTATGTCTTTGGGTCACAGGGACACGGCTACCCGTAAGCAGACAAGTACTCATATTCGATTTCTTCAAAGAGAATTAGCAAAGACGGACTGAATGATCTCCGAACAGACGCCTATTCAAGTGAAACAATAATTGCGCTACAGGAACTCAGAAAAATCGTAATCTCTTGGGTTACGAATACACTGATATCACCCCGGGGCAGTAAAGTACTCCTATTTTTCTAAGAGAAGTAGTAAGACGGACTGCGCAATCTTCAGTCAGACAACTGTGTAAATGAACCAGAAATCATTGCTATCCAAGGCGTTCTGATCATAACTGTACTATAATAGCCTGTCTGGCTCTCCATTAAAAAGTTCAACTCTTTGAACCAGTTATCTCCATTATCAGGGTGTTCCTTAAGGCTCCATAGGTCGACGTCAGTCAGAGAAACTTGCCTGCCACTCGCCACTCGCCGCACGCCATTCGTTATGTTAGAGGATTTTTTGTCAGTGAACATGAAGCAAAGGAAAGCAGCTAGACATACAGAGAAAGGAACATCCGCTCACCGCTTGGCACCGATTACAAGCCGCACAAATATCTAGTCATATCTATATAAAAAAACAGCAAGGAAAAAAATTCACTGCTGCGAGGAAGAAATGCCCAGACCTGAAAAAATTACATGTGAAAGATAGTTCTTTTTGCTACTATGTCTATTCCTTTGACATGAAAGCGAAGTATCGTGATTTTGTAATAAATGAAAATAGGCCTAAAAACATCGAATAATGCTTTCTCCTCAACAATGATGGCCTCCCTCCTGCCTTTGTTTTGTTTCGACTTTAAACTTCCGGTTGCGTTTCAAAGTTTGAAGGCATGAGTTTCTGTGCCGTCTGCTTTATGCACGGTGCGGGCCATGCGGGTGTTGCTGTGCCAGTTGTGAGTTGTTTTCTTCCGAGATCTACATAATCTGTGTGCTGATTGTGCGTGTTGTTTGCAACCCGTTCTTTGAACGGGCCCTTACACTAGTTATATACAAAAAGTTACACGCCATTTACGGCTCGCCGCATCAAGAAAGTCGCTGTATACATGACAGATGAAAGCTGCTGTCGCACTGTCCGCCATGATCTTCACCCTTTTAGAGAGCGAGATACCAATCGACCTTCTTTCTGTGTGACATATGTTTGAAGTCGCATGATGTGTGATGCCATAAAACTGAAAACGTACGGCGAATAGCATTGCGACGAATAACTTTGGGCAAGTGACGAATGGAAATGAACGTGCAACGTTTAATCCGCAACAAGTGGCGAGTGACATGTAGCGAACACCTTTCTCTGTATGACGACTGCCCAATACTGATATCATATTTAGTACGATAGTGTGAAATCCGTTCAGGCGAACAGTGGTTAACTGGTTCAGTAAGTGTGAACATCGGGGTTTACAAAACGAAGCAGAATGCAAAAAGACGAGAATTCCTACATTAACAGTTACACCGCATGAATCAATGCGCGCCAAGAATTTTTTTCACTGAACACTACTGCACGTTGTCTTCGTCGCTATCATAGTTCTTGTTTGTTCCATCTCCCCTTTTTGTGCAACTCAGAAATTCCACGTGTAAAGTTTGTGATTCTAGTGTTATGATAAGGAGTTAGAATGAACTGGAACTCTGAAATAGCTTGATAAGTGCCACAAGGCCTTTAAAACAGGTGTCAGAGTGTGCGTTTGTTAGATCTCTTCTGTGCCCTAAAACATCTCAAGTTTTATAGAAAGCGGAGATAACATACACATGTCGCCTAAAACCAGCGTCGCCGGTGACGATTTTCAAAAATCCCCAGAATCCAACACACA
The DNA here is from genome assembly GCA_963931925.1 of Onchidella celtica. NCBI lineage: Eukaryota > Metazoa > Mollusca > Gastropoda > Systellommatophora > Onchidiidae > Onchidella > Onchidella celtica. The sequence continues at coordinate 28,478,359 of OZ007573.1, read as the reverse complement.
CACACACACACACACACAAAAAGATTTCAAGGCGGGGCAAAAATTCCCAAGATTTTATGTCTAACCAAGACATATGTCACGCACACCTATGAACATTAAAAAAGACGTCACAAACAGCCCTTGGGAGGGGGTGGACATTTTTGTGATGTCATTCTAAGGGACTGGGATTATCCGGTTGCAGATCTTAATATGATCTAAACAAAAACCAAAAAAGATAAAAACAGAAGGGTCAAGTCTCAGAGACTTTTTTTTTCTTTGTTGTTTTTTTTAAACAAAACAATAAATGCATGAAAAGCCCCAAAATCCCAGGATTTCAAACAAGCAAAAGAAGTGCCAAGATCCCAAGATCTTGGGGGAAATCCCAAGAGCCGGCAACGCTGCCTATAACCCTCTCGTAAGCTTAGAGTTCAATTGCTTAGGCATTTTGCAGATTACTTCTCGGCCATAAACAATACATGGCCTATCTGGTCCGCTGCCATTATTTCACTTCTTCGTGCCAAATTTCAGACGTGTACCCTTAAGAGTTTCGGGTGTCCTGTTAGTTGAGTGGTTTGCTTGTAGTTTTATATAATGGATTCTGAGAAAGACGTTCGTAATTTCGGTGTCAGCTGTTGTTAAGGAATTGTAGTCCAATCACAAAATCGATCAGAGAAAATATTGCCTTGTGTTCACTGTTCAGCTGTGACGTATATATGATATATATGCTGTTTCCTAACAACGGCCAGAACTTGGCTAGGTGCTCAAATTATTTACCAGTCAGAACAAAAAAACGTCGTTTAACCAAGAAAATACCTGGTGTTAGACTAAAAAAAATAAAATACCCGCTTTCATTAATGAGAGAACGTAAACGTCACGTTAAGCACATATTTGTTACGCAATGTTACATCAACAGCCCAGACTAGGCCTGGTCGTGAGTGCCTCATTTTACAGCTCACTGGCTTTATATGCATAAAACATTCAGCGGGAAAGCGAGTCACTCAGACGGGATCGCAAGGAAAAGTTATTCACGGAAACCCAGAATGTTTCAATAGCATACTTTGGACCTGAATATTGAATGTATAACAGAAGCTTTTGAAGTAATATATTCATTTACATTTCTGCAGGGGACCAATAGGCATGTTTTCAACACACGGACTCTTGGCTACTTCTCTGGCTTAGTCTGTCCACTTGTGTGCAAGCTAATTTCAAAATCGCATTAGCTTACACACAGACTTTGGCTCATACTGATGCTTCTAATTGGTAGATTAGCAACATGAAATTGCTCATCAACTATTCATCAAAGCTGAAGGATATAACGTTACCCCAACACTGTATTATTCTATCTCTACATTTTACAGAAGTTGAGATAAGGCCATAGTATGGCACAACAGAGGTATCTCAACTCCGAGATTAGATTTTAAAGCATGAAAAAGTTGTACTAACATTCCATGAAGTTTAACTTCTGAACTTTACAAGCGTTTTTCCTCGCAACAACCTGATGTAAAGATGTGATAAGGCAATACTTTCACGATTGATAACTGGAACTTGTAGTCATCTCTATACTGCAACATCAGTGCATACTTTTAAATGCATATTTAACAAAAATCTGCGATGACACAAAAACAAAGAAAACAAAGAATTATGTGATAACATTGTTGATAACAATGAATAATTATGATGATTAAAAAAAAAACGAGAAGAATTAAAGTCCTATAAGAGCGAGACTGTAGGAGGTCTTCAGGGGGAGAGAATCCCCAGTAAAACAAGGGTTTCGGCACTTGAAATCCCTGCACTCTTTGAGAGCCAAGCCACACTTGTTTCTGAAGAGAGGCTTCGCGAAATACAACTTTTTTTTTTCTCGTCGCATTGAAACTGTTAAGCAAATTAACATTGCTATTGCTGTTGTTGCTATTATTGTTGTTGATGTTGTTGTGTTGATGTCGTTGTTGTTGGTGGTGTGCTATTGCTGTTGTTGCTATTATTGTTGTTGATGTTGTTGTGTTGATGTCGTTGTTGTTGGTGGTGTGCTATTGCTGTTGTTGTTGTTGTTGTTGCTCTTATTGTTGTTGTTGCTGTTGTTGTTGTTGTATCGTCGTGTTGCTGTTGTTGTTGTTGTCGTGTTGCTGTTGTTGTTGGTGGTGGTGGTGGTGTGCTGTCGCTGTTGTTGCCGTTGCTGGTGTTGTTGCTGTTGTTGTTGTAGTAGTTGTGTTGTTGTTGTTGTTGTTGTTATTGTTGTTGCTGTTGTTGCTGTGCTGCTGCTGCTGTTGTTGTTGTTATTGTTGTTGCTGTTGTTGTCGTTGCTGTTGTTGTTGTTGTTATATTGCTATTGTTACTGTTGTTGTAGTGGTGTTGCTGCTGCTGTTGCTGTTGTTGTGGATGATGTTGTTGTTATTGTGGTTGTTGTTTCTATTTAAATAGAAAATATTCCTACATTGCCAACGCAGGGTCAAAAACGCCAGTTTTCATTGTTCAGTGAAATATGCCCTCAGAAAATATTTTTAAAAAAAAATAAAAAAGCAACGACAACAACAATATGAATAATAACCCTGAATTTCGTAAAAACCACGAGCCGCGTGCGAGATTTACAACCCTGACCTTTGTGTGTGCATGTTTACGTCGCCAGGATTATGACAAGCTTTCAACTTCATTGAGTGAAAGAATGACAATTTGTGATGTGGTCGTAGAATCAGAAGTGTTTTGTGCTGAAGTGGATGTCGGAATACATTTTCAAACCCCAGAGGTGGCGGAAGCCAGACGTCCTTTCAGTATGAAGAAAATTTGTGTCAAGACGAAGAGAGAAAGCAGCAGGAATTTTTCCTTTCTACACGATATATAAATGAGGCGAGAAAATAGCCCTAGGCCGACAGTAATGCATTATCGAACCAGCTGAGAAATGTTATTGTTTGATGTATGCTTCCATGTAGTTTCCATCTGTCCATCAATTTATCCGTCCATCCATCTATCCAGTAACACACGAATCAACATGCTACATAATTATGTATGTTTACTTTTGTGTATGTATGAGCAGGTACGTAGGTAGGTAAGTAGGTAGGGAAGGAGGGAGGGAGGTGGGTAGGTAGGTAGGTTAGGTAGGTAGGTTAGGTAGGTAGGTAGGCAGGTAGATAGGTAGGTAGGAGGTAGGTTGGTAGGTAGGCGGGCAGGCAGACAGACGAGGTAGGTAGTTAGTTCGGTAGGTAGGTAGGTAGGTAGGTAGGTAGGTAGGTAGGTAGGTAAGTAGTGAGTTAGGTAGGTAGGTAGGTAGGTAGGTAGATAGGTAGGTAGGTAGGTAGGTAGGTAGGTAGGTAGGTAGGTAGGTAGGTAGGTAGGTAGGTAGGTAGGTAGGTAGGTAGGTAGGTAGGTAGGTAGGTAGGTAGAGAAGCAGGAAGGTCAGGTAAATAAGTAGGTACGTAGGTAGGTGGGAAGATCCATAGATAAATAGGTAGGTCCCCAGGAAGGTAGGCATAGTTGTGTCTAGTATCAACTGGAGTCAGTCGGGTGATGCCAAATACATATTGATATATTCATGTGTTTGGAATCAGTGGAGGCGTCACTCCGTCGTCTTTCTCCAATAAAGAAAAAATAAACAAGCAATATTAGACCATGACATCAAGCTGAGCAGAAACGTATGAAAACACAAACCAATGTTACTACATGTATCCGCTTACTGCCACTGGGTACAAGGATGGTGGAATTATCACCACCACTTTACCCCAAGCATTCGACATCAGAGCGGTGTCTTTTGATCATTTTATATCAAAGTTAATTAAGAGTAATAACATGAAGGAAGATATCGTTATTATCGACCGCAAGCATCCAGGCACAATTAGAATTATTAAAGAAACTGCTTAATTGAGACAGCAAAGGCTCAGTTGCTATTTTTGGGAACAATTTACGAAGATTACAAGCTGCAGGCTTATGGATTTGCAATCAAGGGCAAATTGGAGTTTTTAGATACACAAGCTATCTTGAATACATCTTGCTTAGAAAGTTGTCCAAGGTTGTCCAGTATATTATGTAGCGTCTTAGCTTAACCCCTTCCCACCTCCTCTCTCTCCCCCTCCGCGTTTTACGCGTTTCGTCGAAGGCAGAGCTTGGCTCGCCTTGTCTTCACCTTCCCTGTCCCTCCCTTTATTGTTCGCCAACGCTCAGCGCGCCTTCATCAGCCCCTCTCCGTAAGGAATTTTTTGTTGTTGATGCTTGGCGGTGTGTTGACCTAGGTCTGACCTGCAGTGATAGTTATAGTACATTCCACTATGTTCCTGGAAGAGTTATTTACGCAAGGCTGGCCTTGAGATGGTGTCACCCGATGACGTGTTGCTGTGTGATTGGATGTTTTGTGGGAGTACCGAACGTACTAGGTCGGTCTCGGGCTAGCTCGGGGGTCAAGCCGGTTCGGGAGTTTTCTGTGAGAATATGGATAGATAAGAGCTATGCAGTGTGAAAGGCGGTGAGTGTTCAGCATTTGTGTGTTACTCGTGTGGGCTAGGCTATTTATTTGTATAGGTATTTTTCTTGCGCCTTCCTAGGAGATAATTCAGTTCATCATACAGTTATTCAACTTTTGTATGTAGTGTTCGACGGATCCCGTGTTGTTCTATTAACAACTGTTGTAACAGTCTCGTTTATTAAAGGGGAGCAGTTCATATCACCTAACTGTTCCTATTCATAACGCACTGTAACTGTCACATAATTTTTATTGTGTAACGATTTTCCTGATACAAGTTCCTGTATTTTGAATGACATGACCGGGTTGTCAGTTTGGCATAATTATACTCTTTGATTTTATTGAGTCCCAAGCTTTGGAATGGCGGCTTTGAGTTATACACTTAGCCTAGGCCGACACTAGCAGATTCTGACTGGCCAACTGGTTGGATTGGCTGATTAGTTGGATGGTGACCCCGACACTGAGTTTTAATGAGATCCGACTAGTCTGCAAGTAATTAAGTATGCTTTAAGCTGTGTTTTTATGTGTACGGAAACGGCAACGGGGACGGAAACATCAAAAATCCATCAAGTAGTAGAAAGAAAGAGTGTTTTCTCGTTGCATGTAAACGGCATTGCCGGACACGTGGAAACATTCTTTCTATTTCACTATTTAAAGGGTTTTTGACGTTTCCGTTGCCGTTACCATTTCCGTACACATGAAAACACAGCTCCATAGATCTAGGAATTAAATATCTGAAAGGAGCCAGATACATGTGTCGTGGATAGAGGAGCAAACGATGCACTTATCACTGAGATTTCGGTACCATTTGACCGTTTACTTTACACCTGTTTTCAGGAAAAATGTTTAAGTAAATGGATCTTGAGTAAAGCGAGACATTTTTGTGACATACGCCATTAGAACGCAAGTTCATACGACCTGTGTACCGTAGCTCTTATCTGTGAACATAATTTCTCATCGACTCGCTATTTCATCATTAAGTTTACATCAAAAGAAGCGGCATCTGTGTCTTCATAATTATAATCTTGGTGAGCCTCCAAAGACATCGTATCCTTTTCTGATTTCCTGGTATACTTCCAAAGAATCGGTGTCCATAGTTATATGATTCCTTAGTTTACTTCCAAAGAGCTGGTATCCATTTTTGTGCAATGATATTGTCCCCAAAAACTGTATACATTCGAAAAGTTGGTATCCTTGTCTTCATGGTTATATGATTCCTTGCTGTTCTGTCAAGAATCCGGTTGCCACCCATTTCATTACAATTATATAATCCTCAAAATTGTACAGTTCCGAAAGTCTGGCATCCATATCTTCATAGTTTCATGATTCATTATGAGAGGCAGACAGAGGAAGAGATGGGAGGACAATATCCCAAAATGGACGGGCTTGAGGTTGAGCGATACAATCGGGAGGTCCGAAAATCGAGAGGAATGGAGGATGCTGGTTGCCAGATCACCTGTGGCGTCCCAAACAGCCCACAAGACTACGGGATAGTGAGCGAGTGAGAGAGTTTAATCCCCAAGATCTGGTATCCATTTCTTGACAATAATAAAATCCCTCAAATTACATACTTCGGAAAGTGTGGTACCCATTTTCATAATCACTACGGAATTCCTTTAAACATAATAACATGGTAGACACTACACGCTTTCTAACTTGTTCGCCTAACCTGTTACAGATCAAGTTGCTTCACGATGGCTCAAATGGAAAGATAACATTATTTTGTTTCCACCACAGGGCGGGGAAACACCACATTGGCGCAAACTCGGGAGTGTTGAGTTAGCCAGAACTTTCAACCATTCCCCAAAACATGAACAGAATCAAAAACGGAACATTATTAATTCCCAAGATCTCCATGGAGAACATTTCTACGTTTGTATTGACTTTTTCAACTGAAATTTTTAACCTTTTCTGTTTTTATCTTAATCAAATTCTTTAAGGAGATTATGGGGGTTTTCCAAGTGAGTTTTTTGTTTTTTTGTCTCCTAACAACAATCCTGTTGGAACTGCTCTCTTTTTTTTATATGCTAATAATGCTTTTCTTCCGTTAATTCGCCTTTTTCCTTTGAGCAACATTAATATTATGAAGAAGCGGCGTAACTGATTGCTATTAATTTTGTTTAAATAGTTCATTCTGGTTTCTATCTCGGGCACAATCTATTTTTGTGAGTCTTTTTTTAATGGTCGCCCAGCTCATGTTATTTTTTCTTGACAATTTCAGTGTTTGCCGGCGAGTTTACTTTGTTTTTACGATAGATGATAAAACCTGAAGTGTGTTTACTAATTGTGTTTGTCTAATGGTGGAGTTTTACGACAAAGACCTTAAGTATAATTTTTTTTTTCTTTTAGAGTGGAAGAATGCACTTTGGTGCCAAATGGCAGTTTTACTGTAAACTTCCTGTCTCCCTCAAAAATAGATCTGCGTTGTTATTGTTTTTTTTTAATCAAAACCATGTACTAATCTGACAGACAGATGGACTATGGACAGGCAGACAGACAGGCAGATAAACAGACAGACGAACGGCCAGATGATGGATGGATGGATGGGTGGATAGATGTTATGCTCACACACATCCACAATTATGTTATCTTTGTTTTAAAAATACTGCAAGAAAAGTACTTAGATGGTACCGCTCCCGGGGCCGGAGTCTGAATCTTTCACACTCTGGCCACACACCCTAGCCACTAGGCCATTGTGCCCACATGCATACACAAAATCATACATTCCTACAAATAATCGAACATCCTATCCAAGTTCACAATTATAGATGTCTTTCATCCTACTGACAGGAAAACTCACATCAAAATCAATAGAGGAAGTGTCACAATTCGTTGGTTCGCTGAGACCGAAAACAGACAAATTAATACATCAATTTTTGTTTACGAGATAGAACAAGAAAAAAGATTTGTGAAATTCATAGACCTCTTGAAACAAAAATGGTTTAAACATGAGAGGACAACGGAAATAAGACAGTAAATAGGACAGCAGAAATAAGATGAGATGTAAGAAAAAGGGAAAAAGAGAACCTGTGGAAAGTTCATAAAACACCGATATGACAAGAACTGGAAGACGTAAAAAGAGAGAGAGAGAGAGAATCGCCGAGGAAGAGAAGAGGGGTCAAATAGGAGGAAGGACACATGTGGCTGTAAAGAAGAGGTTGGAAAATTGTACGGGAGAGTGATGGCCCGGTATAATTTCAGGTAGACGCGGAGATAAGATCCCCAGCCGAGGCCCTCGAGAAACAAAAGAACTTTCAGGGCGAAGATAGGATAATTTCAGGTAGACAGACTGGAAGATAATTTCAGGATAATTTCAGGGACAGAACATCAAGGTGGGATAACTTTACACCTAGAGAAAAATGAGTGGTATAATTTCAGGGTCAGAGATGGCAAGATGGGATGTGAAACTTACCCCGGCAGATGGAAAAAGGCAAGAGAAGAGGTAGGGTGGGGTGAAACTGATCGGGTAAGGAAACATATGGAGTAATCAGTAAGTGAAGGACACCCAGAATGCCCAGCTTATGCCAGGGCGGACTGCTTACAAAATTCACTGATTCAATTCCAGATAGTTCTTTGTCGAGAACAGGGGTTCTCATATCGCTCTCTCTGAAGTGAAAGACAGTGATTCAGTAATATGGCTGTATGGCTAAAAAAAAATTATTGAAATTAAACGAAAATTATTTCTCAATTATTCCCATGTGTGATTTGAAAAGAAAACAACAAAAAAAAACTAATCACACAGAAACAGAACAAGAAAAACAAAAACAAGAAAAGAGAGGTAATGCCAAGAACAGCGAACCTCTTAAAACAGAGAATGAACGACGGCAAAAAATGAGAGATAAGGGAAGAATAAAGGTTTGAAAATAAGGGGAAGCAATGGTGATGGCAGGAGAGAGTGATACCCAATTGAACATGATCGTACCGTATGAAAAAGGAGGGAGGAGCTGGGCCAGCGAATACAAACGGAAATACACGTCAAAAGCATAGTACTGACTATAGCAATGACATAGGAGGGAAAACAGCCTGGAAACGGAAAGAAAGACACACACAAAAAACTATTGTTCTTCTTTCGCTTTTTGTTTTCGATTTAGGACAACAGTGCGGGAAAGGAGGTTGGAGACTAGGACAGCACTGTACGGAACAGTCATGAAGAAATAACTCGGTTGGTACAGACCCAGACGCTACACGAAAGAGCTTTTGTCATAATTACTGAGCGATGATGGAAGAGGAGGCTATAGCACGCACGTCACTTGAAGATAATAAGGAAAAGGACTTCGTTAACATGGCTCGCATAAGGCCCAACATGACGTATGTGACATGGTGTGGGGAAATTCAGCCCAAATTGTGTCACGTCGTCACCACAATCTACGGGGCGTCCCCTCAAAATGACACTGCTCTATCTCCACTTTTTGGGTGAACAGAGATATGCATTACACACTACTTTTACAGGCCTTCTCCGTTGTACGTCAAAGTATCAAGCGGATTCGGTGTGTAATCTGTAGGTATCACTAAGAAGAAAAACGTCGTACCACTTAAAGCTATGAGCACACTAAACTTTATCACCAATTTCTCAAAAGTTGATGAGAGAGAGTTACAACCTTGTCAACCTTGCGTTCTATCACTCTTGACTCCACATTCGAGAAACTTGTCTTCAAAGTTGGAGCTCCTCCAACCAAGAAGTAATGAAAATGAAGAAATATTGAGTGCTGTCACCTTTACCACAACGTCATCACTTGATATAAAAAGGAGACATACCAGATGGCAATTGAAGTCCACCGATGCCGACATGAACTCAGTTTTTTGGGGAGAAATGGACACTTGCAAACTGGTGTGACGAAGTGTCCTTCAGTATTTTGGTCACGGATTTGAATTCAATAATTTGACTGGGAAAGCGCGCTGTCTGTGCGCCTGTGTGTTGAAGAGAGTGGTGAGAACGTTTGTTTATAGATCCGTCATGCCCCTGATTTGGGTGTTCTGGTGTCCTGGTTGACCTACAATAATTAACTTAATGGAGCCACAAAAATCCCAAGTAAAAAATTAAAATAGCATTTCTTCATAATTCATTTTCCATATACGCAAACATTTTCATCTAAACAATAAAATATTGTTTTCAAGACCATTTTCTTTGTAATCACCGAGTGCACGAGAATTTATGGCAAATTTCTGTCATTTGCAAAATTTCATTTTTTTAAAATGAGTCCGTTCCTGGTGATAATCGATTTCACATTCTCGCCCCCTACGAAAATCACCACCACAAAATTTTGTTCACAAGTTTGCAGCATTATTCATTTTATATGGGGGTGTCAAGATGAAAACCAAACCAAAAATTGCTTGAAAACAATATGTTGTAGCATTTTGTTTTTCAAAGACATGAAAATACATACTCTGATTTGAATCTTTCTAGTCTTGTCACGAAGAAAAAAGGCAAAGAAAATAATGAATATGGCAATAATTTTTATCAGACAAATTTGTCCTAAATCCAGGCCTTGGAGAAGAATTATTTTCTGACATGAAAAAGTTACTAAAAGTAACAGTAGAAAAGAGAAAAATCTCAACCTACAAGGAAGACATTTGATAGCTACTCACGTACTTAACAGCTGTTCTTGTTTGAGGAAAATGAGCATAAAGTTGGTTTCAAGCCGGGCGGGACCCAGGGTATGACGTAACGATAATTCCAGGTTATGATAATTACTGACCTCATTTTCTCTTTCTCTCGCTCTCTCTCTCTCCCCCCTCCCTCCCTCCCTCCCTCTCCCTCTCTCTCTTTGTCTCCGCCGGTCTCTGTTCGTCTCTCTATCACTCCTTTCCATTTTTCTGTCATCTCTCTTTCCCTCTATCTCTTTCACTTTCTCTGTCTCTCTCTGTTTCCCTCCATTTCAGGGTGTTTCCACCCATCTCTCTCTCTCTCTCTCTCTGTTTCCACCCCCCCCCCACCCCGTCATTCCAGAGTGCCTCCGCCCATGCTCCTAATTTTTTTTTTTAAAGGGTTTAAAAACGAATGTAGGCTACATACCTGTGTTCACACTGAACTATTTCACAGCTCACCAAGCCAATCCCTGCCACATTATCCATGGTTACGAGGTTATATAAAAATCCAGTATGCATCGATCAAATTCAGACACACTTCCACTGTTAATTGTTTTCGAAATTATCACTATACTGTATGTATGAATACAAATGCTCACAACGTAAAACTTAAGGTAAAGATTCTCATGCTAGAATTACCATGAGAAAACTTGCACTTGCCATAAATGAACAAAATAGGGATGGAGGAAGGATTTAACTAAAAAGCTTGTGATTGCAAATTACGTTGTACGGAGTGCGGAACAAAGGTCACAGCAACACTCATACTAATGGACAGCAAATACCTAGAAAGGAAGAACGTTTCTACCATAAATCTACTTTCCTCACGCTGATCAAAATCCAATGAGGACACGATGAGAAAGACAAGAGCGCGAAAAGACAGCGAATATCAGGGAAAGTCAGAACGTTTCTGCACTCTTTTCAGCTGCCGATATGCACGTTTTCTATTATAACCAAGCATTCTTAACATAAATAAGGATCTGAATGAAAAATGATGAAGCGAAAATCTGCCACGTTATGGACAAAGACCGCATCCGCCAAGAACACAAATTTACAAGAAAATCAAAACACATTTGGCATTGCCCTCTGCTTTATTCTCTGCTGAGTTTCCTTGTTGTGATGACCAACAGGAACTATTAACCGTACCATATTAACAACCCCAAAGAGAAAGAAAGAGCTTAGTTCATTCTATAAAGAGGTGCTGAAAAGTGATTTTCACCTAGATCGGTGAGGTATATGAAGGAAAACTTTCGTTCATTTGTAAATATTATTGTACTTGTTGCAATTGTTGGTTGGTTGGTTATTTTGATATACTGTTTCCATAATGAAGGGCTTTGCGATACATCATTGGTGTATACAGTCTTTTTTCGTGTTGTGGTAGAAATGTTGGCTGTAATCATGCGTTTGGAAATGTAACGAAAGCCTGATTCAAAAACATACATACATAAAAACTTGCAGGAGACAACATAATGATCTTCACAGTCTGTAATACAAAACGATACCAGGAAGAGACATGGCTCAAACAGGTTCATTCTGTTCCCTAACTCATTAACGCCAGAAACAAATTCCCAAATAAAACACAGGGATCGAGTGATTATGACAAGTTTCTCATCCTGATCACCCCATGAAGCGTGGAACTGGAATCTGGAATCACAATGAATGAGCCTGAAAATATGTCTGTACATGATAGGTTTTATATTGAGCACAGGAGAAGTATGGGGACATAATCCAAGTCTAATTTGTTGTGAGATTCCATCACGGACTGTGAATTTGTGCTTCGACAATCGGGACCAATAATGAGGTGAATCGGAACTTATAAGATGTTTCGTTGAGATATTTGTTTGCTGTTCTGTTTCTTTTATTTTCTCTCCCTCTCCCTCTCTCCCCCCCCCCTCTCTCCCCCCCTCTCCCCCCTCTCTCCCCCCCCCTCCCTCCCTCCCTCTCTCTCTCTCTCTCTCTCTCTCTCTCTCTCTCTCTCTCTCTCTCTCTCTCTCTCTCTCTCTCTCTCTCCTTGGCTTTACGCCCTCGTTTCAGCATAATAGGGCTATGCAGAGAACAGAGTGCAGGTCAAGACCGACAGACATTCTTCCTTGTCGGGGAACTCGCAACAGATCACTGGCCATTGTTTGTCTGTTTTTTAGATAATTGTCTCGATTTCCTATAATTGTTTCATTTTTTTTTTCCTGACGAAAGACTCTTGGATCATCGTTTTTTCCTAGCTGGTTTTCCTTAAATCGCTGCTATGCAACCGACATTTTTTTTTGTTCTTTGCGTGTTTTAGGTCTTTAGTTTAGTAGGTTCGCAGCTCCTGGCATTTGCACCTCTCTTTTTTTCTTGTCCTTGTTTCTGGGTTGTTTTGTGGTAGGGGTTAGATAATAATAATAATAATGGACGGCATTTATATAGCGCATATCCATTTAAAATGCTCTATGAGCTTTACAGAAGCAACATGTCAACCACAGAGCAGAATGGAGCGCCTGCGAAGCGCTCAATACACTACACTGCTTCTTTCTCTCTCCATGTCTCGCTCACTCTCTCTCCCTCTATCTCTCTCTATCTCAGAGCAAATTGTAACGCAGCATGTTAGGCGCAGTTCACAACTCACAACGGTTCACAACTCACAACTCAAATAAGATTTGAATATTTATTAATAATAAAATATATATTTAATAATGAATAATAAATTTTGTTGTTGCTGATGGGGGGATGATATAGATCACGGCATCACCCCCCCCCCCCCCACCAACACACACACACACATACATACACACACACACACATACACCACACATACACACCACTCACACTTACAAAATCACGCTCACACGTACTCGCAAAGGTCTGACTGAGGGTTTTGGTTGTTGTTGTTTGTTGTTGTTGTTTTTTTTGCCACGGCAGCGGAACATGCGCGCCAGCAAATATTAGCTGCGATCCCAAAAGAAAAATATAAATTCATAGAAGAACGAGACATTTATGGTCTTTGAACAGGAGAAAAACGATGTGAAATTCAAAATGTCACAGATCAGGAGCACAAGGTCAGTGACGTCACTTGAAACACAGCAACATGAACGGAGAAAGAAAGTTAAAGAGAGCACAGTTCAATGAACCCAGTATACATCACCAAGGGCACGCTAAATACTCATCGTCTCCAGTATTTGTTTCATAATCTTCAAGACACGTTCTCCATGATCCAGTTCGTGCCAAATGACATTTTTGCTGTCATAATACACGCTGACCCCCTCCTGGCTTGATGAGTGTGAATTTTATACTTCCTCATTAGTTCATATGGAGGATTATGTTATTATAGAATATCGTTGTTGTTGTTGTTGTTGTTATTGTTGTTCAGTTGTTGATATTGTTATCGTTGCTTTTGTCATGGATATGAGTTTTCTTTTACTGTTTTGTTTCGTAATCTTGAGGCTTCACGTCCCTTTTCAGCATAGCGTGACTATATCAGGGACACGGCATGGCCTCTGTCAGGCTGCCAACTAATGAATATCTTGAAATGAGAGTATTTTATTTTTTGGTTATTTTTTATTGTTCGTTAGATTGAATCCTGCCTCGAGAGAGATACATTCGAACCCGGGCCGGCTAGCACAAGTTCAACCGTCCTCACCACTCCCAGCCGGCACGCTGTGGAAATCCGGTGTGTAAGATTGACGTCGTTTTGCACGTAGCAATGACATCGTTCCTATGTAAATCTGCTAATTATAACATCACGCCGACGTCGGTTTAATGTAAGGAATTTGCTCCTACGCTAATTCTACCAACCTGACGGAAATCCTACCGACACAGGGAAAACAAAACAACGAAGGACTGATGTAGAGATACTGACTGGGCTACCACATTGGATTTTACTACCGCTGTTATTGAAAGTGCTGTCATACCTGCTTGTGGCAGTAGCCTATTTTGTTTTCTGTTAACGTTACCACTGACAGTTCAGTTATTATTCTTTTCTGTGTCTTTAAGAAATTTGTTTGCACCGACATCCTTACAATTTTTTGAATGGGCTTCCTTTAGCCTAGCTGGTGGTTTTGGTGGCCCTTCTGGCAGGGCCTTCTTCTGTCCAGTCATTACTTTTATATTCTGTCAGAGAGTATAGATGTATACAGAGATCTCACTTCCACCAAATCGCGAAACTAGGTCGTTGAAAGTGACCGCCTTCACCAAAGACAGTGTGCATATCTGTTTATTGTGGTTTGTTCATATTTTTGGGCTGACTGAAACTATTTAGAGCCGTTTGTAAGCTCTTACGCCCCGTGGAACTGCACAAACGGGTATTGTTTACCGCAGCGACCTACTTTCCGCTCCATGCTAACAGTGGTTTCGAGGGGCCTCCCCATGTCTCGCACTGCAAACCGACCGACCAATAGAGAAATCTCTCTATACATCTGTACTCTCTGATTCTGTCTATCGTTTTTCCTAACACAATGTGACCGTCATCATGTTGACGTGATTTCTCCAAACTCAAACTCGAACTCAAACTCAAACTCAAGCTCCTTTAGCCCTTAAGGCAGTGATTCTCAAACGGGGATCATTTAGCTCCTTGAGAAGGAATTTCAAATCTGAAGGGGTGGGGTTCGAATCCCGGTCGGTGCAGGCATGTTGGAATTCTGGGATTTTTCTTATATTTTCCTGTCCCTGATCCTATGGTAGGTAGGATCGAGCACCTAGTCTTCTCGAATAAGGCTTAAGGAAGAAAAATTCGGAGAGTCTGTGTGCCCGTTGCGCACGTCAAAGATACCTTGGCAGTTGGAAATCGTGAAGAGCAGACTGTACAAGGCCGCTGTCCTGGCAAAATTCTAAAAAAAAAAACAAAAACAATCCCTAGCACAACAAGAAAACTAAAAGAAGAAAAAGTGAGGTGTAAATGCCAAGGGCAGCGGAAACTTCTAAACTAAAAACTTGTACTCTGCACACTGTATAGATGTATGCATAATGTATGAAATTAAACTTTTAGGATTCAGTGATGAAATATGGGTTTCCTTTTTCATTTGATTGTAATTTATTCAGAAATGTAGTTTCATATTGTTTCAATAATTACCACTGTAAAAGTATAATAGTGAACAAAAATCATTATTAAAATGGGGTAGGGTGGAGATGGGGGGAGGGGGGGGAGTGATGAGGAAACCTGGTATTGCATGGTGAGAAATATAGCCTGGAATTCTGAAAACCATTACCCCAAAACTTCAGTCTTATTTCTTTCTCTCTCTCTCTCTCTCTCTGTATGTGTGTGTGATTGTGTGTGTGTGTGTCTGTCTGTGTGTGTGTCTCTTTCTCTCTCCTTTCTCTCTCTCTCTCTCTCTCTCCCCTTTTTCATCCCATTTCTTCTCTCTATCTCATTTCCCCAACCACTAACGCAGAGTTCCGCAATTACATTTTCTTCAACACATCCCCCCGCCCCACACACACACACATACAGACTCACACCTCCCAAAAATGTGTGGTTTGTGTTACTAGACCATGTAACTAAGGCAACGGGAGATCTCTAGACCATATAAATCGTTATTTAAACGTTTCGACACCGCTAAACAGTTTTCACTGAATCGAAGACAGACAACAGTATACTTTCAAATCCCAGTGTCAATGCCCGGCCCTCCTAGTCACCGTGACCCACTGAACAACCAGAACTATTAGCGAGAGAGAGACAAATCCTGGGCTTTAGTGAAATGGTTCGAGAGTGGATCTGTAATGATGTACTTTCTTTATTTTTACCTAAGTCTGGTGGGTATCCTTGGTGGTCCTGAGACAAGTGTGTAATTGTGGTGAAACTGTACATCTAGTTTGTTCTCTCTCTCTCTCTCTCTCTCTCTCTCTCTCTCTCTCTCTCTTTCTCTCTCTCTCTCTCTCTTTCTCTCTATCTCACTAGCTGTTTCTCTCTCGTTATCTTTCTCTTTTGTTTTTTCTCTCTCTCCTCTCATTCCATTTCTTCTCCCTCTCTCTTTCTCTCCCCCCTCTCCCCGCCTCCCCCTCTCTCGCTGTGCATCTCTCTCCTCCTGCTCATTTCATTTCTTCTTTCTCTCTCTTTCTTTCTCTCACCTCCCCCTCTCTCTTCTCTCTCTCTCTCTATCTCTCTCTCTCTCTCTCGACCTCTGTCTCTCTCGCATCACTGTCTTTGTCTCTGTCTCTGTCCCTCTTTTCTCTTTCTCGTTTTCTCTCCTTTTCTCTCTCCGCTTCTTTCTCTCTTTCTGACACAATGTCTTTCTTTCCCTTCTCTCTCTCACTCCCTAAGCGCGTTTTCTGCGTGTTTATGAGAGACCTCCACTATAAAGAGTAAGCATATCGCAAAGATAACTGCATTCGGTGAATCACGTAACAACAAACTTCTGGAAAATATCACAACTATACGATAATAATTATTCATTATTCCTTTCTCCATTCTCCTCTCATTCTACTCTCATTCATATTTCCTCTCTGCATCATATAAATGAAATCCTTAATCTGATCAACAGTATAGAATAGAAAATCTCAGTCATTTCTGTCTCCGTTGACAAATAAGATTAGATTAGATTAGATTATTAAACCATATGAAAGGATTTCTCGAGACGAACAAAAGCATTCCCTCCCACGGAGCACTCCGTACGAATATTAGCTTTTTCCGAATAAAATGAGGTCGTGCAAATAGTTGTCGACCCTCTCTGTATTTATGCCCAGAGACCAGTACATTGCAGCACTAGCTAAAATCATGCAAATAGTTTGTCGCTTTAGAATGACAAAAGGTTCTATCTCCACTTTTGGCTGAACTGAGTAGACATAACACACTACTTCTATAGGCCTTCTCCCTTACGTGTCAAAGTATCAAGCAGCTTCGGTGTGTAATCTCTAGGTACCACTAAAAAGAAAAAAAAAAGTCATGTCTCTGAAAGCTATGAGCACATGAAACCTCTATCACCAATTTCTCAAAAAGTTGATGGACGGGAGTTGGAACCTTGTCATTCTAAAGGGACTAGTTGCCAACCCTTCAATATGCCCAGAAACCTGTACTTTGCAACACTAGCTAACACGTTCATGGCCACTTGCACCGTCAAAAAGTGATCAAATATTGCTGTTCAGGCTGCGGGCATTTCCTGGTTTTATTTTATTTGGAATTTGCGCATTTTGTTTATTCACTCCTCCCTCCTCAGGCAATCTTTCCATCTGTCAATCATTCATTACACGCTTGGAAATTGTTTTCTTTTCTTTGGCTCAAATTGCACGTCATCCCTCCCTCCAGCCTCTTTAAGCTTCACTTTCCCTCTTCCTCCCTTCCCCTTTTTTTCATCTCTTCAAGTCATTTCTTCTTCCTCTTTAGCTTGTTGTTTTTTTTCTCCTCCTATGTTTGTCACTCCTCTGTATTTCATTCCAACTGTTGCTGTTGTTGCTGTTGTGCTGTTGCTGTTGTTGTTCCTGATCTGATGCTGTTGTTGTAGTTGTTGTTTGCTGTTGTTTAGTATGTGGTTGGTTCTAAATTCATGAACTGCCTTTGTTGTTTCAGACTGTCTTTTCTCACTTCCTTTCATTCTTCTATTCATCTTTAAAGAAATCTCTTCACTCCTTCCCTGACTTTCGACATCCTTCTTGTCCATCACATTTTGATCTCTTTCAATAGGTTCGTTCGTCCGTCCATCCATCTATCCATCATCTAGTCCTCCCTTTATCTATCTATCTCTCTGTCCATCTCTCTGTCCATCTCTCTGTCCATCTCTCCGTCCATCTCTCCGTCCATCTCTCCGTCCATCTCTCCCTCCCTCTCTCCCTCCCTCTCTCCCTCCCTCTCTCCCTCCCTCCCTCCCTCCCTCCCTCCATCCCTCCCTCCCTCCCTCCCTCCATCCCTCCCTCCATCCCTCCCTCCATCCCTCCCTCCATCCATCCATCCATCCATCCCTCCATCCATCCTCCATCCATCCATCCATCCATCCATCCATCCATCCATCCATCCATCCATCCATCCATCCATCCATCCATCCATCCATCTATCCATCTATCTATCTATCTATCCATCCATCTATCCATCTATCCATCTATCTATCTATCCATCCATCCATCCGTCCGTCCGTCCGTCCGTCCGTCCGTCCGTCCGTCCGTCCGTCCGTCCGTCCGTCCGTCCGTCCGTCCGTCTGTCTGTCTGTCTGTTGTCTGTCTGTCTGTCTGTCTGTCTATCTATCTATCTATCATTTGTCTGTCCAATTATCTGTCTGCCTGCCTGCTTGCTTGCTTACCTATCAGTTTGTTTGTCTGTCTTCTATCTATCCATCCATCCATCCATCCATCCATCCATCCATCCATCCATCCATCCATCTATTTATCTATCTATTTGTCTGTCCAATTGTCTGTCTGCCTGTTTGCTTACTTGCCTGCAAGCACACATGCCGCCCGTACGGCTGTCTTCTGTCTATTTGTCTATCTATCTTTATCTACCTATCTATCTATCTGACAAACAAACCACTCCTGGACAAACAACAACAATACAGCAATTACAGACTACGACAACAGCTACTTGAAAAAAAAAAAACACACAAGTGAAAAGAAAAGTTAAAAGGAAGTTCTCCTGCTTGCCCTGGGCCATCTTCGGAAATCCAATTTGTAACGTTGTCAGAGAAACCCAAGTACGGATAGAGCTGGTTTTTCTTACACATTTACAGGCAAATAACGCTACACGGCACGGGAGAATCTCCAGCATATTTTACTTGTGTGTTGTTTGGATGGAGACTGTGGCATTAGCTAAACCAAGTTTCAAGTGGTAATTATAATAAACCAAGTTGCAAGTGGTAATTGTAATAACCAAGTTGCAATTGGTAATTGTAATAACCAAGTTGCAAATGGTAATTGTAATAACCAAGTTGCAAATGGTAATTGTAATAAACCAGCTCGCAAGTGATAATTGCAATAATGGCACATACACCGTATACTTCAGTCCCAATATTGATAATAGTCTCAAGATAGCAGTTTAGAATGGGCCCTAAATTGTGATGCCCATCAAACTCTTCGCCGCCTCAGACCAAGCTGCATAATATTTTATGATACGCATGGCCTTTTCTTAGATATGACGTTACAAAACGCTGTAGTTTCTGAACAAATCTTTTGTAATTGTCCTAGCTTATGTCCCTTCGAGAAGGAACTGCGGTGTCCGGTATCATCGACCTTGGCCGTACTCAAATTGTTTTTAGATACTTCCATCTCCCTGTAGGCGTGAAGGTGGGGGGGGGGGGGGGTGGAAGGGGCCTCGTAGCGAGAATAGCCTAGGGTCTCTCTTCATCTAGATCCGGCCCTGTCTGCTATCCATAGTTTGAAGTAGTACCATTTGTCCACTATACACGATGAAGGTATTTGGTTTGTTGTTGTTCTTATTTGGTGTACACGCATTTCTTTAATCCCATTCGGGAAATTTGCCTCAGTGTCATTGCAGCTCAGTTACAAATGAAGCAGTGACGTCGTCGCCACAGTGCAGCGCCGATCGGCGGGTTCTTTTTGTTTGTTGTTGTTTGGGGGGGGGGGGGGGAGGGGTTAGAGGGTAGGGATAAGTTTTGTTTTTATTTTAAATTTTGTCCCAGGCGGCGGCCTGCTCTTCTGCCAAGTTATTCTTTAACGTCCACACGCGCCCTTCGCCATAGAACTGGTTAAACATCACCAAGCTGATGTGAGTTTTTTTTTATATATGTGTGTATGTGTATGTGTTTGTGTGTGGTTTTTTCTTCAATTACAATTCACTTGTGTCACTATTTTGCCATACACAGATGAGATGTTCATACTATACACACTAATTTAGCACTTTCTGCACTAGTCCCAATCTATTACTTGATCTCCTTAATCCAGTTTCAATAAAAAAAAAAAAAAGGATAAGGGGCGGAGTACTCATAGGGTTTTCTGACCGAGAAGGATATGGCAGTTTTAGAATGGGAAAACAGGAGAAGTAGTTGAAGACACCAGGTACTGCACTAAGTCAAAGTCCATCTTGCATCAGTTTTGACTCAACCTAGTGTTTAGCTCTTTAATTTAGCAGGTTCGCGGCTCTTGACATTTACACCTCACTTTCTGCTATTGTTTTCTAATTAATATTTTTGTTCTTGTTTCTGTGTGTTTTTGTAGTAGAGATTAGTGGGTTTTTAAAAGAATTTTTACCCGGGCAACTGCCTTGTTCGGCCTGCTCTTTTCGGCTTTCACCTGCGATTGTATCTTTAATTTGCGCAAATATGCACCACGGGCCCTCCGAGTTTTCCGTCCTTATCCGAGAAGACTAGGTGCTCTATCATACCTACCAGAGGAACAGGGACAGGAATTTCTCCCAAGAAAATTCCAACATGCCTGCACCGATCGGGGATGAAACCCGGTACCTTCGCCATGAGAAGCCAGCATCTTGCCTCTAGAACACCGAGCTCCCCCCCCCCCCCCACCCACTTAAATGTTCTGTGAATCAACTTCTGAGATATGCACTCAGTCTTACTAGCTCGGGGGGGGGGGTGTAGTCCAAGAAACCTAGGCAAAGCAGACTTAACTGTTGGCCTAATAATTCTCTGATGATCTTTACAGATACGTATCCGGCCAATACGTATTTGGACAAGAAGGTTCAGTTATAGGTAAGGCCGTCTCCATTCTGACCACAGGGTAAACTTAATCTGGTAACACCTCAGTAAAACTGAGCTCACGCGATACGTTT
The DNA here is from genome assembly GCA_963931925.1 of Onchidella celtica. Taxonomy (NCBI): domain Eukaryota; kingdom Metazoa; phylum Mollusca; class Gastropoda; order Systellommatophora; family Onchidiidae; genus Onchidella; species Onchidella celtica. The sequence goes on along the minus strand of OZ007573.1, from coordinate 28,457,720 downwards.
TACATGGTCCACATGACGCTCCACGCGTCCACATACAAGATACACGACTCATCTCGGCATAAATTTGGTCAATTAAGATCTAATCATAGACAAAATGAATTCTTACCCCAGGGGACTTTCTCAGTTTTCTCCCAGCCCCCACCCCCCACCCCCCCCCCATTCTCCCCCTCCCTTTCTCCCGCCCCCCTCTTTCTCTCTCTCTCTCTCTTTTTTCTCTCTCTCTCTCTCTCTCTCATTTCCAATTTCTCTATTTCTGTCTCTCAGTTCACCTTGTTTCTCTACTTTCCTGTCTTTCATTTTGTCTCTCAGGTGCACTTTCCCCTTCCTTTCATACCTGTCTCTGTGTCTGTCTCTCCCTCTCTCTGTCTCTGTCTCTCGCTCTCTGTTTCTCTCTATCTCTCTCTCCTTTCTTTCTCCCTCTGTCTTTCTCTCTCTCTCTCTCTCTCTCCCTCTCTCAATCTCTCTCTTTCTCTCTTTCTCTCTCTCTCTCTCTCTCTCTCTCTCTCTCTCTCTCTCTCTCTCTCTCTCATCCGTTTTTCTTTTCATTTAAAGCGTGTAACCATCATTAACCCACTCATACCATTCCTCCAACAATCTTCAATCCAAGAGTCCAAATCACAAACTCCCATCAGGGAACGCCTTATAACATAACCATTCCATCTCTTCCAACAGTCACTAGGCTGGTAGGGATTACTAGAACCATTGGATTTTACTCGTGTCAAGCACTAATTAAATTTAAACTCAACAAAGTCCCCTTTAAAGGCCAGACGTCTTTAGGTGCAAATTCACTTTTCCATTTACCTCTAGGGCCATTATTGGACTTTCTTTCCTTTTTCAAACCTCCGTACTCAAAATCCCCCCCCCCCGAAAAAAACCCACTGACCCTGCTACCAACTCTCGTAAACACTCGCTGACAAAATGAAGCTTCTGCCTTCAACATCCTGAAGCTAGAGTAATGATTTTCAACACGGGGATCGGGACCTCCAAGGGGGTCGCCAATATAATAATAAGAGGGGTCTCGAGGCGAACAAAAACAAATAATAACGATCACTTCTCTCTCTCTCTCTCTCTCTCTCTCTCTTTCTTTCTCTCTCTCTCTCTCTATGCATCTATCTGTCTGTCTGTCTGTCTGTCTGTCTGTCTCTCTCTCTCTCACATACATACATACATGCACACGCACATAAACAATCACACGCACATTCGCTATGTGCATGTATGTGATTCTCTTTCTCTTGTCGTCTCTGTCTGCGTGTCTGTCTGCCTGCCTGCTTATACTTTCGAATAATAATGGCGTTTGCGGCAGTACTAGTGTGAGTTGGATGATGAAAGGACACCAGTCCTGCAGTTGGTTTGGTCAGACTCCTAAGCAGGGTTTTCATGTGTACGGAAACGGAAACGCCAAAACCAGTCAAGGAGTGAAATAGACAGAATACTTTCACGCCATTTCCGTACACATAGAAACTCTTTCTTTTTACCACTTGATGGATTTTTTACATTTACATTGCCGTTTCCGTTTAGTCCATATGAAAACCCAGCTTCAGTGGGAGCAAATCATCCGTACATCACGTGTCTATACAGAGTTCAGAACATGCATCTATCTATTTCCTTGCTCTAGATTTTAGCGTACGTTACTTTTGTTGTTAGTGGTTCTCTCAGTCTCAGACCATATACTGCCTTCCTCTTAGTTCCAAACCAAAAACTGACTTTCTCTTAGTCCCAAACCAAAAAGTAACTTTCTCTTAGTCCCAAACCAAAAAGTGACTTTCTCTTAGTCCCAAACCAAAAAGTGACTTTCTCTTAGTCCCAAACCAAAAACTGACTATCTCTTAGTCCCAAACCAAAAAGTGACTTTCTCTTAGTCCCAAACCAAAAACTGACTTTCTCTTAGTCCCAAACCAAAAAGTGACTTTCTCTTAGTCCCAAACCAAAAAGTGACTTTCTCTTAGTCCCAGACCATAAACTGACTTTCTCTTAGTCCCAAACCAAAAAGTGACTTTCTCTTAGTCCAGACCATAAACTGACTTTCTCTTAGTCCAGACCATAAACTGCCTTTCTCTTAGTGCAGACCATAAACTGCCTTTCTCTTAGTGCGGACCATAAACTGACTTTCTCTTAGGGCAGACCATAAACTGCCTTTCTCTTAGTGCAGACCATAAACTGACTTTCTCTTAGTGCAGACCATAAAATGACTTTCTCTTAGTGCAGACCATAAACTGACTTTCTCTTAGTGCAGACCATAAACTGACTTTCTCTTCATGCAGACCATAAACTGACTTTTTCTTAGAGCAGACCATGAACTGCCTTTCTCTTAGTGCAGACCATAAACTGACTTTCTCTTAGTGCAGACCATAAACTGCCTTTCTCTTAGTGCAGACCATAAACTGCCTTTCTCTTAGTGCAGACCATAAACTGCCTTTCTCTTAGTACAGACCATAAACTGCCTTTCTCTTAGTGCAGACCATAAATTGCCTTTCTCTTAGTGCAGACCATAAACTGCCTTTCTCTTAGTGCAGACCATAAACTGCCTTTCTCTTAGTGCAGACCATAAACTGACTTTCTCTTAGTGCAGACCATAAACTGACTTTCTCTTAGTGCAGACCATAAACTGCCTTTCTCTTAGTCCAGACCATAAACTGACTTTCTCTTAGTGTAGACCATAAACTGACTTTCTCTTAGTCCAGACCATAAACTGACTTTCTCTTAGTGCAGACCATAAACTGCCTTTCTCTTAGTGCAGACCATAAACTGACTTTCTCTTAGTGCAGACCATGAACTGCCTTTCTCTTAGTGCAGACCATAAACTGACTTTCTCTTAGTGCAGACCATAAACTGCCTTTCTCTTAGTGCAGACCATCAACTGCCTTTCTCTTAGTGCAGACCATAAACTGACTTTCTCTTAGTGCAGACCATAAACTGACTTTCTCTTAGTGCAGACCATAAACTGACTTTCTCTTAGTGCAGACCATAAACTGACTTTCTCTTAGTGCAGACCATAAACTGCCTTTCTCTTAGTGCAGACCATAAACTGACTTTCTCTTAGTGCAGACCATAAACTGACTTTCTCTTAGTGCAGACCATAAACTGACTTTCTCTTAGTGCAGACCATAAACTGCCTTTCTCTTAATGCAGACCATGAACTGACTTTCTCTTAGTGCAGACCATGAACTGACTTTCTCTTAGTGCAGACCATAAACTGACTTTCTCTTAGTGCAGACCATAAACTGACTTTCTCTTAGTGCAGACCATAAACTGACTTTCTCTTAGTGCAGACCAGAAACTGACTTTCTCTTAGTGCAGACCATAAACTGACTTTCTCTTAGTGCAGACCATAAACTGACTTTCTCTTAGTGCAGACCATAAACTGACTTTCTCTTAGTGCAGACCATAAACTGACTTTCTCTTAGTGCAGACCATAAACTGCCTTTCTCTTAGTGCAGACCATAAACTGCCTTTCTCTTAGTGCAGACCATAAACTGCCTTTCTCTTAGTGCAGACCATAAACTGCCTTTCTCTTAGTGCAGACCATAAACTGACTTTCTCTTAGTGCAGACCATAAACTGACTTTCTCTTAGTGCAGACCATAAACTGACTTTCTCTTAGTGCAGACCATAAACTGACTTTCTCTTAGTGCAGACCAAAAAGTGACTTTCTCTTAGTCCAGACCATAAACTGAGTTTCTCTTAGTCCAGACCATAAACTGCCTTTCTCTTAGTGCAGACAATAAACTGCCTTTCTCTTAGTGCGGACCATAAACTGACTTTCTCTTAGTGCAGACCATAAACTGCCTTTCTCTTAGTCCAGACCGTAAACTGCCTTTCTCTTAGTGCAGACCATAAAATGACTTTCTATTAGTCCAGACCATAAACTGACTTTCTCTCAGTGCAGACCATAAACTGCCTTTCTCTTAGTGCAGACCATAAACTGACTTTCTCTTAGTGCAGACCATGAACTGCCTTTCTCTTAGTGCAGACCATAAACTGACTTTCTCTTAGTGCAGACCATAAACTGCCTTTCTCTTAATGCAGACCATAAACTGCCTTTCTCTTAGTGCAGACCATAAACTGCCTTTCTCTTAGTGCAGACCATAAACTGACTTTCTCTTAGTGCAGACCATAAACTGCCTTTCTCTTAGTGCAGACCATAAACTGCCTTTCTCTTAGTGCAGACCATAAACTGCCTTTCTCTTAGTGCAGACCATAAACTGCCTTTCTCTTAGTGCGGAACATGGACTGACTTTCTCTTAGTGCAGACCATAAACTGCCTTTCTCTTAGTCCAGACCATAAACTGCCTTTCTCTTAGTGCAGACCATAAACTGACTTTCTCTTAGTCCAGACCATAAACTGACTTTCTCTTAGTGCAGACCATAAACTGCCTTTCTCTTAGTGCAGACCATAAACTGACTTTCTCTTAGTGCAGACCATGAACTGCCTTTCTCTTAGTGCAGACCATAAACTGACTTTCTCTTAGTGCAGACCATAAACTGCCTTTCTCTTAGTGCAGACCATAAACTGCCTTTCTCTTAGTGCAGACCATGAACTGACTTTCTCTTAGTGCAGACCATGAACTGACTTTCTCTTAGTGCAGACCATAAACTGCCTTTCTCTTAGTGCAGACCATAAACTGACTTTCTCTTAGTGCAGACCATAAACTGACTTTCTCTTAGTGCAGACCATAAACTGCCTTTCTCTTAGTGCAGACCATGAACTGACTTTCTCTTAGTGCAGACCATGAACTGACTTTCTCTTAGTGCAGACCATGAACTGACTTTCTCTTAGTGCAGACCGTAAACTGACTTTCTCTTAGTGCAGACCATAAACTGCCTTTCTCTTAGTGCAGACCATAAACTGACTTTCTCTTAGTGCAGACCATAAACTGACTTTCTCTTAGTGCAGACCGTAAACTGACTTTCTCTTAGTGCAGACCATAAACTGACTTTCTCTTAGTGCAGACCATAAACTGACTTTCTCTTAGTGCAGACCATAAACTGACTTTCTCTTAGTGCAGACCATAAACTGCCTTTCTCTTAGTGCAGACCATAAACTGGCTTTCTCTTAGTGCAGACCATAAACTGACTTTCTCTTAGTGCAGACCATAAACTGACTTTCTCTTAGTGCAGACCGTAAACTGACTTTCTCTTAGTGCAGACCATAAACTGACTTTCTCTTAGTGCAGACCATAAATTGCCTTTCTCTTAGTGCAGACCATAAACTGACTTTCTCTTAGTGCAGACCATAAACTGACTTTCTCTTAGTGCAGACCATAAACTGCCTTTCTCTTAGTGCAGACCATAAACTGACTTTCTCTTAGTGCAGACCATAAACTGACTTTCTCTTAGTGCAGACCATAAACTGACTTTCTCTTAGTGCAGACCAGAAACTGACTTTCTCTTAGTGCAGACCATAAACTGACTTTCTCTTAGTGCAGACCATAAACTGACTTTCTCTTATTGCAGACCATAAACTGACTTTCTCTTAGTGCAGACCATAAACTGACTTTCTCTTAGTGCAGACCATAAACTGACTTTCTCTTAGTGCAGACCATAAACTGACTTTCTCTTAGTGCAGACCATAAACTGACTTTCTCTTAGTGCAGACCATAAACTGACTTTCTCTTAGTGCAGACCATAAACTGACTTTCTCTTAGTGCAGACCATAAACTGACTTTCTCTTAGTGCAGACCATAAACTGACTTTCTCTTAGTGCAGACCATAAACTGACTTTCTCTTAGTGCAGACCATAAACTGCCTTTCTCTTAGTGCAGACCATAAACTGCCTTTCTCTTAGTGCAGACCATAAACTGGCTTTCTCTTAGTGCAGACCATAAACTGTCTTTCTCTTAGTGCAGACCATAAACTGCCTTTCTCTTAGTGCAGACCATAAACTGACTTTCTCTTAGTGCAGACCATAAAGTGACTTTCGCTTAGTGCAGACCATAAACTGCCTTTCTCTTAATGCAGACCATAAACTGACTTTCTCTTAATGCAGACCATAAACTGACTTTCTCTTAGTGCAGACCATAAACTGCCTTTCTCTTAGTGCAGACCATAAACTGCCTTTCTCTTAGTGCAGACCATAAACTGACTTTCTCTTAGTGCAGACCATAAACTGACTTTCTCTTAGTGCAGACCATAAACTGACTTTCTTTTGGTGCAGACCATAAACTGACTTTCTCTTAGTGCAGACCATAAACTGACTTTCTCTTAGTGCAGACCATAAACTGACTTTCTCTTAGTGCAGACCATAAACTGCCTTTCTCTTAGTGCAGACCATAAACTGACTTTCTCTTAGTGCAGACCATAAACTGACTTTCTCTTAGTGCAGACCATAAACTGACTTTCTCTTAGTGCAGACCATAAACTGACTTTCTCTTAGTGCAGACCATAAACTGACTTTCTCTTAGTGCAGACCATAAACTGCCTTTCTCTTAGTGCAGACCATAAACTGACTTTCTCTTAGTGCAGACCATAAACTGACTTTCTCTTAGTGCAGACCATAAACTGACTTTCTCTTAGTGCAGACCATAAACTGACTTTCTCTTAGTGCAGACCATAAACTGACTTTCTCTTAGTGCAGACCATAAACTGCCTTTCTCTTAGTGCAGACCATAAACTGGCTTTCTCTTAGTGCAGACCATAAACTGTCTTTCTCTTAGTGCAGACCATAAACTGACTTTCTCTTAGTGCAGACCATAAACTGACTTTCTCTTAGTGCAGACCATAAACTGACTTTCTCTTAGTGCAGACCATAAACTGCCTTTCTCTTAATGCAGACCATAAACTGACTTTCTCTTAGTGCAGACCATAAACTGCCTTTCTCTTAGTGCAGACCATAAACTGACTTTCTCTTAGTGCAGACCATAAACTGACTTTCTCTTAGTGCAGACCATAAACTGACTTTCTCTTAGTGCAGACCATAAACTGACTTTCTCTTAGTGCAGACCATAAACTGACTTTCTCTTAGTGCAGACCATAAACTGACTTTCTCTTAGTGCAGACCATAAACTGACTTTCTCTTAGTGCAGACCATAAACTGCCTTTCTCTTAGTGCAGACCATAAACTGACTTTCTCTTAGTGCAGACCATAAACTGACTTTCTCTTAGTGCAGACCATAAACTGACTTTCTCTTAGTGCAGACCATAAACTGACTTTCTCTTAGTGCAGACCATAAACTGACTTTCTCTTAGTGCAGACCATAAACTGACTTTCTCTTAGTGCAGACCATAAACTGACTTTCTCTTAGTGCAGACCATAAACTGACTTTCTCTTAGTGCAGACCATAAACTGACTTTCTCTTAGTGCAGACCATAAACTGACTTTCTCTTAGTGCAGACCATAAACTGACTTTCTCTTAGTGCAGACCATAAACTGACTGTTGCCATCCCAGGTTTCCTCTATCCCTCCCCATTTTGATCTATCTTTTTTTTTTGTTTTGTCACATACATTTACAATGGTAATTATTGAATTAAATTCCTGCCCTTGGATTTGAAATTCTTTCCCTGGAAGCCAAATGCCTCCATGTTTGAGAACCATTGACTTGGCTCTTAGTGAAGTGACAAATAGTGCCACAGTTTTGAGTAAAGTCAAAAAGTAGACTCATTAGCTGCACTGGCCTGATGTATTATGTCCGGCCCTTTATGCAGGTTTGCTGGAAATGGGTTTCATGTCCCACAATGGGGAGATAGGGCCCCCGTAAGGCCACAGAGACGGGATCTTTATGGCTTCTCGAGGCCTCAGCCTAAGACTGTTGGCTCCAATCCCTCTTAAGGGCGTAAACGATGAGGGCCTTGAAACCATAGTGAGATTTTACTAAAGTTAGTCCCTTCTGCGATTCGAGCCTGGATTCGAAACTGAGACCTCTCGCATAAGAGCCGAAGCTCCCACCGCTGTACCACAGTCCTTTATGTAACCCCTTGTATCAGTGACATCAGTATTGAAATTCCAACAAAACCACTGAATCTCTCTCTCTCCCTCTCTCTCTCTCTCTCTCTCTCTCTCTCTCTCTCTCTCTCTCTCTCTATCTCTCTCTCTCTCTCGCATTGTCTCTTTCTTTCTCTCTCAGTTCTTTTTTCTTCTCATTTACCCCCTCTGTCCAGTCTCTATTGAATTCAGGAATAAATAACTTTCTCAAACGATCTGCCTAGAACAGAGTGACTTTCCACAAAAAATGAACTGCCGGTATTTCTGAAATGATATCTCTGAGGAAAAATCGAATAGATGAATTTTTAAACTAGACCAAGTTTTTGTTCCACCTCCCCCCTTTTTTCAAAGACGTTTTCTGCTTCCTTATTCTAAATACACCCAGTTCCTTTATCGGTCTCTTTATTTGTTTGTGTGTGTATGTGTATGCGTGCGTGTGTGCGTGTGTGTATATTGAACATTTTATCAACAATATCTCGTCAGACCGTTTATTATCGTGCAGGCTGTCGTTATGAATCATTTTGATTTTTTTTATAAAATTATTTTTTTTTTTTACAGTGGCCATCAAGGCCGTATATGCATCCTTTCCACTTTTTCCTTTTGGTTTTCAATATTTTTCTCTCATTTTCCCCCCTTTTTTCATCCCCTTTAAGAACGATGGCAAAAACCAGGTTGCAAGCAAGAATTAGCTGACATAGAATGCAGTGTCCAGGCTTGGGCGTTTTTTCTGCCTATCTAGTGGGATGGAAATAGAAATGTGCGGAGAACCCTTTGGCTCCGGCAAATTGGATTCTATGGAACCATATGCGGTTTCTTTATATGGTTTTATTTGGTTATCTGTCTTTCTACCCATCCATGTGTTTTGTTGTTGTTTTTCTCTTTAGCTTTTTTCTTGGAACTCACACAAGGAAGTGATACACGGTAAGGATAAAGTGACAGACAGAGAGAGTGAGAAAGAGAGACCGGGTGAGAGAGATGGAGAGAGAAAGAGAGAGAGGGGGGGTGGGCGGTTGGGTGGTCTTGTTAAGTCAGGGGTGGCCAAACTTGTCTTAATGTGAGCGCTACAAACGATAAACTTCAGATGTTCGAGAGCCACAAGATATGAACAGAATTTATACATACGATGTTTTTTTGTTTGTTTTTTTGTCTTTTCGATTTTTTGGCTGTTGTTTTTTTCTTTGGTCACATACTCATTTTGTGACAAAAATTGTATATAAATATTAAGAAATACATGTATGCAACAATATATTAATCTGTATTAGTTTTAGTTATCACAAAGTACATTGTTGCCCAAATCTTGACCGATGATTGTTTTAACTATTCTGCACGTTATCAAATGCGGTAATGAACTGCGGTAACATCTAAGAAAACGTGAGAATTTGCATTTCAGTCGCAAAATTAAACTGCCAAAAATAAAACAAAAACGGCAAAAAAAAAGATTTTTTTAATCATAAATATCTGGTCAAAAACATGAAGGAACATGTTACCAGGAGCCGCAGATTGAACCGTCAAAGAGCCGCGTGTGGTTTGCGGGCCGCTATTTGGCCACCTCTGTGTTAAGTGGAGAGATAGGCAAACGGATGAATGTTCAGGCCAGGAAGTGGGGACCGCTGAGTGCACTGAATGCCACGGTGACGAGAGACAGACAAACAAACAGACAGGCAGAAAAGACAGACGGGCGGGTGGACCGACTGACAGAAGACATACAGACAAACAGGCAGGCGGGCAGATAGATAGATAGATAGATAGATAGATAGATAGATAGATAGATAGATAGATAGATAGATAGATAGATAGATAGATAGATAGATAGATAGATAGATAGATAGATAGATAGATAGATAGATAGATAGATAGATAGATCAGAAGATAGATAGATAGATAGATAGATAGATAGATAGATAGATAGATAGATAGATAGATAGATAGATAGATAGATAGATAGATAGATAGATAGATAGATAGATAGATAGATAGATAGATACATATAGATGGATGGATGGATGGACGGACGGACGGACGGACGGACGGACGGACGGACGGACGGACGGACGGACGGACGGACGGACAGACAGACAGACAGACAGACAGACAGACAGACAGACAGACAGACAGACAGACAGACAGACAGACAGACAGACAGACAGACAGACAGACAGACAGACAGACAGATAGATAGATAGATAGATAGATAGATAGATGGATAGATAGATAGATAGATAGATAGATAGATAGATAGATAGGTAGGTAGATAGATAGATAGATAGATTTAGAGAGCGATTAAGACAACCCTGTTAATTGCTAATACTGAACAAAACTAAATATCCAGTTTACAGCATCACATACTCAGTGACACGAGAATGGGGAGAACACAGTTTTAAAACCTCTATTTACAATTAACTCCTCTAATGTCTTGCTGTAATAACAAAAGCATACATGAGAACCAGGAAGTGGGTAAGATGTCCCTGAAACATATTAATCAGCCCACACTGCACTGATCCATGTGTCCTCGATACGGAACATGTGTGGCTTTTACAGGGAAACTGACAATTAGTTTTCTCATTGCGAGTTCGAAAAAACAACATACATTTCGCTTTTGTTTCTCTGTCTGTCTGTCTCTCTCTCTCTCTCTCTCTCTCTCTCTCTCTCTCTCTCTCTCTCTCTCTCTCTCTCTCTCTCTCTCTCTCTCGCTCTCTCTCTCTCTCTCTCTCTGCTTTTCTCTGTGCATGTAAGTTTCTCTTGTTCGCATTCCCCCTCTCTCGCTACCTCTCTCTCCATTTGCCTCTCTCTGTCTCTTTCTCCCCTTTTTCTTCTCCTTCTTTAACTCCCTCATGTTCTCTCTCTCTTTTTCTCTGTCTCTCTGTCTCTCTGTCTCTCTCTTTCTCTCTCTCTCTCTGTTTCTGTGTCTCTCCTGGGTCTCTTACCTTCTGGATCCCCCTCCATTGCTTTTCTCTCTCTCTCTCTCTCTCTCTCTCCCTCCCTCTTTCTTACTTTCTCTCCCTCTTTCTTCTTTCTCCTCCCTCCCCCGTCTCGGGTTTAAAATTTCCTCACCACATTCCCATTATCCATCTTATCTGGTATCTTCACGCCCCCCTGTCACTCTCCAATTTCGCCTTTCTCCATCTTTCCGTCATTCCAATCACGTCCCTAAGATCTCCCTACTCAACAGCTTACTCAGCCTTGACTCTCCACACCCCCCCCCACCCCTTCCTCCTCCCTCCAACTCCCGCCCCTGCCACCGTGAAAAATAAGAGGAAACAAAACAGAACTGCTCTCCATTGCCTCGCTGTCTTTTTCCTTTCTCAACATATTCTGTACATTTATGAGCTTGGCGGATTTTGCCACTCTCGATCCCAGAATGCAACGTCGTGTGACACACAACACACAGTATTGAGAAAAAGGGCACTGATAATCTTGCCGGTGTAACATTAAAAATGGACCTCCCTTGTCTTTGGATCCTCGGTTCAAACATAATAAACTCTTATAGAAATCGTGACCTATGCTATGCTTTATGTCTCCATTATCTGAAAAACTGGAGATCTTTTAGTACGTAGAAGAGGTACAATAAATGCGCACCTTGGCACTTGTTTAAAATGCGTCTTGGCACTTATCAAGCTGTTTCACAGTTATGATTTATGTTAACTCCTTGTTTATAATACCAAAACCGCAAACGTTTAACGTTGAATTTCTCAGTTGTGCAAAAAGTGGAATTGGATCAAACAAAAGCCCAGGTCGCGAAATACCCCTGCCATCTTTCCAAGAACAATTCCATAGAATGTAGTTAGGGGGGCGTAGTCTACTTACAAAACCAAACAGAGAAAGTATTGAGTTGTGTTCCGGATTTGAGGTCTTTTTTTTTTTTTTTTGAGTTCTGTTCCCTGTTCAGCTTTAACTTAGTATGTACAACACAATTCCCCCTAACAACAGGCTATTCAGTAGCTTGCTGCTCCCATTACGCCTTCTGTTAAAATGATGCTTTTGGGGCTAGGTAAACACTTGTAAACAAGGCGACAAGGCTAACTGGGATGCGAAATTTATCAAGACAATATTGCAAACAAACAAACAAAAAGAAAAAAGAAGGCGAAAGTTCGTGAAAGACCTACTAAAGCAACCGACCCGAGCCGCAATCTGTAATTTTTCAAGGATTGTATTATTATAAGATAACGGTGTGCTTTGGAAAATGTGGGTAAACGAAAGAAAAGTATGTATAAATAAAAAAAACAAAAACATAATAACAACGTTTTACTGAAACGCCAGCAGCCAGTCAAAAGAGTGTCATGTTCAGTTATTGGGCCAGTTGTTAAGAAAGCCAGTGTATACTTCTACTTGCATGGAACAAATTTGCATCGACCACAGAAATGCGATACAACATTGATTTAGTCCAGGCAGACACTGGGAAATAAATACGCCTGGGGTGATTGGATCCCACAGCATGATTATAATTTGAAATGTAAATAAAATCTTACGCACAATAAGATAAAATTTAATAAATACTTGTATTAAAATTTATGAACAAAAATAAAATAAGATGAAATAAGATTTTAAAAAATAAAATAAAAATTTCAATAACCATAAAATAAACATTTACACCAAGCCTTGTCGGTTCTTGTCCTACTGCTAACGGATCTAGAGGGTCAACATGAATGGTAACACCTTGACCAAATGACCAAAAATTATGAAAGGTTCTCTACCACCTCAATTTTTTACGATAGGACGATAACTTTTTACGATTGGTCTAATAATTATACTACTGGAATCTATGCGAGAGGGCGGGGAGGCATAACAAAGAGAGACAATTTCGTCGAGCAGAATCGAAAAGTGTGATCCGAGATTCCATTCTTTGCCGCTCTTTACAAATTTCTGGAAATCAACTTTATAAACAATATCACATCTGTGTTTTCTCTAAGTCATTGGACCATACAGTAGATATAAAACAACGAAGACCATTATACCTGAACAATGAAGACAGATTTATCCCCACTGGCTTTCAATAACGACTCCAGCAAAAATGAGGTCAAATATTTGTTGAAAATTAATGGAAAAAATCACAAACTTGTTCATCCCTTAAAGATCAGCCTAACGCCCTCAACAGGGGCGATGGTTTCGGCACTGGTCCCAATAAATTGATCAATATGGGCCCTGGCGAGCTCTTAGGAACTTAAATGACAGGCCTTATGGGCAACATGAAAAACATCGTTCACATTAGAGAACTATTATAGAGCTGGTTGAAGGCACAGTGGCCTGAAAAAAATAACATAGCAACATAGCATTTATTTATCTCTCATTTCATCCATCCTCCTTTACTTCCTTTTTCCCCTCCACCCACGCGTCCATTCATCTATCACTTATTCAGTCCATATATTCATCCATCCATCCATCTATTCATCCATCAGTAAATCCTTGTGTTCATCGATCCATCCATCCATCCCTCGGTCCCTCCAGCCATCCACTCATGCAACTATCTGTCTGTCTGTCTGTCTGTCTCTCTGTCTGTCTGTCTGTCTGTCTGTCTGTCTGTCTGTCTGTCTGTCGTCTGTCTGTCTGTCGTCTGTCTGTCTGTCTGTCGTCTGTCTGTCTGTCTGTCTGTCTGTCGTCTGTCTGTCTGTCTGTCTGTCTGTCTGTCTGTCTGTCTATCTATCTATCTCTATCTATCTATCTGTCTATCAGCCTGTGCCCCCGTCCGTGTATCTGTCCATCTGCCTGCTTGCCTGCCTATCTGCCTCTCTCCCTGCCTGTATATCTATTTATCTATATATTGCAACAGATTTATATTAAGACCCACATGATGACCCAGTATACATCTGGGCCTAAAAAATCAGATGCTCGCTTAACAAAAAATCCCAACATAAACCCGGACATTGAGCCTGCATTCAAATTTCAAAGTTAAAATCGCTTTTCTCGACACAATCCTCTTAGTGTCTGAAGATCTCTATCGTCAAATCCAGTTCCCCAACTTCAGAAAACAATAAATAAAAGTAATAATGGTAATAATAGTAATAACAACAACAAAATTAATGATAATATTAATAATAATAAATAAATAAATGAAAAACTTCAAACTATACCTTTGTGAGTTTGTCTGCGTGTTTGTGGTTTGTTTTTTCCTTCAATTTTTTCATCACTAATAATAATGATAAATTACAAATGCATAGAAAATTATATTTTTGTGTATTTTTTAACTTGTGTTCATCACCAAGAAGATATGTTGCAGTGTAAATTTTTTGTGACAGAAACCACAGCACACAGGAATGACATGAAGATGCCGCATAGAAGCAAACACTATAATCAATTTGCACTTGACAAGCGCTGGGGGAGGAAATGACATGACAGGTTTCCTGGAAATCATAATGGTTTTCCTCGGACGTTCGAGACCCTTGAAAGGAAGGCCAGGCGTCATTGTGTGTCATCTTCTTGCTTCTTGACGGAGTCTAAATGTTAGAAGGATGTAGTGGAAGGAGTTGAGAGTGTCAGTGGATAGATCTGCGTCTGTGAGTAGTTAAGAGTTTGTTCGGTGCAAGCAGAATGAATGAATGGAACGATATGTGTACGTGTACAATGAATAAAAGTATAAAATTATCTTTTAAAAGAATAAAATTATCTTTTTGTTTGGGAAGTTTTGCTGTATTGACATTTACATCTCACTTTTCTAGTTTTTATTTTTCTTGTTCTTCTTTCTGTGTGTTTTTATGGTAGGGATTAGTTTTTTAGAATTTTGCCCGAGCACGGGGCCTTGTTCGGCCTGCTCTTTTCGACTTTCAACTGCCAAGGTATCTTTAACGTGCGCAATGTGCATACGGAAACTCCAAGTTTTTCGTTCAAGTCGCAGTATACCTCTTGGTTTATCCGAGAAGACTATGTGCTCGATCCTACCTACAACAGGATCAGGGAGAGGAATTTTCCCCTCAAAAAATTTCCAACATGCCTGCACATACCGGGGATCGCACCCGGTACTTTCGGAATGAGAGGCGAGCACGTTGCCGCTAGACAAACATGTTCCCGATACGTGAACAGTTAGAGAATGTGTCCATGAAACATGTACGGCGTTTGTTGTTGTTGTTGTTGTTGTTTTACGTTTGTTTTGCTTTATGATGTGAATACATAATGGAAGTGCCGTAACGTTGCTGTCAATATAAATATTATGCTTGGATACGTGTAGGAATGAGCACATGTGCACCCTCGAATGGATGAAGATGTAGTGTGTGTGTGTGTGAAAGTGACATGTTTGCTACTTTATGTTCATGTGTAGGTCTGTAAGAATACTGACTATGTAGGTTTCTTTGTTTGTCTGTTTGCTGGTACTTTTTATTTATTAGATTTGTTATGTAAGTTGAATGGACAGAAAGATTTCTTGTGCCTTATTTTCTACCATTATTGCAATCTATTGAAGTGATCCCTGTGCTTCTCATTTCTGAAATAGATATTTTGCCAGAAATGTGAATCAGATGTTTTTTCGTGTTATTTCTAAAGCGGAGGTATCACCATATGAATCAAATGTGCTTCCATATCTCTGAACTGTCTACTGCCATTGTTCTGAAGTAAATGTCCTTCCATATTTTTTAAACTGAAACTGATGTACTGTCACAGTTCTGAAACAGATGTACTTTCATATCTCTGAAACAGATATAATTATGTCCATTTCTTCTGATGCGAATTACTTTTCTGGCTCTCAGAACAGAATTGCTTCAATTAGTTCTGAAATATATGTACTGACATACTTTTGAAATAAATTACTCTCCTGTTTCTGAAACAGATGTAATTCCATAGTTTTGAAACAAATTACTTTCATGATAACTGGAAGAGATGTTCTCCCACAGTTCTGAAACAAATTACTTTTGTGCATCTGAGACAAATGAACTGCCATCGCTTTAAACATATTACTGCAATTATATATTATGCATGCCCCCAACACAACGAAACTGTCCGACCAGGCCATGCCCTTTCTTTTATGTTTGTTTCTACACTAACTTACGTGTATAAAATCCGATCAATGATTCTGGAGAAAGACTGACAACAATACAAGACACTCATCTCATTGACGAATGTCGACCAAGTCATCGGGTATTTCATACTTTATCTGTACATTACTGGTAACAGAGACAGTATTTCCGTGCCCTCTCCTCTCTGATCCATTATCCCTATTCCGAACTGACATATTGACATGTCATGTTTAATCAAGATGTCAACCAGGCCTAAACAAAACAAGGAGATTTAAATCCCCGTGAACACAACAAATTAATCAAATGCTCTGTATCTCTTCTTTGTCAGAATTCTGTACGGTACACGATACGGTTTTGTTTCTCTCGTCATCTCAGTGGGATTTTCATGGATTTGTCTGGCGGTTCTTAACCTTCTAAAACCAATTTCCCCGCATATCATATCATCTCGTGGCTTTATTTCCCCAAATCTCTCTATTATGTCTATCCTTTCAGCCATCCATCCATTCTTCCGTCCGACCCCCCAATTCAACCATCCATCCATCCCATTCATCCATCCATCCATCCGTCCTCTGTCTGTCTGCCCATCCACCCATCAGTCCCATCTGAGTGTCAATCCGTCCACCCATCCATCCATCCATCCGTCTGTCCGCCTGTCTGTCTATCCATCCGTCCGTCCGTCTGTCTGTCTGCCTGCCTGCCTGCCTGCCTGTCTGCGTGTCTGTCTGTCTATTTGTCTTTTTGTGCGTCCGTAATCAGCAGGATTTTTTGAAAATCATTTGAATGATGCAATTCTTAGAAGTCTGACATACTTGTGTGGACAAACATCACTGTGACATTAGACCGCATTATCTACGTGTATTATGGCTGAATGGAATTATTAAGCAACAGAGATTGGGCTGAAACTCATTCATAATTTTATTATTACGCACAATTTGGAATGAGAAAAACAAAAGCAATTCTGTACTTTGACAATACGACATAGTAATTTCCATTATCTAACAGTTAAGTTATTTTCCCCTAAAATCCACAAATTGCAGATGGGCAAAAATGTCCTCCTTAATTAAGAAACCGTTGGTTTAGCTGAGAAGGAAAAGCTGTGGGCGTTTCTTGCTATAACGGTATAATCCTGTACGATGGTACCACAGCGAAATGGTGACGAAGCTAATGGTTCCTATGCTGGTGTTTACCTTCATATACAGACTGTAAGACGCTGAGGATGATGGTATTTAGTTGTCACGGGCGACAAGAAGATTAACGATGATTACTTTGATAATCATCATCTCTGTGAATTTACGCCTTTACTTAACAAAGTGATTATTACCGCCGGTGTGGCGAAGTATTTGGTCCCCCATAGTGGACGTTCCCCCGGAACGAGTACTTCATAGTAAAAAGTCACCCGGAACAAATACTTCATAGTAAACCTTCCCCCTTGCATTTCGCGACAAATGAAGATTTTTGATAATTTTCATATGAAGCCTTGAAAACTCGATGAAATGTCACCATAAAAACCCTCGAATCCTAATTCTGTGTCAAGAACGATTTTTGACACTTTTTTGAAAATAGCGTTTTATGGGAGGTGACATTGTACTTCGTCCAGGGGAACGTTTACGATGAAGTAAAAGATCCGGGGGAAAAATACTTCATAGCTGCCACAAAGCTTGAACCACGAAGTACTTGTTCCGGGGGAACATCTGCTATGAGGGACCAAATAATTTGTCACACCGGGTCAGCAAATATTTGACCGGCCAAACTGCCCGCTGTTTGTAGACATCTGTCATCATTTCTTTGCTAAGATAGCAGTTGCAGCAACATCGATTTTTATTTTTTGTTCGAATATTTTAGGATCAGGCTTAGTGTATGGCTTAGTGGTCTTGTACGGAACATTAGCTCCGTTACGCTATTTTACGGAAAATGAAGTGTGACAAAGTAAAACACCGCCTCTGTATACTTATCCACAGCATCCGTTCCGCTCCGCTCCTCACCGCAATAGAAGCAAAGAGTGTTATACTTTGTCCTACGTCATTTTCCGTAAAATAGTGGAGCGGATACGGTGGACAAGACCACTGAGAGTTAGATTTTTCAGTAAGACAATATCTGAACATTCTTGAGGTTGTCTACTGTCGGTCTCTGATCGGCGTATCTGGCCCAAACAACCATATGAGCTTTCAATGGCTAACCTGTCAGAGTAACCATTTCTTTACTTCAGTTTAAATACATTATTAAAGTCAGATTCCTACAGAACGCTGCACCGTTCAGAGATGTTCTCGTGAAAATGTTAGTGTGGTGAAATTGAATGATAAAATCTGTATAAATGTTCAGCAATTAACTCATTCCGAAATTCATTCTTAACTTCCATTCATAAACAGGGAGGTGGTCTACATAGGGTGAATGGTTTGGGAACTCTGGTGAGAATTTTTAAACGAGACACTTTATGACCATTAAAGTATTCCTTCTCCTTAAGACTAACAAACCAATTGAGGAGACACGTCGAAGCACTAAGCGGTAGGCTTAACCTTTGATGTTTCCCACAGAGAGAGACACCCTCCACTCTCTCCCGAAATAGTTATTGAAAGTGTTATTTTTCTCCCCTAAAGGCATTCTGGGTGGCATTTCCGTAGATGGCTTCCCGAGAAAATTATTTGAAAGTCTTCAGGTTTTGTCTTTTTTTCTCCGCGACTGAGGCTTCGTTAAATCCATAGATATACACTACTGAACTAGATTCCACGCGGCTCTCCGCCAGCCCTCTCTATCCCTGCTTCCCAAAGCGAGCCGGAATGGTCCGCATTGAAACCCCCGCTCACCATCGTAAACTGGGCTGAGCGCTAACCCAGCCTAGCCAACGGGTTGAAAAATAACGGTGATTGTGATTGATTTTGTAACTTTAATTTGTTTATAGCCACTCACATACCATTATCGTACACTATGACATAAAAATGAATAAAATTCCTCGATTAAAAAAAAAAAAAAAAGACTGATTCCACCGACACAACTCAGCACAATTACATTGTAAAGCCAATGGTGTTAATGTATATGACACGGCGTTAGAAGGTGGGGTAAGCCTAGAGGGAAGACAACGGCTGATGAAAATAGATAGATAGATAGATAGATAGATAGATAGATAGATAGATAGATAGATAGATAGATAGATAGATAGATAGATAGATAGATAGATAGACAGACAGACAGACAGACAGACAGACAGACAGACAGACAGACAGACAGACAGACAGACAGGCAGGCAGGCAGGCAGGCAGGCAGAGAGACAGACAGACAGACAGACAGATAGATAGATAGCAAGCATCTAACAGAAACCAGTTAGCAGGAACAGGCGCGCTAAGCAGAAACTGCTTCCTCTTTGTAGAAGTACTATAAAAACCACAGAAAAACGGTGGGGTCACAGCAAGGCTATATATGCAAAATCAAAATTTGGCAAAAGGAAAAAGTTAATACCCAAACGAAACCATTGCCATAATACAGGCCATTTTCCGTCTTCTGTTTTATATTGCGTTTCATTTATCGCGAGGCTTTGCTACCTACAACTTTTTCTTCTTGCCAAATTTTGACTTCGTCTTTGTAGGCAAAAGATGTCCGCTAATAGCGACAAGAAAGCACATCTCCGCCTAGATGCCTCTTTGTCTCTGGTTCTATATTTTTACAACTTGTTTTTTTGCCTATATCTATGTCTCATGGCTTTGTTTCTCTCAGAATATTTTTTAACAGACCCAACAACATTAATGAGTCAATCCGTGTCAATGGAATGAAGGAAAGGAGGTCGAATTAAACGCTAGTAGAAATCATTGTGATTGATCTAGAATAAGAAAACTAAAAAGGACCGTACATTCACAATACAGGTATTGTGTGTTATTTAATAGCGTGGGTATTTCCCCCTTGAAATCCCAACATCCCCCCCCCCCCCGTTAACGACGACCACTGATCTGTGGAAGTAAACATGTTTGTTCTGAATAGGGAGGGAAAATCTCTATTCGTAAAATATAAATCCTCTTAGCCTCATTTGCTTTCATTATCATAATTCAATCTATTCCTAGTTGGCGCAAGCATCGAATGCTGAACAAAAACATTTCGTTATTGATAATGTTGAGCCGGTGTTAATGTAGCCTACACTTCAAGAAACCTATTTATTGATTTTCACGTGGTCCAAGATTTTTTATTTTTTTTTAAACCTACTTCCTCGAGTCCCTGGACTGTCACTCGCTCGCCCTGATCTGCCTGTCTTAAGTACTTACACAAACATACACGCAGACAGCAGAAAATGTGCCTGAAAAGAACACAGTTATCCATAGCCATAGCCATCGTCAATGTACATTCACTTAAACTTAGCTTATTATCCCCTTCCCTAAACTACCACAGTATCTAACACAAACCCAGAAACAGGACATTCTGACACGACCGAGCCGGTATGAATTCAATGCCTGGGACATGAAACTTCAGGCTAAACCTGCCCTTACAGAGAAACAATATTTATGCCATTGACCGTACACATCAATGGCTCGTCTGTCATATGGATATAAAAGTACTTCAAATCAAACTTTCAAAGAGAAAACGCAGAAAGCTCATGACTATAAGAGACCTGGTGATGACAAAGATAACAAACAAGGCTAAACAATTTGATGGAAGTAACGAGTTTTTCAATGTTCTAAAGGCTCTAGTCTAAATTAACAGCACGAGAGCAAACAACACCAAAATTACTGGTGTACTAAACAATAAAAAAGCAAGCAATGAATTCTTTAATGTTTTCTCAGTCTTATGTTTTACCAAGTGATTATTTGGCTTACGAACAGGTTCGGACATATGTTTACAAATCATAAATATTTTTGCGTTTGGCGCCTACATATGTTTTCTCTGTAAAAGTGATGGCACAGCACACTGACCTAAAATTGTTACAGCTGACAAATTCGGTGTCACGCCGTGAACAGCAAATACTCCCTGCGCAATGTCTCAGGGTAAGCATTCTGGCACTCAGGCACGGTATAGAATTAAGTCCATCAAATAGTCACGAATTCGGACAAGGTCAGATGAAAATGAAAAGGCAAATGTCAAAATCAAGGCTTAAATTACAACTCAAGTGCCACTTAAATGAATCACACGTGTTCAGAATTCACTCACGTGGTAAAAAGTCGCTCTAGGGACACTGTTAGATTGTGATTGCAAACGAAAAAGAAAAAAAAAAAAAACAGCAGCCAACTTGAAAGCCGAAAATGTTACTTGGCTAGAAAATCCGTTTAAAGCTGAAAGAACTGGAAATCTCTTGGTTGGCGTTCAGTTGCCTTTTCGATTCCATCACTTGCCGTTCTCTCACTGCTGCCGCTATTTTTTAAAATTAACTTTAAGCTTTTCACTTCTTTTTCCGTTTTTGTTTTTTATCCGTCTGTTCAGACTTCGTGGCTCTTCATTGATAAAGTTTTAAGGGGATGTCTTTTTTTTTTTTCAATTTTTTTTTTCAATTGTTGTTGTTGTTTATATTAGTGCTGCTGTTCTTTACTTTCCACGTTCATAAACACAGATTTTGCACCTAGCGAATTCACATTTTATCACATGGATTTTCCCAAACTTGGAAGTGAATAGCTTCAGTGAGGTTTATGCATTTTTGTGTTGATTTCAGTACTTCGAGACTGCGAGGGGTCTTGATTATTATTACTGTTGTTATTGCGATTGCCGCTGTTTAACCAAACCCTTCCTGCAGGATCAATCACAAAGCAAAACAGTGTAGGAATCAAACATTTTGCCATCAAAATCATATCCGCCAAAAAAAAAAAAACAGAAGAAGAACCTTTTCAATCCCCGATTCTGTATAATTTTGTACAATCGATTTCTACCAGGGCCCCTAGGTGACAGTGACGGCTAATGAATGCTCCTCTTCCGGAGAATCAAGATATGAGAAAAATCCATAATCACAGGAGATGTAAAGGTATCGATGTCTTGGGGAAGCAGGGTCGTCATTTGGACACTATAATGGCGATAAAACCCTTTTCTCTTTCTGAGTTCTGTCTGGTTCAATGTCTGATTGTGTTTTTTTCTGTGTGTGTGGGAGGGTGCCCTTCATGTACCTGTGTTTGTCCCTGTATATATGTGACAGAATGTAGGTAACTGTGGGCGTAAAGTGAGAGTGTGTGTGTCTGGCTGTGTGTGTGTGTGTGTGTGTCTGTGAGAGAAAGTGTGTGAGGGAGAGAGTGCACGTGTTTGTGCAGAAAGATGTATGACTGTGTGTGTGTGCGAGAGAGTGAAAGGTGGGGGGAGGGGGAGTTGAGAGACAGAGAGAGAGAGAGAGGCGACGAGAGGGAGAACGAGAGAAAGAAAAAAGGAAAGAGAGAGAGAGAGAGAGAGAACACATGGTATTTTAAGATTCCTCTACTGATGTCGTGCCAACCATATCCCATAAAGGCATGTGTCTGATTTTCAGAAAAGTTCATACTTTTTACAAGAAAGGCTGAGATTCACCGCTGTGTGTCCCTTTCCTTCATTAATTCCAAAAACGTAAAATGAAAGATGACTCTGTGTACGGACCTGGGCCCATGTCACCGACCATCTGTCACCCGGGAAAGACAACTACCTCGCTCCACGCGATCCCTGTACTCTAAAAAATGACGATTAGAGACTCACGGGACAAGAAAATTAAGAGGAATCACAGAACTTTCCAGAGATGTCGGCGGGAGACAAGGGCATGAGTGCTGGGGTCAGCGTGAAACATCAAGAAAATGGCTTGGGTATGCGGAAGATGAATACTTTGAAGAGATATTTCAAAATGAAGTGATTGTTACAGCTGATCGATCTTAGTAGCTGTTTCTCTGGCAATGAGATTTCCAGCAGTTTCTATAACTGTCATCATTCCTAGCTGACAGATGGGAGAGTGTCTTGACGGGGATGCTCTATTTCGGAAATATTTTTAAGACAAGGACCAAGCATGGGATTATGATTGGGTCCTGAGTAACAGAGCACTGGAAACCTCAAATGCTGATCAGTCTCACTGAACGGTGTACTGTCGACAGTCTTCAGGTCGTGAAAATAGAGCCACAAGACTAGAACAATCTTTTGGGATTAGACTGGCCACTCGGCCAAAAGATCAGTACCTTTTCCTTTTCAAATGGCAAATTACGGTTGCACTTATGTAAACAGTTGCAGTGGAGAGTGACACTGTTAATTTTTAAGAGCAGCTGCAAGTTTTTAAAGTGCAGAATACTGTTTAAGTACTGGTTAGTTTGTTATTCTGACGGGTATGACAAATGTTTTGGAGTACAGAAGTTGGGACAGAAATTAACCGCGATTGGCGAAGGATATTATTACTACGTACACCCCACCCCCCCCCCTCCCCTTTGACGAATATGCACGAACGTATCCGCGCTCACATACGCACGCACACACGCACACATAAACACACGCACACAGAAACAACCAAGAAACGGCGTAAAGATCTGAAGAGAATAGCCTTGTCGTCACGTGAAGAATTACAAAATCCCAGGGAAAAGGAAGTGATTAAAGAGCTTATCAGATCTCACTAATCCTTGGCGTTAGCAGTGATTTTCTGCTCACCTGACCACTGGCACTGACAGCCGTTCACAATGGCAGTCCCAACAGCGTGCGCGAGCAGGCCAGTCTGGTCAAGGTCGCGGGGATTTTCATTCATTGATCAAGAATTTCGGCGGAGATTTTCCACCCGTTTCGGCAGGGGCAGACTGCTAAGCTTTTCTGTGTGGTTGTTGTTGTTGTTTTTTTAAGTTGTTCGCATTAGCTTCCTGTCAAATACAGCGCTCTGAAGGCTTTGCCAAGCCCGCCTTACGTTTTCTCAAACAAATTCTTCCGTCTTTCAATGTTACTGAAATTATTAAGATGGTTCACATGAGTGAAGCCATGACAAAGAAATACAAGGAATAACTGACAAAGAGGTTTCTTTACAACAACAAAATGTCGATAAACTGACAGAGTCGGTTTCTCATATAAACATTAAAAATTGACATCTAATTGGTTCATTCTCCACTCGATAATATTTACAGTCTGGGAGCCATTCTGACGAGGACGTTGTTACAAGTATGTACGTCCCCCAAGTTTTTTGGGCTAGGGGTACGTATTTTAAAGCCTTTTGTGGCTCCAGAGCTAGAGAGCTCCTCCCGAAATGCTCGTAACAACAACCTTAACTAATTGTTCTTTCAGATTTTGTTTTTGTTTTCCTCCTTTGGTTGAACGAGTAGGGGGCAAGGTTAGGGATTCGATAAGATTCAGGGTTGAGGATAAGGACGGGGTTAGGGAAAGGTACTATACGTATGCACCCCAAGCACAAAACGCTTGCGGGCCGTACATACTTAAACAACAGCCTTCTGACGACAGCAACGACTCTCTAAAAGCCAAAACAAAAACAGATGTTCAGAAGTTGTTCTCCCACCTTATTAAAATGCATATATACGGGAGTGGCACTTTCATGGATACAGAGAGACGGTTGGGTCCTAATAGTGCTGGGCGCAAACGAGCAACTGGCTGTCGTCTTGCAGTCGTGTCCTAGTTTCGTGATCCTATAAATTCTGCAATGTACCCGAGCCTTGCACTGTGTGTGCTTATCTCCATACATTTCCCTAAATTTTTTTAAAATGCGGCGTGACTGCCACATCTGCTCGCCGAGCTAAAGCTTGTTGCAAGATTCCAATGAATCAAACAATGAAAACATTAGACTGCCTGCTGAGGTGTAATTTTCTGCATAAGCAATATAAAAACAAACAAAAAATTCATTGCACCAAAAATGCACTTCAATGTCTTACAAACCCAAAGAAATACCGGGCGGCGAAATAAAGGTGGGTGACGTGGGCGTGGCCCGGGGTTCTAGACTGTCAGGAAGTTGAAGGCCCAAACATGTAGTAAAACAATCCACTCTTCCTCTGAAGATCGTCATTTGTCTCGCTCCAGCTCAGGACTTCCTAACCACGTTTTGTTTTTTTAATCAGCCTCTTTTCCGTTCCTAGCATACAGAGGATTACTGAATGAC
Source organism: Onchidella celtica (assembly GCA_963931925.1). Taxonomy (NCBI): domain Eukaryota; kingdom Metazoa; phylum Mollusca; class Gastropoda; order Systellommatophora; family Onchidiidae; genus Onchidella; species Onchidella celtica. Next base: position 28,432,880 of record OZ007573.1, on the reverse strand, counting down.
AGGTTGGGGAGGAAAGGAGGCAGCTGGCTCGTTGGAATTTGTATTTACTATCACCTTCCTGGTCACAACAAAGAGGGACGCATACGCCTCCAAAATCACTTCAAAACTGACGATGTCCGACAAAAAAAAGAAAATAACTGCTGATTTTGATCCCTGTGTGTGCGTACTCTGTCATTCTGGTTCACTATAGATATGAAGAAATTGAAAATAATTTTCTGGTTGAATAAGACCGCGGTTTGGAACGCACTGCATGACATCTTCTTCCCCGGCTTTTCCCCCTCTCCCATCCCGGCAACCCCCCTCCCCCTCCACCCCTTTCACCCAAAGCCAAAAAAAATTATTATCAAAATCATCAACTCATAATTCCAAGCTAATGATGTTTTTCGTCAGTGCTCAGTGAATCTGAAAGTCCGCTCGATTTTGACATTTCTGCCTGGCTGAGTAGTTATGAGGTTTGTGGCTGTAGTGCTAAGGGCACATCACTGGCGACATCCCATGCGGGTTAAACCAGTGCTCCGCAGCAGGTTAATGAAGACAAGTTGAGATCCACGCAGCCGGGAGTAGGAGGCCGTGTGTCGTATAACATTGGCAGGATCTGTTTGGACTGCGGGCGATTGTTACCTTCCCCGGGACAAATTCTGCAGGTGTCCAATCCTAACTCTAAACCCAACCCCCAACCCCAACTCCAACCCTAACTCGCAGGGACAGGGATCCAACAGGGACAGTTATCCTCACTGAAGCAGTTCCTGATACTGTAGTCTCGTTCTTTTCAAATAAACATTTATTTCAGTGTTAAGGTACAATCGCCCTGCAGAAAATTCAGCGCAAGAAGGGTAACAATCGACCGACAATGTAGCCAAAATACTGACAATTAAATTTTGAAAGTAACATTTTGTAGCTATTTTGCAGTGCCCTCAACACAACACCATGCCTCATTGCCATAATTGAAATCACCTGCGGGCATTTTGTTTTGGGCTAAAATCGAAAATTTCTAGAGGATTACCATATATTATGTATGTTCTTGTACCTACTTGTTCGTATTTCTCTGGGTTTGACATTCTGTTCTGTTTATTTTCATAAATGACTACAGAGTCTTTGCTTTAAATTGAAATAGATTCGCTTATTAACAACAATGAAAATAAACAGTCTTCAAAGGGTTCTGTACGAAAGAGAAATACGAACAAGTAAGTACAAGAACATACATACTATATGGTAATCCTCTAATTTCTTCTTCCGTTGTCGAGTTCACTAAACAGATCGTCCAAAGTGTGAGCTAGTGCAAATTCGAACATTGTTTAATTTCTTTGCAAAGGTTGTCTTTTATAGCCCCCGCCCGCTATTTGCCCAAAACAAAATGGAGTCGCGGCCCTCCTGACAGTGGCAACTGGCTGTCGTGTTGTAATCGTGTCCCAGTTTCATGATCCTATCGATTCTGCAATGTGCCAGTGCCTTGCACTGTGCTTATACATCTCCATTTATTTGCCTAAATTTTAAAAGATGCGACAGGACTGCGGCATCTGTTCGCCGAGCTGTAGCTGGTTCAAGATTCCAGCTAGGTAAACAATGTTAGAGAGGTGCCCTGTCGCTAGTATTCTTCAGGTGTATCTCTACGCCCGTTTCAGAAAAAGATCCTGTGTCCAATTAGCTGTACCCAATGCTTGCCTACGTCTTAACCCTAACCTTTACATTTTCTCAAGTCTTTACTGTACAAACAAAACTGAATTTGGCAATATAAAGTAGCTGGTCACTCCGTAAAACACTTCGACATTATGCAGCTTACGTTCCCGCGAAACTTTCAAAATATTTGTATTTTTTGTATGTTGTGTACATCTTTAATCCCATTTGGTAATTTTGCCTTAGTGTCATTGCAGCCCAGTTACAACTGGAGCAGACACGTCGTCGTCACAGTGCAGTGCCGATGGGCGGGTATGAACACTAAATTAATGGTTTCGTCCACGGCATCCGCTCCGCTGTTTTACGGAAAATGACGTGTGACAAAGTAAAACACTTTTTTACTTCTTTAGTGATAAGGAGCGGAAAGGATGCTGTGGACAAGAGGCGAAAACTTTTTTTTTTTTACTGTGCCGTACGTCATGTTCCGTGAAATAGCGGAGCCGAGCGGATGCTGTGGACAAGATGTAGTTTTATTTCTGTTTTATTTCCACTTTACGTTCCGTACCTCGACAGTTTCGCTGAGCTGCAAATTAGTATCTGAATAAGTATCATAGAATCACCGAGCTCCAACCCTCCCATTCCCAATGGCCCGAGACTTACAGTTAGAGAGAAACTCCAGGAGATCTGCAGAGGAAGAGAGTCCCGACAGACAGGGCGTGTGTTTCAGCCCTTCACTTGGCCCTTGAAAGTCCCCAAACCACTAAGTGCCTTGTTACATGGACGTGTTAAGTTTGATAACTGTACAATGTTCTCTTATAAGAAAGTTTGCCGTCTCTCATTATTCGTAACGTAATGACATGGAGATGCATGACACCATCACAGCAACTAAGACTGCGGTTCCATATAAAGCCTGTACTTTTCATGGTAACGCCGACCAGACCCATAAATCTGATTATCACCGTCTTTATATACGCCAAACTCCGCAATGGGCTTAGTCTTAAAGGATTCATCGAGGCTTTTACTGGAAAATAAGTTGGCTCAGCGACATAACAAAGAAACGCGCCATCACCTAGTTAGAATCTAAGCTCTCTTGTACTGTGAAACAGGAAGTAGTGCTACCACGATAGTGTTTTGCCTTATTTTGTTCTCGACTCCTTGGAATGTTGTGATCATCATCCCAGACCCCTCCCTGCATCCTAAATAAAAAAATACTCTCAACTCTGCATATGCTAAATCTGTCTGTCTGTCTGTCAGCTGTCTGTTTGTCTATCTATCTATCTATCTATCTGTCTGTCTGTCTGTCTGTCTGCCTGTCTGTCTGTCTGTTTGTCGGTCCTATCTCTCTCTATCTATCTCTCTGTCTGTCTGTCTGCCTCTCTCTCGCTGTTTGGCGCTCTCTCTCTCTCTCTCTCTCTCACAACACATACACGAAGAGAGAGAGAGAAAGAAAGAGATCAGAGTCAAACTACCAGACTGCGGGGAGGGGTGAGGGAGGGAGGAATGGGAACGGAGCGGGGGGGGGGGGGGGTTTTAATGGTAGTTTGTTATTGTTGTTGGGGGAGGGAGGGGGTGCGTGGGTCTGAGGTGGTGACTAGAGCTTAATAATGGATTGCGACGCAAAAATAGTTGGAAAACCCAGTTCTGATCGTCTACTGAGACTGTCTTTGTTTAATGAGCTTTCTCTTAGCCAGGATTTAGGGATTCGGCTAGATTGTCATATTACTGGTTAGTAGTAAGTTAGTGGTAAGCCATTGGACCATACGAGGACCTGTTGACCACAGTGAAAAGAAGGAAAATGAGATGGTATCGTCAGGTATCAAGATCAACAGGACTTGCCGCAAGGAACAGTGCGAGGAGGCAGAAGGAGAGGAAGACAGAGAAAGAGATGGGAGGACAACATCAGTGAATGGACTGGCGCGGCCTCACACTCAGCAACTGCCTAGGAGCGTCTGAGAACCGTGAGGAATGAAGGAAGTGGTTACAAAGTCTTTTGTGGCGCTCCAACGGTCGTCAGACTCTGGGAGAGAGAGAGAGAGAGAGAGAGAGAGAGAGAGAGAGAGAGAGAGAGAGAGAGAGGGGGGGGGGGGGAGAGAGAGTAAGTTTCTATGTAAATGAACACAATGTAAGCTTGTTGCCTAGGTAACGTACCGTACCTGCGGATGAACTATTGACCCTCTGAGCACTGATTGCTTTCTGTGACATTCTGGATGTCATATGGTGGAACTTCCGGTCTTTAGTAAGCCGTTCATACTATAGCACAGGGGTTTTCAGCCTGAGAGACGGAGTAGTGGTCCCACCGGGATGGGGACAAGTACATTCTCCAGTGGTTCTTAAACTGAGCAAAAAATAACGAAACCTCCTTTTAGGTGGGTTGTGTGTCAAATATAAACACATTTTCAGTTGTTGTTGTTGTTGTGGTTGTTGTTGTTGTTGTTGTTTTCCACTGTGTGTTTTTCTCTCCTTCTCTCTGTCTGTCGATAAGTTGAATGAACATGACGTCACAGCCCACTTTGTTTGCTTCATCCCGCCATTGTAATGGTAAGTGCTATGGAAAATGCTATGGAAAATGCCTTCCATTTGGTGCTAGTTTGATTGTCGATATCGAACGTCGGACAAAGCAAAATCTCTTCTTTTTTTTTTTTTTCTGTACCAGGGATGCGCATACGCGAGGGGGGGGGGGGAGATAGCAAAGGAACTGAGTGAGTGAAGAAGACGTTGGTGGATCAGGGTCATAAACAGAAAAGGTATTTTCAGCTCCATAGTTCGGAAAAATCCACTTACTTTGAACTGATCAAATCTGTAGTGTGTTAGGCCCTAAAGAATGAAAAATGTTAGGATATGTGATGTTTGGCAGCTCGGTCGGTTGTTAGCCGGCCATGTGTCCTTTGGCAGCTTGCACAAATCAACGCCTTCTATGCTTTGTAATGTTTGATTCTATCGGTTGTTGTTTTTTTTTTTTTGGGCAACGGGATCTAGCGAGCCTCCACTATAGGACGCCATGTTCCTTGATCTTTGAGTACGTGTGAAATGGTTGCCGGGTCAAAGTTCAATTCTAAACTCGTTCAGCCTTTACATGTAGATTTTTTTCTCTATCCCGGTGTGTGTGTATGTGTGTGTGTTTGAGAGAGAGAGAACGAGAGAGAAAGAGAGAGAGAGAGAGAGAGAACAAATCAGCGGAGAGGAGATAGTTGAAGGGGATCAGTGGAGTGGTCTCAGATAATTATATTATCAGAGCTTTGGAAAGGGTCGCGAATCGCTCAAAAGTTGAAAACCTTTACTGTAGAGAAATCAATAGCATAAGAGAATGGATTAGAGGTTTTTCTATATTATATAGACTGAGGACACGATTTGAATGAACATGACATGTTTGGATACATCGTTATACCCTGGGAATTTGAAAGACATGCTATGCTGTAGTAGGATGAAAGAAAAAAAGGAGGGAGGGAATTAAACATTGCACTGTGTTCGTTATATTGTTTGTCTCTGAGAGTAATTCCATCTTTCTTTGTCGTTATATCTTAGGAATTCGAAAGAACTGGACACACAACTCTGAAATGCTGTGGCATTATCAAAACAAGGGGAAAAGGATTGAATAGTGTATTGTGTTCGTTATGTCTTTATAATGTTTATCTCTGTGCGTATTTCCATTTCGAAGACATTGGTCATGAAATGCTGTTTTTTGGGGGGTGGTTTTTTTTTCCGGGTTTTTGTTTCTTGTTTGTTTGTTTGTTTTTTCGTGTCTTTTTTTGTTTGTTTTTTTTTTGTTTTTTTTTTACTGTATGTGCGTTTCTAAATATTCTATTGATAATAATAAGCCAAAGTGCCTTTCGTGGAATGAAGGTCATACAGTCACCACGAAATTTCCGATCATACTTTTCATGAAATGTGTGGGTTTTTGTTTCTTTACTTTACTTTTATTTTCTGCGATTCAAAAAAAAAAAAAAAGAGAGATCATACTAAAGATTGATTTGTCTTAAATGGACGTGTCCATGTGATCTATCGTCAAAAATTGAGGCAGTGGAAAAGTTTCATAATATTTGGTCACGTAGACACGGAGCTTTACATGCTTACATGTTCTCTCTCTACCTCCATTGTAGTGAAGCACACTGGGAATTACTAGTGGTAATCTGAATGGACTGAAGAGCGGATTTCTTGTCACAGTTACTGTGCGGCATGTTGCCCTGTACATGCAGTTACTTCAAAGCAGATTTCACTGCCGTTATTGTGCGTACGGTTAGGTTTTGTGTGGTTGTTAAATATTTGACTTGGTTCCCTGTGGTTACTGTAGGGCATAGCTCCGTATGATCTCTATATGGCATAGCTCGACATGGTTAACATAAAGATATGGTTATGTGTGATTCAGGCATAGCTCCGCATGGTTACTGTACGACATAAATTCGTTTGGTTGATGCACAGCATAGTTTCGTATGGTTATTGTATGTATATCCATTATGGTTACTGTATGGCACAGTTCCGCGTGGTTACTGTACGACATAAATCCGTTTGGTTGGTGCACGGCATAGTTTCGCATGGTTACTGTATGTAAATCCATTATGGTTACAGTATGGCATAGTCCCGCATGGTTACCGTATAACATAAATCCATTATGGTTACTGTATGGCATAGTTCCGCATGGTTACTGTATAGCATTAATCCATAATGGTTACTGTACGGCATAGTTCCGCATGGTTACTAACATAAATCCATAATGGTTATTGTATGGCATAGTTCCGCATTGTTACTGTACGACATAGATGTTTAACTATTTAATATAGCATATTTTGGCCAGGTTTTAGGCTCACAGGATAATATGGATAAAATGAGATAAGAATCACTTTATTATTTGAGGAAAATTCACTTTCTGGAGCGTTTAAGAGCACATACAAGGTACACACATCTTAAGCACATAAACATAATCGTGATTCAGTAATAAGGCATGTTACATAGACTGACATGGTATACCCCCGTATGGAACCTTAGTAAAATATGGCATACATTTAGCCAGTGGTGGGTCTACATTTTTGGCACCCTGAAGTTTGAACGGTTATGTGGTCCTTTCGCAACCAGCAACAATAGGGCAACATCCAGAATTCACTCATTAAAAAAAGTCTCCTAATGACTCCTCCGGGTGTGGGGGCCCAGAAACTTAAGCTTCATTAGTTTCAGAGTAGACACGCCACTGCAGCTAGCTATAATATCTTGTTGAGGCGAATTGTGGAGGGCAAAAACGAATTCTGTATCTGGCTTATGGTCGCTTCTGCTTGTTTACTAGAATCATATAGCGAGAATGAACACAGCCTCTAATGAACGATCAAAACAATCGTCACTTATCTCCCTCTGTCCGATGACACAGAATAATATAGCTCAATTATTTATGATGTCATTCAGATTAGCCGGGGAACAAATTGCGAAACAAAACCTCCCACTGCAATTCTCTTGCTTGGTACCTAATTGGGCCAGTTTGTCATGTTTCCCTAATCGAAACGTGCCAGATTTCTCCTGAAAGACAGACCACTTCAATCCGGTTCTGTCGTAGACACTACAATGAGTACGTTGGCGGTTACTCGTAATACATCTCAGAACGCTCAACTGGTTGTGATCGGTCGATCAGTTCACTACGTTAGATTTTGCGTGTTGAGAGGTATCAATCGGCCAGACTGGTTTTACAAAAGTTTATTCATTCATTCATTCATTCATCCATTAATCATCCATTCATTCATTCATTCATTCATTCATTCATTCATTCATTCATTCATTCATTCATTCATTCACTGGTGCAATAACGTTATGTTCTGTCAATGACATATGTAATGGGAATAAAGATGTACTTATTTATTTATTATTTATTTATTTATTTGTTCATTTATTTATTTTGGGGGTCAACCTCCAAAGTAATTCACTCTTTACAGCCAGCAACTTAAGTCGTAGCTATAACACATTGTCCGACAACTTCACCCAACCAAACTGAAATAAAGTGAAATGATTCTGCGTTTTTCATTCTGTCTTAAATCCTAATCCTGAAATAACGAAATCACAGTGTGCCAGACAAACTGTTTCCTAACTGAATACTAGAAAAAAAATACAAATAAGACAGACATTCTGAAATGTCCAATTTCAGACTCCAAGGGTGCCAAAGTAATATTTCGATTTCACCTCTTTTCACGTAACTAAATTTCAGTGTTTTTGATAGATTCCAGTCTTTTTCCTGGCAATTTCGAATCCCTAAATGGTGTTAGAAAATCCATTAGCCCTCGGGTTTGCCTGCTTGCCTTTTCATGTGTCCTTTAAAAGCAAAGGTCCTTAGCTCATTTACCACACTTTACTGTGGAAATTAGGGCACAATCTTCACTCTTTTTATGGGGTCCTTCGGGCAGTGTTGCAGATTATGTACTGTAATATTATCAGAGATACGGACAGTAGTGTTGTTTTTGCTGTTGTTGCTGCTGTCATTGCTGTTGTTGTCGTCGTTGTTGTGTTTCAAATAAAAGCTGTACCCTCAATATGATTATGTTGTTGTGGTGTTTCTTGTGTTTTTTGGCGTTTTGTGTCCTCGCATTTCGATGTGTATTGGCTGTTGCAGTTGAAGATGTATTACTTTTCTGTGTCTATGTTTGTTGTCAGCTCAGTGACGCTGTTACTCTTGGTGTATTGCTTTGGTTAGCAAATACATAAGGTTGCTTAAGGATTGCGTCTGTTTTGGGAGAGGTGGAGGAAGGGGGGGAGGGGGAAACAACAAAGGGCACAAAAAGGGATTTCCATGTGCTTTAGGGGCGTGGAAAGGGACAGAATATTTGTTTTATAGTTCTTTATGATGTTTTCCCAATGAGCTGCCTCACATCCACTGTTTGCAGAGTACGTTGTTTTGTCTTTTTGTTTGTTTTTTCTACTCGTTTCACAGCTAACGTTTTGTGCTTGTGTAGACTGTCGTATTCAGGAAAAACGCCGTACACGCCAATTCTGGTCCTATTGGAATTTGAGGAAAACTTATTTAAAACAAATAGAGAGTTTTATAGACCATCTTTTTTGCCATCCGCCTTTCAAAGTAGTATGTTTCCTGATTTGGTATGCTGTTATGAGTTTTTCAAATGGATCGTTCTGACAGTGTGGATGTAATAATGTTCTTATTTGCTGGTAATGTTGTGTGAGCAATATGCCTATGTGGTACGTGTTAAAGACATGTGTGCCTTTGATATTGTATTTACTGTAGCGTTTACTGATGCTGTAGCAACATTTTTCCTGGCAAGAGGATAATAAAGTTATGTTTTATCATGTCTCATCTTATCTTATCTAATCTTATCTTATCCAATCTTATCATATTCACTTTTACCATCTTTTCTTACTGCGAAAATTATAGTATTCTCTATCCCCTACCTGGGTTATAAGTTTGTACGACTAATATTTTCCTTTGATCACCACGACATGGAATTTAAACTGGACAGAGACTAAAGCAGGGTGCGACAAGAATCTTTTTTTTTTTTTTTTGCATCGGCAGTAAAACTTTGCTTTTGGCACAAACGGTGTCTTTCTGTGACACGACAGAAGTGATGGAAATTTCTGACAAATAAACCGTTTAATCACTGCTGGACACGGGTGAGAACACAAGAGAGCTTTGTTTATATTGCCAATCAATAAAATAAGCTTTGGGCGGTGCTCCAAATCAGATTGGTAATTCTGATGGACTGAATGGACGCCGTGTCGCTCCAGCATACAATAATAGTTCAATTTTTCTAGGCTCCCTTTTTTCTTTTTTTACAGAGAAATTTGACTACAAAGTTAAGTCCAGTGAAATCATAGAAATTTTGAATATTCTCATCTACTTGTGTTTATTGACTTGATATTAATTGGAGATACACCAGATGTCAGCTGAAGAGCACTGATGACATGAACTCATTTTGCAAAAACTGGACCTAGAACAACTGTAAGCTGGAGTGACGACCAATGAGCGGTGGTTCGCAGGAGCGCGAGAAGCAGGGTTACTGAGAGGCCGAAAATAAAAAGCATTTTTGGAACCTTGCGGGAGAGATCGAGCAAGATAATATTGAACCTTAAAGTAGAATGGGACCTTCACACTTAGCACAGATTCTAAAGATGTTGTAATGCCTGTCACACTTTCCTATTTATTGTTCATCATTCACATGAAAATTTACGAAAAATTGCATGATTAAATCCGAAAAATAGCCATTGCCATCTCCATCTCCCCCACGCAGGTTTCGGTATAACCAACGTTATAGAGTTTAAACCTTGGTTTATATGCTTTGGATTTGTTTGGCTGGCTTTCACATCCGTTTTCAGAGCATCGAGGCTGTATCGTTGTGAGTAAACAAACTACGCCACAGTTTTGAATAAAGTTAAATGGCTAGGTCCATTAGCCCTTAGTGTGTGTCTGGTTCTTTGTACTGTTTTGCCAGAGTTCTATGTCCCTTTTCAGCGTAATGAGGCAATATAAGAGACGTCGTTTCGACCCTGTCAGACTACTTGCAAATGAGTACTGTAAACATCTCGAGGATCGTAGTTAGACTGGGCCCCGCCCGAGCGGGATTAGAACCTGGGGCGTTTCGCACCTGGGTCAATCGATAGAGCTTTTCATTGAGATACGCAAATATGATATAACTTGCGGGGTTCAGTACACTAAAGTGTGTCATTCCCAAACGAATGGCGCTTTTATAATCTGTCTTCAAATGGTCAGCTGGAGTTTCCTTAAGCAGTTTATAACAACTGTTGCTGACCACAATTCAGGAAATGTTGAAAATCTATAATAAACCATTTGTAAAATGTAAATCTAGTAAAAATAAATGGTCAATGGCTGCTCAAAATTGTTATGGGCATGCATTCTTTAAGAAGATTACTGTGAATTTGAACACACGCTGTCAAAAATAGAGTTCCCGGCCTTTACCGAAGTCATCGAATTTACACATTTATCACAAAGGATTGTCCGTTGATCGGAAGTGATGAACTTCGTGGGGACATTTATCTTGTTCTGATCAAAATAACACATACCGCACGGTGTGACGTGAGACAGTTTATAAAATCTACACAATTTTCAAATTACGTGCTGGATTTTCTGCCTTTACAACATGCAAAAACGACATAAAAAACAAATTCTAATGGATATCACAACATCTATAACATTTGAAAAGTCTGTCCTTAACTAATTCATGCATTTCAGGATGTCGACACATCACTGTTTGAGATTTTTCAATGATACAGAATAAAGACAAAGAATTCTCGTCACAAAAGAATAATTTAACAAACCTTTATACATGAATGAAATGTGTATCCCGCTCAAACGCACATGAAAGAGATGCTCTGACTGCAGCCTGTGTTTTGTTTGGAAACACTGCATATCATAAATTCATGCATTCATTGATTTCGCAACCGCAAACAAAGTAGGATATTTTTTGTTGTTGTAAAAAATACATGTTTATCACTGTTCTGTCATAACATTGCACCTATTTCAGTAGGCTTGGGAGATTTCAGGTTTCTAAAAGAAGCGTTTCCTTGATCAGCGAGAGGATAATCTGCAGATGCCTATAAGACAAGGGTTTTCAGGCGAAGAGGGGGACGAGCTCCAATGGAGTTGAAAACGATTCCCGGGATTTCACGAGCAGAACAAAACTAAATAAGTAAATAAATATCAACAAAACGAACAAAAAGACACTGAAAGCTCTTAGTATGGACATAACGTCAGCTGATATTTAACAGATGTGTTTTTGTCTGATTCTCTTCATCTGTCTATTTTGCATGTAATTTTCTTCTCTCTCTCCCCGTGTTTAAGTAAGTGCAAGAGATAAGCAGGGAGGGAGGGAGAGAAATGAATTTGGGAACGGCGGTTTGAGATAGTGGGATTCTGTATGATTGCAACTTTTATACTTGTTTACAATACTTTTTCCAGATCTGTCCCAAAGAACATTTTCAGAATTTTACCTATATGTTAAAATTATATGAATATATCTACTTCCATGTTAAAACTTAAACCATGTTACCTTAACAGCTCTGAGCACGAAATGTAAATAAAGAATGTGTACCCAAACAAATTGTGAAGGGCGCGAAGTGGCCGTAATCGTGCCGACATGCAGTAAAACTCAAATTCAAACTCAAACTGTGTGGAAAAAAGTGGGGGGGGGGGGGTGTCCTCAGATGGTGGTGGTCAGAGTTTTGAATTGTGATCTGTAGCAGAAAAGGTTGAGAATCCCCTGCAACGTAACTACGAATATAAGTATGGCATGTCATTCAGATGACCTGGGAGTCAATGGCTAGCAATGTAGGCGTGAGGAGGTCATACGTTATTTTTGTTTCATCTAGCGTACTTTCATGAGCTAAGCTTGGAAAAGAACAACAACAACAAAAAATTCACCTAACTTAGTGTTTTGGGGAGCAAATCTTAACAAAAAAAACAAGTAAAAGAAAAATACCAGAATTCATCTAACATAGTTTTTTGTGAGCGAAGCCCGGAAAAGAATAGAAAAAAAAAATTATCTGGCTTAGTTTTTGAGAGAAAAGCCTGGAAAAGAACGGGGAAAAGGGAACTCTGTAGGAAAGGGCATTAAGCGAGCCAGGGCCGATGTGGAGTAATGAGGCAGCTCGCAGTTTCCAGGTCAATACATATTGAAACCGCGGGAGTCGTAAGGCGTAGTGGCCACTTTTTTGTTTCCCTGTCTCCAGTAGTCAATGAGTAGAGAGAACGGGACTCACGAGGAAGTAAGAGATAATGGAAGAGTTGTCAGTGGACCAGTGGTTCTCAACGTGAGTTCCGGGGAGCCTTAGGGTTCCATAAGTCTGGTTCTATATTTCGAGAAGGTTTCACAAAATTGACACGAGGCATTTCTGAGAAGCCGATAAATCGAGAGTTCTCCTACGGGAATGGTATTCACTACGAACTCATCCAGTGTCACAAATAATTATATTCGTCTAGATTCAAAATCAGAGACACTTCGAGACATGGTTCAATGCATTGTTCTGTTTTATCGCGAAATTCACTGATTTTATCTGTTTTCTGATTGATTGATTGATTGATTGATTGATTGAGTGAGTGAGTGAGTGAGTGAGTGAGTGAGTGAGTGAGTGAGTGAGTGAGTGAGTGAGTGAGTGAGTGAGTGAGTGAGTGAGTGAGTGACGGATGGATGGATTTAGATATCTGTCTTTTTATATTTGCTGCCTATGGGCACATTTTTGTCTCTGCACCTGGATACTCTTTGGCTGCGTTTTGTCACCGGGTTCCACGAAATTACCAATAAATATGTCAAAGAAGATTCCCTTACTCTATAAGACTGAGAACTGCTGCAGTAGAGAGACTTCCGCCAGTCTGCTGGGAGTGAAGTGGGGAAGAAAACACTCTGAGAATGAAAAAGTATGCTTGAAAGCAAGACTGAGTTGTGTACACACAGACTTTGAAAGCAAGACTGAGTTGTGTACACACAGACTTTGAAAGCAAGACTGAGTTGTGTACACACAGACTTTGAAAGCAAGACTGAGTTGTGTACACACAGACTTTGAAAGCAAGACTGAGTTGTGTACACACAGACTTTGAAAGCAAGACTGAGTTGTGTACACACAGACTTTGAAAGCAAGACTGAGTTGTGTACACACAGACTTTGAAAGCAAGACTGAGTTGTGTACACACAGACTTTGAAAGCAAGACTGAGTTGTGTACACACAGACTTTGAAAGCAAGACTGAGTTGTGTACACACAGACTTTGAAAGCAAGACTGAGTTGTGTACACACAGACTTTGAAAGCAAGACTGAGTTGTGTACACACAGACTTTGAAAGCAAGACTGAGTTGTGTACACACAGACTTTGAAAGCAAGACTGAGTTGTGTACACACAGACTTTGAAAGCAAGACTGAGTTGTGTACACACAGACTTTGAAAGATGCAAAAAAGGAGGAGAAGATACAGTTAACCCTCCACGTCCCCGATGTTTCTTCTTTTTTTTTTCTAATGTTGTGTTTAAATACCGCGACCTCGTTTCTTGTTCGTTCCACCTCCACATTTTGCACAACTGAGAAATTCGACGTTAAACGTTTGCGGCTTTAGTTTTATGATGAGGAGTTGGAATGAATCGGAACCGTGAAACAGCTTGATCAGTGCCACGGCGCATTTAAAACATGTCAGAGTGTGCATTTGTTATACCATTTTTACATACTAAAAAATCTCCAGTTTTGCAAGAAAGTGGAGACACAAGAAACAAGAACTAAGATAAGCATAAATGTCACCTGGCGTTCAGTGGACTACAATAATTATTTAAAGCGCCTTCTGATTTACCAGGAAATAATTGCAGGGGTTAGTTCCACACCCTGCGTGAGCCCAGTTGGACTTCAAAACAAAAAATGGTGTAGCTTTATATACACGTCAGCCAAAATACTATCTTTCGTGCAATGCACAATAATACAAGGTTATTATGAAGGGAATGAGGCATCTTCAAAGAGCTGAAGTTTTCGGAGTCAAAGCCTGCACAAAGAACATTTTTTGCTCAATATCCCAGTTTTTACTTTTTGTGACTTGGGGAGGAAATACGGGCATACAACTTAGCCCTCCAGGTTATCGGGAGAAATGTGTTGTTGTTTTTTTTTGGTAGTAACTTGACTGATTTAAATCACCTTTGCATGTTTCAGAAGTTCTGGAAAAGTCACTCCATGTCTGAGTTAATTTAATGTGTTCCTATTATGAACATGGTGAAAATATACAATCGGAGGAATATTATCTTGAAATAAATCGAGTCTATCTTGAATGAATCAGAATGGCAATGCGGACTGCTTATCCTAGCTTTTCCTTTGATTTTTTATGTTGGTTAGAAAATTATTTGGTAGAGATTATTTGGGCCATGTAGCCAAGATATAATAGCGGTTAGATTTTTGGGGGCCAAATTCTGGCCAGATTCCAAAGGTTTTTGTGGCTGTGTTGCCAACGAAAACGTTGTCGTGACCAATTAGCTAAACCTAAACCTAATCCTAGCCCTAAGAATGCCCGAAGTATTCACTGGACAAACAAAATAAAACCCAATTTGGTTACAAAGCTCAAATGGTTATTCAGTTTTCTTTTGTGGGGAAAATTGCCCCTGAAGGAGTATTCATGCTGTTTATACTTGCCATAACTTTACCCTAACTTTGATTTGCAACAATATTTTGCAGTAAATAGATCATTGAGATAAAGGAACAAGGCCAGAACCTTCTCGAACTCGGGCACAGGCAAAAGGAACTAGAGACCGAGAGAGATGTGAGGTGGGGGGAGGAAGGAGAAGACGGGCCATAGAACTAGTAATGGACCTTCATGATCACAGGATATTGGAAGGTGAACAAAGGGGGAGTAACAATATCTCTCCATGAAACTTAACCTGAATGGAAAGGAAGAGCACTGCTGTGAGTTGACATCGTTTCTGTACGCGATGCTCTCTCTCTCTCTCTCTCTCTCTCTCTCTCTCTCTCTCTCTCTCTCTCTCAAATAAAAACCGGTCATAGACGATGGACGAAAAAGCCTCCTAAATCAATGAATTAAATGTGAATGTTGTCGTTTATTGAAAAATATAATATGAGTAAATTTTTATAATCTTATCAGATTGACTATTCATCCTACCCGTACGCCCTGGGCTCTCACAGTCACCATACTTTTAACAAGGGTTTTATTGTCATTCCCTTAGTCGTACGATCTGGGGTCTCAGATACACCACCCTCCCAAACAGCATTTTATTGTTTTATCCCCATTTTGTGTTCTGAGATGTGACTTTTAAAGAGGGTATCCTAATAAATTGTTATTTGGGAGTGCGGTGTCGATTAAACACCATGGAGTACGCCATGTATATTTTTTTAGCGAGGTACGGGGAAGGTTAAGGTCATGTCTTCAAACAGGGTTCTGTTGGTTTTGTTTTTTTTTATAAATGTGCAACGGTTACATTAAGCTCGCCAAGCATAATAACCTTTTCGTTGGCGAAATGGTCATAACTATAGCAACGCTTTCGGAGGCTGGCAAAATAATTGGTCACAACAAAAATTATGTTGGGTATGTTAGCCACACGCCCCAAGTGGCCTCAGCTAACATTGTTTCTTTTGTCAGTTTCAGTGTCTGTTTGGAAATTCAACTGCCTGACAAGTGACTAATTAAGGGCAATCATATTTTGCACCTTATATCCAGCTCACCGTTCGAAGAAAGTTAACTCCTATACGTTTAAAATCTATACATAATACTACATGCACACACTTACAGTACCTGCAATAAGTATAAAAAGCAGCTTACCTGATTACAGAAACTTAAAATATTAAAATCTCTTCAAACGACGAATGTCAAAAGACAGGATCAAAATGATTATGAAAGCCAGGCTCAAACACACTGTGTATCCTAGCTTACTGAATGAAATCTTTATCACAGCCAAACCCAGGCCTTGGCATAGTGGAGAAGAAAACTAACGCTATATCAAGAAAGATTAAAGAAAATAATAACAGTAAGCTAGACAGGTTGAATATTCAACATCGGATTACCAGGGCAGTGACATCCTTATCAGCTGCATAAACTGGCCAAATTAACGAGAAAGAAATAATGACGCAAATAAATAATGGAAATCTGGGCATGACAAAGGAAAACAAAACAGCCCATTCTTTTCAGAAGGAATTAAATGAACAATGGATAGCTATTGGGGGGGGGGGGGGTCGCGGTAAGGCTTGGTTACAGAACTGAAATAATCAATAGATAAATAAAAGTAGAATGTAAAAAAGAAAAACTATGAATAAAAAAATAGGTTGTTGTCACAAGTACATACGTACCCCATGTGCTTTGCGCTAGGGGTACGTATTGTAAGGCCTTTTGTGACTCCAGAGCTAGAGAGATTCCCCCCCCCCCCCCGAAATGGCCTTAGCAACAGCATCAATTAATTATTCTTTTTTTTTTCTTCCTATTTTTTGGCTGGAAAGGTAGGGGGCATGGGTAGGGATTCCATAAGATTTAGGGTTGAGGTAAGGATAGGGACGAGCTCTGGGACAGATAGGCTTACCTATACGTATGCGCCGCTACCGCAAAACACTGAGTACGTACGTACAAGTAACAAAAGCCTAAAAAAAAATTTGGCTTTACAGATAGTTTTTTTTTTTTTTTTGCGACATTTCATCAGATGGGTTTAGAAACTTTGTCATCGATCAGCTGGTGAGAAAGGCAGAAGTACAGACATTCTAGCTCGGGTTTAAATACACACATGTAGAACGGCAAACATTACAAAACAATATACGATACTGTCACGAAGCTAGCAAATATTGTAATCCGTGTTAATCCATCTCAGATTCTTCCCTATTCCTCCTCTCCTCTCCTCCTCCCTCTTTTCCTCTCCTCTCCTCCACCCCGTCACTCTTCCTCCCTTTCTTTTCTTTCCATCTACCTCGTATCTGTCTGTCTGTCTGTCTGTCTATCTGTCTATCTGTCTCTCCGCCTATCTCCACCTGTTTGTCTGTACGTCTGCCAGTTCTGCCTGTCTATCTGTCTGTCTACCTGTGTCTATTTCTTTCTGTTTCTCTCACTCACACGTTTCTCTCACAGAAACACCTCTAGGAGTACAGACATTTTCTAGCATTAAAATAATGCGTAAATCTGACATTCTCATCACTCCGTGTTACAAACAGATGATAACGATAATGGGAAACACTCGCTCTCGTCTTTCAGTTTCCCTGACATGCATTTCAATTTCACACCACTGAAAGGACAGCTGAGACAAAAGGATGTTTGAGACAACAGGATCTCACTCTCCCATGGGTGCGCCTTTCATTTTAGACGTCTTCCGCACCCCGTATCATTTGTTTAATGCGTCTGTTAGCCAGTGGTAAACATTAACTTCAGAGGCGTCACCAGGTTGTCAAGATGAATGGGATCATTTCTCCCGTTAACTAAGGGTGAAAGGCGAATTCATCCTTATCTTTTCTTAAATGCTCGTGGTAAATATTAACTTCAGAGGTGTCGGCCAGTTGTCAGCGTCAATGGGATCATCAAACGAGTAAAAGTTTTTTAAAAATACTTTTATTCATTTTGGACGTCTGTTAGCTAGTAGTAAACAACGACTTCAGGGACGTCATCTGTTGTGAGGGTGAGTGGGAACATTTTTTTTTTCCTATCAGCAAAATGTCAGTGTAAAGGGCAAATTCAAGCATTTAAGTCAAAGCAATTTGATAAATCCCAGACTCATATGTGAAAACAGACCAGGAGGAATCAAAGCATCAACCTAAATCTGGGAATTTAATAAAATCACAAGCGGTATGTGTGTGTGTGTGTGTATCTGCATGTTTATATGAAGACATGAGGAGATAATACAAAATGTATGATGAGCAGGGAACAATCTTTGAAAGTTAGATACAAAAACATCAAAGTATGTGACACCTGGGGACTTAGATCTTTTTACAGAAAAGAAACATGACAATTCCACGCGTATCATTGAAACAAAATCCAATGTATAGATCACTTAACAGAAATAAAAACTTGACAATTCCTCGCGTTTCATTGAAAGAACGAAATCCAGTGATTCGATCACTTAACAGAAAAGAAACATGACAATTCCAAGCGTATCATTGGAAGAACCACCCTTTAAGTCTCTTCAACATTGTGTTTTCAGCTCCTTCCATCTAAGGGTGGTAAGTGCAACGGATAGCTCCAATAACCTCTCGATCAAGCCTTCATCCATGTTAACACCTCATCTGTATTGTTCCAATGCACTGGGACAAAACAGTCTACCAGAGAGACAGTGCTCTGGGCTGATTACAGGCAACTTGCCTGTCCCACGACATTCCATGAGTGAAATATTCCACAGTTCCAGACAGCAGTACACGCAGAAACTGCACAAGACCGTGGCTTCCAGGAAACCGTCGGAAACGCTTGTCACCAGAGGAAGAAAGAGCAAAAATGAGGACAGCTCCATTAAACCTTTTGTTTCCTGATGTATGATTGTAAACGCAAGAATATGTGAACGAGATTTTCAAGAATGTTAATTTTATTGTCCCATTTTGAAATTTACTTTGTAATATGATAAGATTAATAAATATCTACATAAACTTGTCGTTGACATGGGCTGAAAAGCAATTTTCACTAGAAATGATTGCTAGTGACGGGACATTAAAGTACCATTGGTAAGAAAATGGTTAACGTCAATCTCACTATGAAAGAGTTATGTAATAGTAGGCCAACCCCGAACCTTCAACAACAACAACAGAAAACTATACACATTGTACAGGCTGGTTGCACTGTTGCATTTTTTTCTTAAACATGGTGCTCTTTAATCACGATTGTATAATACAGTTTCCCATCATATGTTTTGTCTCGTTCAGCAAGACAGCTGCTGCACAAGCTGTTGTCTCTTTTCTGAACTCACCAGCATTTGCCTGTAACTTAAGTGAGTGCTTTATAAGGAGTCAATTAGCTTCCAGAAAACCGGGCAGTTGACAATCACGATCAAACTGGGGGGGGGGGGGGGGGGGGGCTTTACATGCACGAAGAGTTAATCAGAAAGAAGATGCACTTGATAGCAACAGAGTAGGCGAGTGGATCTTCAGCGCAACGAGTGGAACGGAGGGAGGAGAGAGAGAGAAAGAAAGAGAGAAGGGGGAGAGGAGGGGAGGGAGCAAGAGACAAACAGAAGCGAGAGGGAGAGAAAACGAAAGAGAAGGGAAAGAAAATTGGGGAGGGAGTAGGACAGCTTAAAATGGAGAGAGAGAAGAGAGAATAGAGATAGGGAGAAAGAAATTGGAGAGAGAGAGATAGAGAGGTAGGACATTTCCATTTTCAGAAATCGATCAAAAGCCACTCTCACCAGAACAATGTGGTAAGGAGAAAAAAAAAAGCGAGTCAAGAGTAATGAGATCTTGTTAGCCTAATTCTTTCTTTTTTTTTTTTTATCACTTTTCATCCGTAACGAGGGCAAAAGAAATTAGACACAGGAGAGATGTATTTACTAATTAGACTCTTGTTTTGGAAAAGGTGTCATAATGTCATTAAATTTTTGTCTCAATTATCTGTAGATGTTTTGCTAATTGACAGTGACACAAATGTTTCAAGCACGGGTGAGAAGTATGTTTATTTTGTGATTTATCTCAGGTGCCACTGGCTTTAAATGAATGGAGTGGCCATTAACCGTCTTGTTCTCAGTGAGCCATCTTTGAAACAGTTATCCGTGCCTCAATTCTTTACTTTTAGAACATGTTCTGGTTTATCAACGAATAATATGTACATTTTTTTTTTTCATGTATTTGACTACTTTAATCTGATTTCCACGTGTTTCAGAGGTACTGGACAAAGTAGCAGTGTCCAGTAACTGGAAGGGGGAAGGGGCCAAGATTTTTTTATCAGTGTTAAGTTAAAGGCCATAGCACATTTTTTCAAATCTGTTTTGCTTCAGTTAATGGACTGCGGGGTTAAATGGGACTCCTCGCACTTGTGAAAACAGTTGGTCTCACGAGCTTATTCAAATGAAGTTCAAAGTCCGAGTAAAACCCACGACAAACAGACTTGATTCAGTGCACAACTAACTCCATATTTATAATTCTCCACTATAATCCTGCAGTTAGCATTGATAGAAACAAAATTTACACAGAGATGAGTTACTGTTTTGTTTTAGTTTGCTTCTCGTTTTAGGTTTCGCTGTCTATCTGCTGAATATACAAAAAAATCTGTCACTCTTTAAACCCATGGAAACTAAAGTTCTTTACCGGCCTGTCCATCTGCCGAAAGTACAAAAATCTGTCACTCTTTAAACCCATGGAAACTAAAGCTGTGTCAGCATGACAGCACTAGTTTGCATATTTCATCCACGTCACCAAAATAAAGATGTAGACCGTTCATGCAATGCTCCGCAGTAAGTGCGTAAAGGCGGTTTAAGAAATCCGGTGATTTGTAGGTTGTCTGCCGTTTAAACCAACCCATTGCCTAACTTATGTCAAAATAACTTTCCGGGACAGTTTGGGTGAATTATTAACAAAGAGAGATATGATACTTTATTGTAATATTGCTGGCCATGAAATATGTAAACACTGATATCTGATGCTTGAAAACGATCAATAAGACTTTGTAGCCATATCACGGTAAAGCCATTGAATCCGCAGCGTCAGGCGTCGATCTTTGGCGTAAAAAAACTAGATATCACTTATCAGTTTTGTGACATTAGACAGGACAAACTATATACACAAACCCAGATCTTCTAATCAAAATGGGGGTTAGGGACGCCTCTGCCATCCACTGTGCTTTTCTCCCTTGTCCAATCCTAATCTGGCTGCCATTATCCTCCCTGGCTGTTTTTCTTTTAATTCTCCGCCTGACTGGTCCAAGACGAGGGCTTAAATGTCCCATTATTCCTTGGGCAGAATCAGGATGACCGGAGTCCAGTTTCCGCCTGGTCCGAATGACACAGTTTGATGTAAGCTTGAATCAGAGATATTTCTGCCCTCTATTAATCCCAGGCTTTTATTTTTTTAAATTATTATTATCATTTTGTTTTCATCTGTGGCTCTCTAAACCTATGACAGTCCTGGGGGGTGTTAAATGACTTTAATGAAATGTCAACGCACGTAGAAAAATGCTTTCTATTTTCATCGCTACATCCTTTAATAATGAAACAATTTGAATTAGAGCTTGAATCAGATATATCTGACGTTGAAATCAGCTCCATATGCTATTTAGGCTTTTATCTGTTTCAATGGCAGTCCAAATCTATGACTATCCTGATGGGTATTAAATGAGTTCAATAAAATATCAACGCAACACTTATAGAAAATGGTTGCAGTATTCAGCTGGGCATCCTTTAATAATGACTGTATTTAGAGAGATCAGAATTAGAGATATCTAACGTCGAATTCTGTTCTATAAACCCACTTTTGTTTTGTTTTTTGTTTTTGTTTTTTGTTGTTTTGTATTTTTCAGTTTTTACTGCTGCCAAATCTAGGATTTGCCTATGAGGCATTACATGAGTTCAGTGAAGCGTCAACGTACATAGGAAATGGCTTTAGTTTTCATCTGTGCTTCCTTTAATAATTACACAATGAATTACAGCTTGAATTAGAAATATTTGACGTCGAAAGCTGCTCGATAAACCTGCGAGTTTTGTGTCTGTTTATAAGACTGGCACAGTCTATGACTGGCCTGAAAAGCATTATATAAACTAGCCGACCCGGGCAAGATAGGTCTTGCAGATTCTTCGCTGGAAGCCCAACCGTATATCTAGATCTAGGCTGCATTAAAAGGGACATTTGGATTCGATGCCAATGGCCAATAGAACTTACGCAGAAATACACAGATGTAATTACGTTGATTTTTGACCACCAATGTTTAAAGAGAGGTCAAGGACGGATATCCGATCATGCTTTTTGATTCTACTCGACGAAAATGCGTCTCTGTTTTTGTGGCTCAAAAAATTTTAATATAAATAATAGTAAAGACTGATTTTCGTTCAAAATGAACGTGTCCGCGTAACTCATCATCAAAAAGTAAGACAGTACACAAAATTTTATAATTTTTTTATCCCGTAGCCACGAAGTTTTAGCTGCTTGCAGGTTCACCCTCTAGCTCCATTATAGTAAGATTTAATGAAGCGTCAGCGTACATAGATGATAGCTTTACTTTTAATTCATGCATCTTTTGATGGTGGATGTAATGGGGAATTTTTCGTATTTTGCATTGGCATTTCATGGTTTTGCTGTCTAAATCCACGGAAATTTGATGTATAATTGGTGTTTTTTTCCGCAAAGCCGAATCAGGTGGTGGGCTTAGTTTTTAGATGTAATGAGGAATTCATTGCAAAATCCGTAGCGTCATAAGGCCATATGAAAACAATTGACTCCACCTTGGCCCAAACGAAACTCCCCTGCACTGCAAAGCAACAAGCAGCCCTATGCCATAACAAAAGAAACTGGTCACAGGTGTATTTTGTTTGTCTAAACTGCCCGCATTTTGTCTAAACAAAATAATGTTATCAAATGATTTGCAGCATGTAGAAGTGTTTACATCATGAACTGTATCATTTCCTGCAGTAAGTTTCCTTAGAAACAGAGGAATGATATTGAGTTTGGGTTGGGTTTTTACTGCACGTCAGAGCTGTAACAGCCACGTTATGCCTTTCACAGTCTATTTGAGTACTTTTTTCATGTTTGGTATTCAGGGCTTCAGCAGTTTAAAGTTCCCAAGTGGGATTAACTAGTTCCGTACAAATTTTATCACACAGGAAAATTCTCAGAAGTTGTTTTGTGTGGATCTGAATAGAGTTTTGTAAAAGAGTACAAAGGTTTTTAAATCACTTTGTAGATCTTAGCCTCTTTCAGAAAGGACAAGACGAGCTGTAGATCCACGTCAGAAACTGGGAGAAGGGGCGGAAATAGTGGAGGAGGAGGGAAATGTGCCAGACTGTGTCACTTCAGACTTTCCCATGCAATACTCATCTCTGCACTGCTAATGAATCGAGCCTGTTATATGAATCAGACATGAGCATAAAGCAGGTCTCCGGTCAGCGGAGTGCAATGCACCATTTTATATTCCTATTTATCTTTGAAATGTCATCCTTCACGGTCAAGAGATAGTAATAATACAGTGAAAATCGAAAGGTGCGTTTTTCAAGCATGTCATGCACATGACAAGACGTGCAGTCGAGACGTAAATCTGCAGTGAAATAACAGAATTCTGCTTTGGATTCGTGTATTTTTTTTTTCTTTTCGAGTTTGTAATCTGTGATGTTTACTTTTAGATTGTTCGTGAATATAACAGGAAAGTATTCATTTGAACGTCAACATAAGACGTTTTGAGAGATGGATAAGAAATTTTCCTGACTAACCACTAGGAAAAGTTTCGATCCTCGAGCTGTCCTCGTCATGACACGTCCATTGATCCGTAATTATTCAGACGGACTTGCGGTTTTATTCGACTCTCGTTTTCTCCGTATCTTTCCGATAATGGAATATGAACCACCCGCTGCCAAGATGGCCATTAACATTGTTTCCAATACAAGGGAGTTGGAGACAAAATCAGACAGTAGGAGCTGTTGTTGAAAATTGGAATGTATTTCGATACGGTAAACAATAATGATAACTTGATATCTGAAACGAAGCTCTCTGGCCCAGGCTAAATTTTCTTATAATGATTCTGGACTGTCGCAGAATTGAACAAGTACTCTTTATTGCTCGGATACTGTTGTTGTTTTTTTTCTTGGTCATTTTTCTACGAGAAGTTTAGTATTCATTCAAAACAAAAAGTCGCGAAGTAATATCCGGAACAGAATTAAGATAAGTTGAAAAGCGGTGACTGATTCTTTGTTGTCAAAAAATTTGAACAACAGCTTTTTTTTTTACTTTTTCTAATGTCTTATTGGACGATCAGTATGAAGATTAATAATGGATCCGAATCAATGAAAATCTCTTCACAAACTAAAGTACCAAAGCAAATTCTCGGCCAGTTTCACAGAAATGGCACGTTACATTATCAGTCAACATCACAATTTCTGTGACCTAGATAAAACATAGTAATCATAGGGGGTTGCTCTTTCCCTTGACCTCCAAGAACTTGCCCATTTTCTGAATTACTTGTACCTCAAGTGGAGGTGGGACATTGCACGCCCGTGAGCGTCACATTTGCGTTGGCGAAAATGAAAAAACTGCCATCCTGCCGAAAACCATAATATGCACCATGGCCTTGCTCAGACCGCAAATCATTAATACTTCCATTTTCTCAACGTTATGGTTGCAAGACCTACAACCAGACTAGCTATTTGGCTCGTCCGATAGCTTCTGTTTCAAAAGAAATGTTTCGGCAAATAGAATAAAAGATTTTGAATAATTCGGTTGGAAACAAACTCAAAACATTACCAGATCATTATCCTGCTCGCAGGATTCCCTTGTGCCAGGTCGAGGCAAATCTGTGGTTTTATTACGCAAATAACGCATGTTTTCGATGCCTAATTCCCAAGAACATGCATCTTTTGCGTTCATCAGAGTTTGTCTTCAGAAAGCCATTTCTCGAATTACAAGATCGATTTTCGAAGCCAATGTTCTGTATTTTTTAATATTAATTTTTCTTTCTTATGCTGCAGAGAAATAAGAAGAAAAGTGTTTGCTGTGGAAATGGTGAAAATGATCACATGCAGAGATTTATTCGTGGCAAATCGGGAGTTCAGAAACAAAAATGTGAATCATTGCAACGACGTGCTATAACAAATGGCAGCATGCACGAATTAAGAAATGTTCTGGATTGGTACAAAATATTGGCCGTTGTTTTTTTTCATTTGTTTTATTCGCGTTTGATGAGCTTTTCAACACAATGAGGCTATGATAATTGTCACAAATCCCAGACTGGGAAATGTAATAGTTATGACAGGACAACAATCACGAACAAACAAGTTAACACTTAACAGAACAATCCATCAGACTCACACATTTATTAAACATAATTATACATATAATAGCGCAATTACAAATATTATATTATTGAAATGACTGCCGTACAACGGCCTTATTCTCACACACACGCTCCCTCGGATCCACAATCCGGTAGTTACTCCTAAAGGCACTTCGGCCTCAGCCTCTCCCCTCAGGGTCTTAATAGTACATTAATGATTCACTGGCACCGCAGTCTCTCAATATCACCTTCCTATTGTCATACACCTTAGCACTCCCCTAGCACCTCCGCAGGGCAATAACACATTATTATTTCCATAGCCATCAACATGGCAACAACATAATATCAGTTCACTAGCCTATCAACATGGCAACAACATAGTATCTCATTCACTCTCATATCTACGTCCCTGTCCGTGGCCTGACTGCCACGACTTTATGTGCCTCTACTGTCCTGCACTGACAGCCTCACTTCTGGCCTATGTGTGGCCTCCGGCCCTATGCTGGCCTATCCCCTGTGCTCATCGAGGTGGCTCTGCGGCCCGTCCCCGACACCTACAAGAATAACATTACATTGGTATAATACCCTACCATTTCTATTCACTCCACCTCTCCTTACAATCCATGAAGCGTACACACACTAGTTCACCTTTCACTCACCACACATCTTACGGTAACACACTTCCATCGGAGTACACACTACTCACTCGCGCTACAAATCCATGAACTCACTTTCATCTATCGCTCATGGCGCACATTGCTATATCCAATATCAAGGACTTCCACATTCCTCACATATACTTATTTACATCATGGTAATAGACGAATATAATATAATACATCAATCATAATAATCAATCAACGTTCTACATACCAGTCATTACTGGAAAGACTCTCACTAGTCTTCTCGACTGCTTCCCTTTATGTCCGCCCGATGGGCTTTTATTCACAGGTCCGATCCCTAGGACCTTCTAACTTGCAGTGATAGTTATACAGCGCTTTCGCCTCCTTCAGACCCCCCCCCCCCCACTACTCACAACAGCACGCTTAACTTGCTGTCTACTGTGAGCCTTTCTTACTCTACACCCGCTCTGTAGCAATCCCCTTAATTGCACTCACTCCACTCGTGACAATAATTAATAATAGTAATAAATAGATAAATAGATAATAAATAACATTTATCTATCTTTTCCTACCGTCAAATGCAAACTCGTAGCGCTCCAAAACAATATCAAAGAGGAGGCTTCGACGAGGCTTGGGCCTCCACCAGGCTGCCGATGGATTAGTGCCTGAAAAACACCTTGCCCATGCCTGGAGCAGGATTGGAGTCCGAAGCCTCCCTCATACTCGTCAAGCTCTCTAACTGCTAGGCCACAACGCTCTCTAGATTCTAGAAAGTGACTGGATCTGGTCAAGACAAGATCGAAAAAGGGACCCCTCGCATCTGAGTGAGAAGTTCTAACACTGGACCACTGCGCAAGCTACACACGCCGTATAATCATACAGTTTCAACTTCCTCATCATCACACCTGTAGTGTGTGAGGCCTAAATTGAGTTCAGTTCACAAGAAAAGGGATACAAACAAAACAAAAACAAAAAGCGAGAAATCTTTGATTTATCCCAGGGAATATTACATAACAGTTGGATCGATAGACAAGACATGTGAGACAAAGGCGATACCGTCTGTTAGATCGAGGGCATGGAAATGAGGCATGGAGTCAGTTGGAGAAGAATTGAAACACCTAAACTAAAAAACTGAACTTTTTTTTATGTCAAAGGTGAAAATGCTCCCTGAAGGATCCAATTAGCTTATTATCGAACCTTCACAGATATAGCATTACTTTAAATGAGCAAAATCGGGGGGGGGGGGGGGGGGATGAAAAAAAATCCTTGAGAATCTACGAATTTTTGTGATAAAAATTGATGATTTGCTTAGTCGCCTGTTTCATGTGTGTCTACCTGGGTAAGTGTCTTTGTGTGTGTGTGTATATTCAACTCCCTTATAGTTGTTCTTCAATCTCTCCATAGACAACTATGAGCAGAACAGTACACGTTGTTAAACCTTTCGTTTCTATGAAAATAGAAAAAATTTGAGCGTTGTCATAATGAAATAATTATATTCTAACCATTATTATGTGTGCACAAAACGTGCAGTAATACATGAGGGTACAAAACTGTAATATAGAAGAGTCATTTGACATGATTTTAAACAAGCCTTAAGCTGGGTTTTCCTATGTACGGAAACTGATACGGCAACGGTAACCTCAAAACCCTTCAACTAGTGAAATAATGAGAATATTTTCATGCCGTTTCCGTACATATGGAAACACTTTTTCTTTTCAATGCCTACTGGATTTTTGACATTTACGTTGCCGTTTCCGTTTGCGTACACGTGAAAACACGGCTTTAGACAATTCATGGCAAGGATCGTCCTGATCAGCAATCTTCGCGCACAGACAGTCAGACTTTAGGGTCATGGTCATTCTTGCCTGTAAGGGACGAATAACATCATCAAACCAAACAAACGTTTTTAGACCAGTCTCTGCCCCCCCCCCCCCCAAACAAATCCACAAGAGGGGAAGGGGACTGAAGCTATAGATGATAAGCATTATTAACGTCGATGCATGTGCCGCTGAGAAAAGAGGGGTGGGATAAAACCGGAGAACTCTGGGGAGGTGGGAGGAAGGGAGGACGGTGAAATTTTAATGGTACGGCCCTGTCTCAAAACTATGTCATCGCGCTGGGACCAAGTCAAGTGGATATCGATAACGATCTTACATGGCATGCATGAGCAAAATAATAATAAAAACGATAAAAATGGAAGAGAAGATTTTTTACCATGTGGTCTGAATATATGTCTTGCTCACAGCGCACGTCCTCCAGGCAGTTATTGCGCAACTACAGGAGCCAGGGATAAAATCCAATTGTGTGTGAGCTCTTTGTTTGACATCAGAATATTTCTACTGTATATTATATTCTACATCTGCCCCACTGTAAATTTTGTAAATCTGCTACTGAACTCTCGCAGATTTTCACAAAAACAACAACAAACAAACCGTCGTCGTCCATCGCGCAAACTGGAGTATTGGTAACGTTGGTGATATTGAGTTATCCTACCTTTTTTATCACTGCCCGTAGTGAGATCAATATTCTCACAGAGTTAGATATCGATATCTTTAAACAATTTTGAAATTATAAGCAAAAACATTATGCTACATCCAAGAATAACAAAAGTGACCGAGCCTTTGAAACGTTCTCCTGTAAAAATTAGAAGACGGTTGATAGGTCAGTATGTGAGACGGTCGTCGAAACAAAACAAATACATGCTGCTTCCAAGCCGTCGTGAATACGTAACATTCTGACAAACTACAAAATCTACCAGAGATAAAAAGACGTTGCAGATATTACAACTGTAGAGATTTCACCGTCCTGAAAAGATTAAATTTTTAGATTTATGACATTTGTGCATGATAAAAAAGACACTGACCGAATATAAAACATCATGAAATGAGCCAGGCCATGCCACTGCTGTCCAGAGTACTTAGCCCGGCTGTGGGACGCTCTCCATGTACAGAAAGCCCAGGCTAAGCCGGTACAAATCTCCTTTCACCTGGCATAAATCACGCTATGCAGGATCGACGGTATGAATGAAAAAAAGGGACTGAAATCAACAGAAAGGTCGCAGGAAACGAAACAGAATCATTTCCTGATTGGGATGAACTTACTTGGATCAATTATTATCTTCAAAGATAGATGGAGATTTTAACTTTGCATCAGTTCTTGGTAACCTGAATGTCTGGGTAATATTAATGCTCGGCTGCTCTTCTCTGTCCAATTTTGCTATACTTCGTCTTTAAAATACACATGAAATATCATCAGGAAATTTATGCACGAGTAATCATGAAGACTAAGAGATTCTGTAAAGGCAAAGTATGTAAGTAATGAATGTTGGATGACTCAAACTTTAGCCATCAGACCACTGATAGTGACATACGCAACAAAATGTAATAGGTGCTGGATGGCTCAAACATTAGTCACAAGACTACTGATAAGCACAACAAATGACTTTATTATAGAGAACTGAACTAGGCTGAAATTAACTGAAGAATGACAGCAACACACAGAATTAAGACGTCAACATTTCACTGCAGGGGAGTTATTAACATAATTAATTACATAGACAGAACAGTGACTTCCGTTACATCATTAGTCCTGTCTTGAAATACTGACACACTCTTTGAACTAAAAAACATAGGATTCTAGTTAATCGTATCAGACTGTTTCATAACCCCTGCCATAGCTGCCATTGACCTGATAGATAGGCCACGATGTCATTCTTGCACGCATTTTCTGGAATTTGTGTCACTTCAATCGTTCAATAGATATTGATTACTTTAGAAAGATGTTGCGTTTAGCCAGCACCATTTCCCCACACTAGAATTCACTTCTCAGTTAAATGTTTCCTTTGGCAAGTATCTTTTTCACCCGAATATGTCATTGCGTGCGTCTCTGTGATGGCATGGCATGAGCTTGTTGGCACACAAGTGCAAGTCTGTTTGACTCAGTGCGTGCCAGCAGGTCTCTCTTTCCGCCGGCTGCATTGACAGTTTTGACCCTCCCAAACCAATAAGACAAACTTGTTTAAGTCTCGCCAGTGCGCTAGATCCCGATGAACTCTGTAGTTCACGTCTCATGCTACAACCTCGGCAAAACAGATTGGATTCAGTGCTAGTCATCACCCTTACAGGCTATTTGCCTGTTGGTTCATACAGTGCTAAACCAGTAACATGTGTGATGCTCTAAATGTGTATACATAAAGTAAACACCTGTGTAAACAATATTGCTCTGGATCATGAATTTGTAATCATCAGCCATGCAATAGCTCAATGGCTGGTCGGGGTTTTAGTTCCGTCACAAATCATATCGACACAATGAGGCTCATTACACGCTAGGCC
Organism: Onchidella celtica; assembly: GCA_963931925.1. NCBI lineage: Eukaryota > Metazoa > Mollusca > Gastropoda > Systellommatophora > Onchidiidae > Onchidella > Onchidella celtica. The sequence goes on along the minus strand of OZ007573.1, from coordinate 28,402,986 downwards.
AGGGGACGAGGCAAGGCTGATAATGGGAAGAACAGAACAGCTACAGAGAGAAGAGAAATGGCAAACACGAAATGAAGGGCTCGGGTCTATATCGCATCTCAGGTACTGAGATACTGAGCAAAGAAAATGCTTTCTGTGCACATTATGACCTGAACAATTCAGTACTTTTAAATTGCCCCACACTGATATTAAACTGCCCTGGTGCTTTGCAAAAGAGACAGCCTATTCGCTCACCTTCCTGCATAATTCAACGGTTTATTTTGGAGTCCAGATGGACTCAGGCATGGTATAGACCTAACCTTTTCAAGTGTTACTTTATTCCAAGTGAGAATACGTGGTTAAGGTTCTGTTTACCATAAGTAACCACAGAGATTAGACATGCGAACCACTATGATAAGTAAACAAAATACGGATATAAAAATGTATACCCTCTTAACTTAAAAACACAGTAAAATTTCATGGTCAGGCCACCAGAACTTCACACCTAACTACATTATACAATATTTTACAAAAAAAAAGCTTTTATTTTCTTCGTGCGGTCAACTTTTTAAAACCAATTAGCAAGATAAAAATAACAGGGGATGTTTACAGGACATAGGCACCTTTCAAAGATCCGATCAACACATAAGACAAACTTTAAAGTCACTCTTTGTCCTCCTTTCTTTGACATTAGATCGTGGTTGAAATTACGCAAGGTATATTATACATGTTTTATCAAATAAGAGCAAAATTTTCAACCTTTGGATAGGCCACTGTGTTTTCCATTTCTCGTCCTCAACTCTTCTCTTCGTCAGTCGCGTGAAAATTAAACCACTCAAATAGCATTTCTCGCACCAATATAACACTTCTGATTGACCGTCGCTTGTGTCAGTGTGCGAGTGTCTCTTGCGGCGGAAAGAAAGGAAAAGTGGAACAAACGTCAAAGAATTTCTTGAAAAGGCTTTAGATCTAAGTGTATGGATAATAAAAAAGATAAGAGACAGAGTATACGAGACAGGGAGAAAAAAACGCAAGACGAAAAGAGCAAGCAGAATGGTTATTAAAGAATTGCACTGAGCACTAAGCAGAGTTCAGTTAGTGCACTCATCAGAGTGTCCTTAGACAGGACGTTTTCTGGACAAGCCATTGTCTTTTGTCTGTTGTAAGGGTATTGTCGAACAACATGGCTTCATTATCTAAGCCAAGTGTACATCCTTGGGGATATCTGTTACTGTTGTTGTTGTGGTTGCCTTTGTTATTATCTTTTAGTCGTGGTGGTGGTTGGTGGCAATTGTAGTATAGATATTGTGGTGAGGGTAGTGGTAATTACAGTAATGCAGTTCTCTGGTGGTGACGGTAGTTTCTGTGGTCGGCATTTCAGCGGTGGCATTTCAGAAGGTGATAGTAGTACTGGTGGTGGATATGATAGTGGTGGTGCTGCTGCTGCTGGCTCTGGTGCTGGTGGTGGTTGTAGTAACAGTAACAGTCGTAGTAGTGGTATAGTAGCAATGTTAGTAGTAGTAATAGTAGTAGTAGTGGTAGTAAAAGCAATTGTGTGGTGTTGGTGGTTGTAATGGTCGTTTTACAATGTTGTAGCAGCCGTAGCATTTCAGGAATGATGACGTCGGCGATGGTAGTAGTGAGATGATGGTGGTGGCAGTGGTTTTGATTCTGATGATGGTAATGATGGAATAACAAACTAATATCAAGTTATAAGATTTTAATGTCCCAAAGGTACGTGTCTACTTCGTCTTCGTTCATGTTCCCCACAGCCAGTGACATTACTGATAAGAAAGGATAGTGTCAAACAAATAATATACATCATGGCTAATTCTCTAGTCCTCTAAACACGGAATCTGTATACAGTCTCTCATCCCACATTCAAGCTACAATAAGGTACAGGTACAAAAAAAAAAAACGTGAAAGGAGCAAAATGGCAGCCGTCGTGCCAACTCGTCGTTTACTGAGACTTAACCTCAAAACTCCTACCCTGTCTACTGTGACGTTGTGACTCTCAGAAAATCAAATTGTTGTTCTTGATGGTGATGATGATGATGATGAAGCTGTTTTTGTTGCTATTGTTGTTGTTTGCTGGTGATGATGATACAATACCTGTTGTTGTTGTGACGTTGGTAATGATGACGATAATATGGCTATGATGTCGTTGTTGTTGTTGTTGTCGTTGTTATCACGATGATATCGTCGTCGTTGTTGCTGTCGTTGCTGTTGTTGTGGCAATTCTTTTACAACATAATTCAAGAGATCACGGGACACAACTAGAAGTTAGTATAAAACAGTAAATATAAGACAAACAAACAACCCAGTAATACTCTGTCCTGTATAAAGTGCCCCGCCTCACTTTTTCTGTCCTCTTGGAAAAAAAAAAAACAGAATAACGTTGAAGATAACTCACAGGAGAAAGAAAGAAAAAAATAGATCAGGAGCAGGAAAGAAAGAAAATGATGGCATCAAGAGTAAAGAGGCTCATTATGACAGTAACGGAGAGCGGATGTACATTTTTTGCTGTCTGCACATGCATAGAGCTCGGAGCTTGAAAATAATGTTGCATGCACAGCGCTAAGTCGCTCACGGCAAAATGTAAAACAGATAAGCACTTTACTCCGTAATAAGGAATAATGGGGGTATATAGACTTTGAAGGCAAATCGTTAGCACGGCCTGGGGGGGACATTGTATAATATTATATTATTTACTTGGATATCTCTCATCTTATCTATCTATGACCTATATCTATCTGGACTTCTCCGTTTTTGAGTCTAAACTCCTTTGTAAATATGATTCATGTCACCTTCAAAACTTTGCAAGATGCCCCCTGTGCAATACTCAACTTAGAGTTCTAGCGATAGAAACGATTACATGCATCTCCTTTCAATTTATTTTGAAATCAGAGTTTGCGTTTGAGTTTGGAGAAAGTACATCGACACGAGAACGACCATTGTTATGCCAGGAAGCAGCAGGACGATAGATAGAATATAACAGAATGAGAGGACAGAAAGAACATCATTGTATCAGTTTCGAAAAACACAATGTTCAAGGAAGTCAAGTTCGGCTTTTATTAAATAAACAAATAAACTGATATATGCTGCGCACACTGCTGAAATTTTTACTGGGTGCACACGGGTTTTTACATATTATACCAACATGTATAATTTACCCACAATACACTTCTCGACCGAAGTTTTTAACTCCCAAAACCAGGCAAATTTATGGAGTATTACGATAAACAAAACATGGCATTTGTTCGGTTCGATCACACTCAGATATATTAATAATAATAACGATATAAAGCGAAGACATGAGGGTGAAATAGTAATAGATAAGATAATATAATAAAAACTGAGCTATTAAGTTGCGAAATCTTGAATATTAATAAACACGAATTACCGAATCGCCGTCTAGATAGAAAAGTAATCTAAATAAACGGCAGGGACTTTTAATGAGAATAAGAGACGTATGAACTGCTGTGCAATAGCGAGGTTTAACGTTGCTGCGAGTGTATGAACGCAAGAGTTCACCAGGTGAAATTTTACAGGAACAAACACTGAATTCCTCGCTAATTCGGCTTTATAATAATCATCTTACCTTTGTTATTTTTTATTCCATGATATCTATCACACTGTGTCACAAAATTGAAGGTCTGTTGAAGAATTTTGCTGCTCTAACCGCGTGAGTAAATAATCCACATGTAGAACGAACAAAATTGTGTGTGTGGAAACTGCAATAAAACTTACACCAACATAAATCTGTGGAGGGGGAAACAAACTTACCTCTCCCATAGTTCAAGGTGGAAAAAACTAGAAAATAACCATTAATGAATCTGTTAATCCGAACACTTTGATCACACAATCCGAACACCTCCTGGTTCCAGATTCGAAAACTAGGAAAAGCGATATAAAGGCAAAACCTGTCACACGTTTTCTTGTTCAACCATGAAAAAGGAAAATGGAAAAGAAAAAAAAAGGATGGGATATGGAAGAAGAGAGGCGGGGATAAAATGGAAAGGCGTAAAAGTTATAATGAGGTAAAAAGAAGAGGGAAAAAAATCAATTTCCTTCCGCGGTGCCACAGTTGAGGAATAAGGAACCATACGGTGAATGGGCCTTCCCAGCAGACGACAACGGTGAGCGCGTACGATACACCGTTTTCCCGCCACGCGCTCTAAGTGACAGCAGGCGGCTGGGACAGATAGGCTTGTTTGTTTCTTCTGTTTTAGTTTTAGTTTTGTTTTGCCTTCAATATCAGAAAAAGCATATTCAACACCTGGACGTTTCCTTTTTATTTTTTCAGTTTAGAAGTTTTTTTTTTTTTCTTTTGTTTGTTTTTCTCTTTCTTTCCTTTTAGTGGAAAAAACTGGCAAACGAAAGATAGGCCTACAAGGGCATCGCGATTTTCACATGAATTCATTTTTTTTTTAATTTTAAAAGCTAATTTTTTTTTTGTATTTCACAATTCGAAAACAAGTACCGGCGAACTAAGGGCACAAAATATACACTTCATATCGGAATTTTTTTTAATTTTTTTTTTGTTTTCTTCGTTTTGAAACAAAGTGCTTTCTCCATTTTGTTTTCTAAATGGCATACTGGTATTAGAGAACTAAAGATTTGAAATATATCTTTGAGGACCTGGTCTTTTTTTTTTTTTTTCATTTGGTTTTAAAGCAAGAAAATTCAATACATGAATTCTTTTGTGCCTTTTTTTTTCTTAATTTTAAATCAGAAGCTTTATTCTGCTCGCTTGTCTCCTTGTTTGTTTGCATCTATTGTATCTGTGGTGGGGATGACGGGAGAGAGAGAGGGGGAGACAGAGATAGAGAGGGAGGGTTGAGAGAACTAATCGACACAGATTTCTATGAAATATGCATGCCTTGTTGTCCGACTCTACATTCTGTATATTCTATATTCTATATTCTTTCAATTTTACCCAAGTTCACATGGTTTAGATAACCAGGCATGACCAGGTCCAGCATAACCGGGATATGATGATTATGCGACCCATGACTGTACTCTTCTCTTAAGTTATGTGTCTAGAATTTCCTACTTATGAATGAACTCCTTATCTGCAGTACTTTCAGTGGCGTGGAAATAATGCTTTGCAGCAAAGAGCGAAACCACTACTGCTCTTTGACAATGTGATGTGATCATGAAGTATATTCTGTCGCTGCTGTGCCCGGCTAATAAATAGAAATGGAATCAATTGATTGTGTTTAATGCCAAAGGCAAAAATATTTGCAATGAATAATTTCGATAAAAAAGAAAGATTATCGTGGCTTCGAACATGTTGATGATCAATGAAAATTGAGAAAGATTATTATTATAAAGTTCATATTCGTAAAGATTCCACCACAGAGAGAAAGAAAACACACAAGCATTATTTTATTTGCTGCAGTTGTCATTGCTCTTGGTGTTATCATTAGACAACTTGCAGCCTAACGTAACTTTGGGGATAATGACCGTAACGTGGGTCTGTTGTATCATCCCTTAATGGTTTATGTCACGACAGCTAGTCTGGGGGCGCAAACTGTTATTCTTTCACGCAGGAACACCGCCCACCTGTCCTCTTCAGTTTTCACAGAATAAGAAGACCTGGAGTAGGTTCCCACTTGGACAAAAGTTTACCATATTTCAAAAAAATAACTATGAAGTACGGGGTACGGAAGACTGAGCCGATCTTTCACCTGTTACGCAACGCATTGCGCTATAAGCCGCCGACCCCTGTTGGAAAACATGGCCAGCTGATATTAATTGAAGATTTATTTCTGAGAACTGTACATAGCATTTTTATGCATGTTACAAACTGGCGATTATATAGTCTGTCGATTCGTATCGAAATGTTTCCTACACAGCCTTTATTTGTGTACAAAAGCTAGCACGTGTTAAGTTCAGTTTCCATTGACACAAAAATTGCGTGTTTTGACACGTAAAGTTAAATAGTTTTGTCGGATGACCCATACGTGAGTGAGCCAGTCTGCGTCAGTTAAAAGTTCTGTAAGTAAATCTCGCGCTCGCACCATGATTTACATTTATAGACTTCCCGTGGGTCTCCATCAGCATTCTCGGCATTGCAAATATTACCATCTGAAAGTCTTCTGATTCTGTTGCACCCATACAGCATTTTGCTTACGGCTTGAGCCTGTGGGAGAAATCTGGAAAGCTAAAAAAAATGGCACAAATGCATTTTGCCTCAGACAAAATGCAATCTCCATCCATCCAACCTGGCAGCCACTAAAACAAAAGTATTTCTGCCCTTTCGGGGTAAAACAATTACGCGGTTCAAGCTCTTGACATGCTCTCACATTCACCCCGATTCTGTTTTTAGACTTGCCTTTTTGCAGGTTTCACGCCAGCCTTTGATGGCTGAAAATTCAATCTCAATTCGTTGGCGTTTACTCTGAAACTTGTAGAAAACTGCAACACCGAATGATGACGTGGATGGAAAAACTGGTTCGTCAGTAACAAGAATCGAATCCGTGTCTTTTCATTCTCAATATTGTCCCCTAGCACCTGGACACAGACCGTCGTGTCCAAAATTTTGTGTCACTTACAAAGCTGTTTAAAAATTGTAAAATAAAGAGAAAAACAAACAAAACAACAAAAAAAAGTATTTAGATATACACAAGTTTGAACGTGGTCCTAATTCAGAACATTCTAAGCTTGATGGGGCTTTCCAAATAATATGGGAAACTGGGTATGATAGAGGGTAAGAACACTTCAAAAACCAGACCATAAGAGCCCTGATCCGTTAGAGTATGGCTCAACCGCTGATCAGCCAACGGAAGGAAGAAATCGAAACCCTTGTGATTTAGCTGCTCGAAATGGCCCCTTCATTTTAAATTTTTACTGCCCAGTTTTTCCATTTTTCCAGAAATCTTTAAAATAAATAAATAAATAAATAAATAAATGTCATAAATTGGATTCGAAAGCAAAGGCTTCTTCAAATCACAACTTTGTTCGTGCTACTTTCACAGACAAACTATCATCTTAATTTTGCCAACAACCATTTGGACTTCAGTAAGATTGTCCTAGAGTAATTAAACTATGGCCAGCCTGCCCGCCTACCTACCTGTGCAGTGTTTAATTTGCAGTGCAGAGCACGTTTGATCACAAACAGGGACACTCTCTATATATTTATGTCTCGTGTCTACTTCATTAGAGATTCCCCTCGGGCGAGAGGGACATCGTCAGGGGTGTGTACAGGGAGTGGGTTTTTGAGTCTGAGTTTGGGTTTAACGGCGTGTCTGCACAATAACGATTTTGCGCCTTTGATGGGTTTTCCATTATCTTTGAGCTAGCTTTCAGCCCTCAGATTCTTGTAAATAAGCTATAGAGGGAGTAGAGATTTGACTATATAGATTAGTCAGAGACAAGCGAATGGAAAGAGAAATGGTTCACAGATGAAAAATTATACCAGTGTCGACAAGTATCCCATAAATTGCTGCTTTAAGCTTCCAGATCTACTACCAATGTACAATATCATTAGTGTTTGCTAAATGGTAAAACTGTTTAATGTTTAATATGTCTTCGCATAATATGTGCCTTAAAACAACCAAAATGTCAAAATGTCTTCACATATTTACAAAATGAGCCCGGAACTTGAAACAACCGTTTCATTGGAAATCTGAATAAGTGAGACATGGACATGAACCCGTGGCTCTTCCCAAGCAGGCATTATCCATATGCTGGCGGTCATTATTTAAGATATTGCAATTTTTTTTTTTTATCTTTGTTTCTTTTTCTAATGGTTCGATTTTTACCCTTCGGCTTTCTGATTCAAGTTCCAGGTTCCTTCAATACTTTTGCCTCGTCCAAGATCCAGCTATGAAGTTTATCATCATACTATAACAGAGCGAGAGGGTGAACCTGTAGGTACCTAAAACTTCGTGACCATTATGAAATTATGAAACTGAGTGTACCGCCTCAGGTTTTGACAACCCATTAAGTGGGTATATCCATTTTTGGACAAAAGTCAGTCCTAACATTTTGTATTTACCATTTTATAGCGCAAAGAAGAGACGCATTTTTGAAGAGCAAAATCGAAAAGTATGATCAGAATTTTGTCCTTCGTCTCTTTTTACTCGTTTCTGGTCGAAAATCAAGTTCATCACAGCTGTGTATTAGGAAAGTAATAATGGCGTAACAGTTTTAGTGGTCTTGCACCGAATCCAGGGTCCGTTAATGTGACCTGGATCTAGAAATTTCGACTTGGCGCAAAGAATTTGCAAAATTCATCTTGCTCAGGTCGACAAGTGAGTATAATGTTCTGTCACCAAGGCTCCTTTCTCCCACCCCCTCTAGAGACATCATTGGAGCCGCCTCTGCGTGGACCTTATAAATTAAGCAAGTGACGCTGATGATAGGGTGGACAGCAAAGTGGAGGAATCGAAACCAACTACGTGAAGTGACAGCTTGAAGAGAAGATCGCCAAGCCAACTAGATTCCTGAAGTCTGTAGAGATGATGAGGTGCTTGTTCCAGTACCCATGCCTACAAATTAGCCCGATTATAATCCTGAAATGACTTTGGACTTGTACAAGGTCGTAACTCGAATCAGTATTCTCGATGTCTCTGTTAGTGTGAGACATCGGTATTTTCGAGGTTTGAATTCGTGTGAGATTTATATTACCGAGAGGACGTGACCAGGCAGAAAATCAGTTAGGTGCATGAAATCAATTTTAGTACTTCTCCACTGATTTGGATCATCATTGTGATCAATCCATATAGGCTACCAATGACTTAGATTAGTGTGGATCTCTGCTATAAACAGGAGATAATAACAACAACTCAAAAATAATCCTTTATACGTGTTAACGTTTTCCTGATCAATCTTTAAGATAATGACCTGGCTAAGACCTTTCACCGCCTAATGTTTGTTCCACTCCACTAATGATTAATGGGAAGGATTATTGAAAATGATTTCCTTCTCTCGCTCCTCCAAAAGGGCGAAAGAATCGGTTCACCGTTGACCTGGCGCGGAGGCCCAAGGCAATGCCAAAAATTCGGAGAAGCGCAAGTTTTGTAAGGTCGAGCGAAACAAACTCTGATTTAAAAAAAAAAAAGAATTCTCCTGCATCTAGAGAAGGTGGAGTTTCCAATCATTGACAAATACTGTACATGGGGAGGAGTTACATCTGAATCACATAATGGGGACAAGGAAGCGACTTAAGGAGCGTCTGTGAGAGGAGGATCCCGTGGTGGGGGTGGGGGGCGGGGGCAGCGCCTCCGTGACGAGTAAGTTCTCTAAGTGGATGTTCCTTTATCAGATGCGAAGATCGGCGTTTAACATACACAATTATGAAATATGTGCCCGACTAAAGTTGTATACCCCATAGCGTCATCGTTCTCTAAGACTGTAGTAACTCAAAAATTCGAAACTTGATTTTTATACATGTTCAACTACATGCCAAGCCGCACCGAATGAGCTTGGTTATAGATTACTGAGCTGAAAAATAATCGAATAGTAAACTTTCAAAAAGTCATCGCAACGAGACCAGTTATGCTACAATAATGTATAGCATTTATATAGCGCATATCCATTTAAAATGCTCTATGCGCTTTACAGAAACAACATGTCAACCACAGAGCAGAATGGAGCTGCCTGCGAAGCGCTCAACATACTGCACTGCTTCTTTCTCTCTTCCTGTCTCGCTCACTCTCTCTCTCTCTATCTCAGAGCAAATTGTAACGCAGCCTGTTAGGCGCAGTTCACAACTCACAACAGTTCACAACTCACAGCAGTTCAATAAAACATCCTTTTTTTTTTTTTTTGCTTCTCCTGAAAAGTAGACAAAATCAGTTACTACAGTTTTAGAGAAGGGTGTCGATGTGGACATGGCACTCCTTCCAAGACCTGATGTTTTGCTATGATTATTATATATAAAAAAAAAAAAAGTATATGGTACCTGGAAATAATAAGAAGACTTTGTAATACATTTGCAAATTTTATTACAGTAAATCTTTCCAAGTATTCACCATGGATCTTTTAAAGTAAAAAAAAATAAATACTGATAACAATGACCAAAAGGAAAAGTCAAACAAAAACAATATGAGAAAGGAAACGTTTGTGATGTATGTGAAACTTAACCATCATTTTTCATCAGTGTCGGTTGAAGTGATGTGTCCGCTGGGAACGTCTTCGGTTTTCAAATTTCGTAACGTCGGGGGAAATGAGTCATGGACCAATTCGCTCATTTGTCGCAAGAACTAAAGGTTTTTCACCTGGGATTCCGAAAGGTCTTGGCTGAACTGATAACATTTCAAGCTGACTGCCTAACAGTGTCGGTGTCGGCCACAGTGCATTGCGTGTGAGCTTGTGGGGTTGTCTATTGACGGATGGCATGGGCCTTGATGTCTTGGTGACACAGGGCTGAGTGCCCTAGAGATAGGAGCATCGCTTAGTTTTGTCACAGTTCTTAGTTCAAACCCCACAGAGACTATTTGGCTTTCTCACAGTTTTTTGAATGTGTGCCAGCTTATGCACGAGTGTGTGTTTGTCGTGCATTTGTGTTTTTTGCCTTATTTTCCTCATCAGCGACTCAAAACGACAGATTTACCAATCATTAGGAAACGCTATCGGGTTTCAAGGTTCTGGGTTATGAGTTCAAAACTGCAGATGAAAAGTAGGAAGCATTATTGAATCCGGCGACCTCTTAAAAGCTTAAAAGCTTTTCTTCTTGAAACGCCTTGTAATGGGACATGTGTGAGAGAAGATGTTGTAACTTATTAACTTGAAATAAATATATTACTAACCATATTCCCAATCCCAAGCCTATTACGAAACCTACCCTTCACCCTTATGCCTGTCCGAAAAAGTGGTCCTCAATACTTGAGAAACTGAGAGAGAATTTCTCCCCGAATTATAACTTTGTAGTAAAAGTCAGAATGAACATAAAATTAATTTACATATACTGCATTGTTCAGATACCCTATCCAGGACGGGGTACTGAATCCAACCATCTCTAGAAAGCAAATCTAATCCTAAGCCTTAACCTAACTTTGCTATGAGTTTAACATAATAATATGAGGAGAAATATCGAAATCACGTGGAAACCTCGGATTCGATAATCCTGCACTTAATCTTCAAGGGATTGTATTGGCACTGCAATTCATAACCTACCTCTTTACAGGTATCGATATCAACCTCCATTTTCTCTTTAAAATTATAACAGACAAAAACCTGACACTCTGATCTCGCCCCATAGTCGCATGTTAGACAAGGTTTGGAAGGAATATCGAATCCGGTTATCGCCAGAAAACACACTAAAGCCTTTCAATGGGGCACGAATCAGAAATGGTATTAAAACGATCAAACTTGAATGAAATTATAGATCTATCACTAATCAACCCCAAGACCTTTACCAAACATGCCTTAACCCTTAATCCAGTAAGTAAAGGTACCCCTCAACTCAAGATAACCGGATAAGGTAATGCTCGGAATAGTGTTGTCACTATGATTCAATTCACTCTTTAAAAAATTGAAAACGAACAGGGTGTCCAATGGTTGAAAGAGTATCTACAGATGAATATAAACGGAAAGAATGAAATCAAAAAAGAAAGCGGGAGAGGATTCTAGACCAAAGTCGTCGGGGATACAGCACTGGGAACAGAAAGAAAAGACAGAGGGAATTTCAAGAGCATTGTAGAGGGTGGGGGGGGGGTGCAAGAAACATAAGTCATAAGGAAGGGCGGGAGGGGGGATACCCAAATTCCCAGGTGAGATGTACAGACAAGTGTGATGATAAATTTTGAAGTACTAAACATTTCTAATAATAGAATGATCTTATATTCTCTAGAATGATGACTCTACATACTGTATCCCCATTCTACCTAATGTTGATCTTTGGGGAGGTCTTCCCCCCGTCCGCGCCACTTACCAAAAAGTTAACAAACATAATAATATGATTAAGATATAAGCTTAAACAACCTGCATTGGAATGGTCAGATGGACCTGGGGGCGTGAGGGTCTAGTCAGTTTGTATCAATGGGCGGTAGTCAGATTGACTAATCAGGCGAAAAGGGGCTGGGGTAGTTGTGTTTTCTTGACTGGCTCGGACGGGCGGAAGACCACGGGTGTTCCGCCCGTCCGCGCCATAATTTTTCACCGCTATTAAGTTAAGCTCACGGTTACACATTGTTCCAGACCTTATGACCAATTATTATTTCATATTCACAATAACATTTGTAACACACTGGCCAAGAAAAACAGTACGATCCCAGAAGAAAGTCTGAAGTGAGACAAAATCTGAAAACAGCTGCCATTTTGAAACTTGCTGGGGAGAGGTCACGATCACAGAATTTACCAAAAGCGCGACTGGCGAAGGTTTGCTGAAACAAAACTTGATATGGTGTTGAGGAATTTAAACTCACAACACATGGAATGGTCAGATGGACCTGGGGGCGTGAGGGTCTAGTCAGTTTGTATCAATGGGCGGTAGTCAGATTGACTAATCGGGCGAAAAGGGGCTGTGGTAGCCATTGGTGATCGACGTACACTCAAGTAGGCCATCATTAGCTCAGATCATGCAATCTCCGAGCAGCTGAAATCGGGTTGTTTCGCTACTAAGCCGATTCATAATTTTTTTAAACTATGCAAATTGACAAGGTCGGTAACTTTCCGTAATTTAGGTCAAGGGTACTGACTGTGAGTATAGTCCCGCGTGAGAAATAAAATCCAAACAGTACAAAGCAAACTAAAGAGAAGACAGAAAATGCATAAATTTTCGGCTTTCGCCTTTGTCAAGTGAAAAAAAAAAAAAAAAACGAACAATAAAAGACTTCAACAGGAACGAAGTGAAACAGTTTACTTAGCTGTTGAAGTCTTTTATTGTTCGTTTTTTTTGTTTTTTTTCACTTGACAAAGGCGAAAGCCGAAAATTTATGCATTTTCTGTCTTCTCTTTAGTTTGCTTTGTACTGTTTGGATTTTATTTCTCACGCGGGGCTTCGCAACATACAGCCTTTTCTTTTTGCCCAATTTTGACTTTGCTTATAGCCCTGCTGCGGCCCCACAGTTTTTCTGTGGTTTTTATGATATTTCGTGACTGTGAGTATAGGTAAATTTTTACCGAGGGAGGACTTCCGAATGCGATCCATAGCGCGACAAGTGCATAGGCATCAACTGTCAGATTGATGTGTAATGTCGGGAGGGTCTAGTCAGTTTGTATCATCGAGGCCGTAGGCCGATGTTCGTCTGGGCAGTAGTCAGATTGACATATCAGGGAAAGCCGCCGGAGTAGCTATGTATTGTTTTCACTCGGGCTATGGAACGCATTCGGAAGTCCTTCCGGTGCGGATCCCAGTATAGTCATGATTTATGATTACTATGTATGTGCTTTCTTTCAGATGTTTCTAACGCAGACAAATCGAGATGAATTGGAAGCGAGATAAAAAGAACAAAGATACATACATACAACAAATACCACCCATTCAAACCAACTCTATTTCTTTCTTTCTTTGTCCCATACAAAATACTAAACCCAACCTTTTTTTAAACCCGCTCAAAAGTCCCCTCTTTAGTGTGTTTTCTTGACTGGCGCGGACGGGCGGAAGACCTTCCCCTCACTCTACGGTTGTCCATTTAACATTAGTCTGACACCTCACAGTTACAAAGCTGCATTAACACGATGTTCATTATTTACAAGTCTTGTCTTAATTTATTGTTTAAGACATGACTCAAGAACGTGAAAGAATGCACCAGAGAGAGAGAGAGAGAGAGAGACAAAGAGAGGAGACACAGAGAGGGAGGGAGAGAAGTAGAAGATAAGAGGTCAGAGGAGAAAAGAAGAGGGGAGAGAGTGAGAGTCTGGGTGAGGAGAGGAGAGAGAGAGAGAGAGAGAGAGAGAGAGAGAGAGAGCCGGGGAGACGAGAGAGAGAGAGGGACACATGGTAACAATGAAACAATGAAACTAAGACCCGCGGGGTTAGTACTCCTACCTTACTGAAGTCTTCGTCTCACCTGAAGGTAATCCAGTTACTGAAAAGCTCAACAGAACAACAATACCTATGCCATTTTATCGTCACACACAAGAATTCCACCATTTTCACGCAACACTGAGAAAGAAACACTGCACGCTATATTAAACACTATTATATTTCAAAGGTAACCTCAGCTATTGAAAGCCATTATACAGTCCATCCCAGAGATACACAACAAAAATACACTGAGAAGCTCAAAAATGTTATCAATATTTGATTCTGGTTGTATGACTGTGGTCATGCACGGGTTGTCTGAGTAGAAATCACGATATTTCAACAAAACAAAACAAAATAAAATGAGAAGATTAAGGGAAATAAACCAAGAAAATGTTTCGTGGTGAGCTGACAGAAGTTATGTCCCATACTTTTAAACTTTCTTTTGTTCATACTCATATTTTTTTTCATTATTGCCTGTTGGACAGGGTTTGTATGGTGTCCAAAACAAAGGTGCCAACAAGGCGAATTTATGGCAGTCCCAGCCATCCTATCTTCCCACTGCCGCCCCCTTTCTACTCTAACAATTCTTGAGGGCGTCTTTTTGCACACTTTCACTTTGCATTCCTTATATCCCACTGCACCTTCTCGCGCGCACATATGAACTCTGACAGTGGACGAAGCTGAACTGTACACAAATTGAACATCCAAGGGGAGCTTTTTTTCTGTATCTGCTGTGGTTTAGCATAGTGTGAATTAGTGGGCTTTCTTTTTCAAAATAGGTTTTGACATGAAAATTGTGCATAATGCAAAGATTTGGATCATGACAAGCCATTTAACCTACTAGAATAGTTTATTGCTGTGACAAAATCCATGATTTTATTATAACTTACAGAAATGCAAATTTGCATACATATTTTTCATACATTAAAATCGTTGGAAAACTTTCATTAGTATGAAATTATCCTTCTCACGACTAGAATCGTAGATACATCTTTAGACTGTGACTTGTCACGAACAATAAATTGTAACTCTAATCCAGGTGTACTTTGATTTGGTGAATAGGAAAAATATGGGGGAGAAAAAAAAAAGAATGACCAAAAATAATAAGCATTACCTGGCATTTCCTTGCAAATGAGAAAGAATATGGCTGCCTTTTCAACAGCGAACGCTGACGTAGACAGTTCAGCTAGAAAAGAATAGCTGGATAAATATCGAAAGGTGTGTAATATGTCCTTTACTGCCATGGCTTAGCACAACCTTGTGCAAAAAAAAAAAATCATACTTAAGTGTGTCAATGTGTGGAACACATGTTTGATTGTTCCCTTTATCCTTATTTACGAAGTCGCTTTGTCCACATGAACCATTCGGGGTTGTTTTTTTTTCATTCGTGGGATGCTCCTACTTCTCCGGTGTTTAGTAATAATTGTTATGTTAAGAGACATATATCGAAACCACGCAGAAGGGAGGGGGGGGGGGGGGGTAGGAGATATTTATTTATTTAATTATTTATTTTGATGGGAGTCTGAATATTTGTGATGCAGTCGAAGGCAGATCTAAAAAATACGATGTTAAACTCAGTAATACACAAAATGGACATCTTTTGTGTATATTGTTTTCTTAAATTCATTTTGTCCAAATAGAAGAGTGTAAATGATGTACAGTCTATGCGGCACGAACCTGTTCTGTAATTTTCTTTTTTTTCACAGGCTAGATTTCGACTTGGCGAGACTCTCAACTCTCTCAGCCTTGTCTTTCCCCACAGAAACTGAGGTTTTCTCAACATCTGAAAAATTTCCTCGTCAAAGATTTCAGATGTAAAAATACAAACAACGGACATTCATGCAGTCTGGACATCGGACCATGGCGATTAAACGCGGCCTCTTGTTTTTTAGTTCCAATTATACTCGGACAAAAATTAATCCAAGTCCACCAACATTCTACACGTTGATACGAGAGCGCGCGGTATTTGGGCTGCGCACAGTTCAGCATAAAAACTACCAGGTATCTCATCAGTAATTTCTTATTTGTCGAATTCATGTTTTTAATTTCACATAAAATAAACAGTTTTGAAAGGAAAATGATAACCCAACACACCGGATACCGAGACGAACCAATTGATCATATTCCGTCCGTTGACTTGCGCGCGTATCATCAATGTTATCAACAATGCATGCAACAATTCGCACCACACCCCATCATTATTGAAGGAAAAAAGACTAGATAGCACTCACGGTATTTATGCGCTCACAATTTGTGGGAGAAGGCATGGCTCGACTCGGTAGTCTGTGTCTCGGTGATAACATTCTGGTGATTTCATTGAATCTGTTTTCATCTTTCAACAATATTTTTAGAGCAATGGTACTGCAATCCCCTGAAGAGAATTCACCAAGAAATTCTGAATATTTCTAAATGCATTACCAACATTAGTTAAGTCCAAGCCTCTTTTCATTGCCGTAGCTAAGCAATATGATGTGATCTGAACCAACTATGTTGTTCTTATTGCCATTTTAAAAACACAATTCCTAATCGTTTTTTATGTTATCCTTCTGACAAGGCATCATTGAAGTTACACAAAACACACTGGTTAACGCAAGTAGATCATATTACCTTATCTTCAACCCGGCACCTGGGAAATGAGAACCACCCTGCCTCAAAGAAGTACCCACTACACGACAAACTGACCGAGTGTAAGAACATCTTCACGATACCCCGAGGTGTCCAGATCTTCTACATCTCAGAGGACAGCTCTGTAAAGTCCCCGTTTGAACCGTCACCGCTCAGCATTGTTCAACTCCCAGAAGAGCGAAGTAAGGAGACGCCTCCAGCTTTCTTACAGGTAAGTTCGTCATATTCATTCACTGTAGTGATCGAAATACTGTTTTTAAGGTGATTTATTCAGAGGCGCGCCAGAGTGCAGGTTACCGAGGGGATGTATGCGGGGTGGGGGTGGGGGGAGGCAAAATTTCCTTCCTAAGAAATGAAAAGACCTTACTTTCAGTGCACTGGAACAAGCCTCCCTTTAATCGAGATTGCGGCATGCATTCTATACTTTAATGTGATTACCTTCTCTCAATCATTAAAAGGAGTCTTAAATATCACAAAAAGAGGGGGATGGGGGTCAAACCATAATGTATGTTAATTAAAGAGGGACTTTATGACATAGCAGCACGCCTTTCCCTACTCATTAGTTAATATCAATAATATGTCTGAATGATAGTATTCGAATTTTATACACTTGTTATTTGCTGGTTACCTCCGCATGAACTTCTTCCAAGCATCAGAAGTGGAAAGCATTCTGACTACAATCTTACTTCTATTTTTCCGCCTTCAGCTGTAACTGACTGCAATAAAAATGCAATTTTTAAGGACATTTTTTTCACATGCAAGAAACAAATTGGCAAATTAAATGTAAGCATTGCCACATCTGTCACTCGCTGAGCAGTTTTTAGTCGTTGTTGTAGTTGTTGTTACTGTTGTTGTTGTTGTTCTTTTTCTTATTGTTGTTTTGCCTGGCTAAGTAGAAAGAATGGGCTAAAGTGATTGATGGTGGAGTGGGGTGTCGGTAACAGGTTTTGCAAGATTTTTCAAGCTACTTTCACAGTTGTAAACTGATTATTCTTTGTTATTACATTCATGCAAACATTCCCTGGTGTCGTTTTGTTTATTCCAGTGTCATTATTTCTGCTGTTGTTTTGTGTTTCTGGTTGGTTGCAAGGCACGTTCTGTGAGACACTCCAATGGATGTTTTCCTTCACCAGGTCGGAGACTGGGTATATCCACTGGTGCCAGGGATGTCCCCGGCAATGGTAACTGACTATGGAGCGTACCTTTTCCCTGACACCACTGCCGGGACGGAGGGTACGTTCATTTGATAAGCGACAGAAAAAATGTCAGGGAAACCAAAGTATAAGATATGATGTTTGTCAGTCAAGACCAGTGGTCAATTAGGTAGTTCATTAATTAGAGATAACAGTGTGGCGTTGGTATAAACAGCTAGGTGAACTCGGGGGTGAAATCAAATTAATTTGCAACAGTGGTGTAGCAATATAGGGAGCCACTGGGGTGAGCTGGGAGCTTCCTTTGGGCGCAGGTCGAGGGATACACAAGGCCTGACTCCATTTTTGGGTCGTGTAAATTACGTAATCCATAGAGCTTAATGCTGACCTACAAATGCCTTTAGGCGCTGTGAAACCTCGCTTGTTCATGATTCGTTGTATTAATAGTTTATTGTGGTCCTCTTCGACTAATTTTTTTATTACAAAATATCTCCATGGATTTAAATTTTTAAAGGGGAAAATAAAAATTTTAAAAATGCCGAAAAAATGCAGCGAAAATATATGTTGTTTACAACAAGGTCTCATCAAATTGACACTGTACACAATAAAGAGTGGGGAAGGTTTGTTACTAGACAAACAAACAAACACACCCAAACACATACTCTCATACACACATATTTCCACACTTCACATGAATACAAGATGCATATGCAATGGAGTTATATGAAATGGTGGCCTGGCTCGTGTAAGCAGATCACTCTCCTTGTGGAAACATTACATTTGACAGGCTCACATGTTGCTGTTGTCCTACCCGATGATATCCCAGAAACAGAGCGTGAGAAATTTGAGAATGTGTTGCGTCACTACACTGTACAAGAGACAGAACTAACACCCCAGGTAGTTAATACGTGCTGGTTGACCGGGATAGGGGGTATGAGTGGACACAAATGAGGTTTGTTAGAATGTTTACTTGTGCGTTTGCTTATTTCTCCTTTCTGTTTTGTCTGCCCGTCTTTCTCTACATCTGTTTGTTTTAAAAGTTGGATATTTTTTGTTTTCCTTTCCCAATAACCAGACCCACAAATCCCATAGTGTATCGTCACAAAAAGTGTTCACCTCCGCTATTTTGTTTGCCTGTCGTATCGTCTTTACCAAGAAAGCTAACTAACAATAACGTTCCATCTGACTATAACATCTGGTACAGCTCACTCCCGCTCATGTTTTAATTCAACCTTGACGAACCTAGGCCTCGATTGCTTTTAGAGTACTGTGTTGAATGAATTCAGGTCTCAATGTGAACATTACAGACTGCCTTTAGACTGTTTTAAACAATCAAACTTCAGATGAAACAAAATGGCGCCCGGAACTGTGCCGAGGACATTCCCAAAGTCCCATTCAGACGTCTGGGTGTTAGCCTGCTAAGAGAACACAATCAAGGAAAGACTGATACAAAGTCATTTAATGTACATTTCTGCTCTGTATGTATGTTCAGTGCATGGCTTGATGACTTGAGGCTTTCAATGGGTAATACATCGACAGGTAGACAGAAGCCCCTCAGACGAAGCCAGCAAGACCACGCCAGTGGGTATAGATAAGCACGTGTCCACCTTCGCATCCTTGGTCTCAAAGGCAATTGCTCTTGGTGAGAAGATCCTCCTCCTCTTTTTCTGTATATGTCAGCGGCGAATCATAAGGCTAGATTTTAACAAACGTTTGTCTATGTTCTCTCCTTCCCTCCGCCCTCTGGTCATTTCGTTAATCTATGTCCATTGTGCTTTCTTATTTCTTTCCTCATCTCAGAGTCTCTTCTTTTCATTCCACCTCTCTGAATTGTGCCTTTACCTCTTCGGCTTGGGTTGCATTTCTTATGTCGATCAGTGGTGTAATGGTTAGAGCGCTTGAACAGGATTTAGAAGGATCCGTGGTTCTAATCAAATTTCTGGACATGTTTTGAAGACAGTTGCTTTTCGGCAGCTTAACGCAAACCCAGGCCCTTTGTTCTAGTCTAGCTCCCGTGGGATTAGGGTGATGTGCAATCATCTCATGGTGGGGAATGCACACCAAATGGAAAACTGTGAAAGGTGGTCAAATACAAGTATATATACAGACAGGGTAGCCAACTCTTGGGTGGATTCCCCATGTCAATCTGTCATCTCTCTATCAGAATTGTGTCCATGAAGAAAAGAGAGCCAAAAATCCACTTCTGTTGGAAACTGAGATAGCACTCATGGGCCTGTACAGGACTTTCCAATCTTTCAATGATGTTACAGATCTAACTCCCACAACACAAAATAAACTAAATACCGCTATTTTGTATCTTTTCTTTCACCTTGCTATTTAAATCAACGAAAAAAAATAATAATGATTAAACTCAGTTTTTGTGTGAACGGTGATAGCGGTGTTAGGCCACTCTTTCGTTCATAGGCAAAGTCAAAATATGGCATAAAGAAAAGGTTGTAGGTAGTAAAGTCTCGCGTAAGAAATAATACCCAAACGATACAATAAAAAGCAAATGAAAGGGGTTCGAAGACAAATCAATATTTCGGTCAAAGACATTCCTCGGAAAACAAACCAACAACAACAACAACCACAAAAATAATAATAATAATAGTAATAATAATAATAATACGGAAAATTGAATCTATACCTGAGGAAGGTCACTTACCGAAACATTGATTTGTCGTCTCGTTTTCTTTGCGTTTTATTGTATCGCGTCGATATTATTTCTTATGCGAGGCTTTGCTACATACAACTTTTCCTTTTTGATATATTTTGACTTTGCTTTAAGCCTTGCTGCGACCTCACGGTCTTTCTGTGGATTTTATAATATTTCATTCATAGGCACAAATCAGCATCCACAATGGATTGGCGGTGCATTGGTAACAAACAGATAGGCAGACGTAGGAAAACATAAGATATGATGACGTAAATAAACTATTTCATCCTCCAATCAACTAATCATCTTGATAGAATATGGTGACGTCATCTATCTCATCTTCCAATCAGCTGCCGCCGTAGTAGCAATGATGATCAAGCTTAAAACGATGCTCATTGGCTACGTCATTAAATATGGGTCATCCGGAGTGAGATCTCTTGTACCTCCTGCCGAGAGATCAGCCACAGTAGATGACAGGGTGCATCAAGGTGCTATCTATGCCAAGCAGGCAGCCACTGGAGCTGTCATGGTTACAACTTACTTGGGTGTGTTTAAAGTTAAGAGCTAAAGTTATAATTTAAAATGCACAGAGAGAAGGAGACAGAGGCGGAGCGGGGGAGGTAAAGAGAGGGGGCAATCACTGTGATGACGCAGTAGAGCTTGGTAGAAATTTTCAATATGTCTGTGTGGGAGGGAGAGAGAGACAGACATACAGATAGAGAGAGGGGGGAGGGAGAGGGTGAGTGAGAGAGAGGGGGAGGGAGAGAGGGGGGAGGAGACAGGGGGAAACCTGTGATGACGCAGTAGAGCTTGGTACAAGTTTGCAATATAGCCGTGTTTATGAGAGAAAGGGCTAAGGACAGACTTACAGAGAGAGAGGGAGAGACAAAGAAAGAGAGAGAGAAGATCATAGGGACCGGAAGCTTTTCTTGAGTATTGTGTTATATTTTACTTTATTTTTATTTTGAATTCTTATTCTTTTAATAATTTTTGTAGTTGTTGATGTCATTTGTCTTTAAAGCAAGGCTTTGCAACATGCAAATGTCTCTTACGTGTATTTTCTCTTACTCATTTTTTTTTTTTTTTTGGTCTTACAAGATAATTGTATTTTACAGTTTACGCTTTCCAGTATCATCAATAACATTGTGCACTTTCTGCAATAAAGATAATCCCGCTCTAATGCATTCTAAAACATGGACTGGATTAAACTTAGCGCCTCATTTTATTCTTAAACTTCGGTATGCAGAGAGCAGCGGTGTCGGCCAGTGTTTCCCAGACTGTTGGGGGTACGGAACCTTTTTCTTTGTTTTTAAGTAAGGTCAGGATTTCATGCAACCTGGTGACAAATTGCATACACACGAGTTGTTAAGCATTTCGGTAACTCCAGATTTCTCGGTGTCTCTGAAATATCTCTTAGTGATATGGAAATTTTTGTTTAACATTTGCGGAACCCCGGGATAGTACTTTGCGGAACCCAAGGACAGTGCTTGCAGAATCTTTGGGTTACATTGAATCCACTTGGAAACCGCTGGTGTAAGTCACTGGTCCATAGGTCGCTGACGATGTGGCATAAAGTCTGAACCATTACTTGCCGAAGATTTCAACTGAAATTGCAAAAGTTGCGGTTGTTAATTGATATGCATGTCTGTCGTAATTAACCATACTATGGGTGTAATGTATTTCCTTTTGTTTACTCTCGCCGCTACAGTGGACAAATTAGGAAAGGGATCTGTTGAACTGGCTAAAATAATGGAGCCTCATCTGCGGGAGCAGGGCGGCAAAGTTGTGCCTGAAACCCTTCAAACACCTACCGTGAGAGCCGCCTATGAAGGGGCCGCCAAAGTAACGTCAAGCACCTTTCGAGGTACACTCTTCTGATCTATTTGCCTGCAAGTTTTCTGATTGGACGCTGTTATTCTAATACATGTACTTATTACTTGTCTTCCGACGCTGTTGACTATCAGTATTGGTACATAATTTCCCAGATGCACTTTCCGAATTCATACACTTGTGGGACAACGAAAGGCATATCCACGGTAAGTGGTCTTGTCCACAGCATCCGCTCCTCTATTCTTACGGGAAATGACGTATGAAAAAACTCTCTTTGCCTCTGTAGCGGTGAGGAGAGGAACGGAGCGGATGCTGTGGACAAGTATACTGAGGCAAAGAGTGTCTTACTTTTTCATACGTCATTTTGCGTAAAAATAGCGGAGCGGAGCTAACGCTGTGGGCGAGACCAGTTACATTAATTTTACAGGAGCGGGAAGGCTGTACAGTACTGAATATCGCTGCTCGTATCATGAAACCACGTGCGGGCAAAGGACCTCATTTTACAGTGGAGGGAAAAAACAGGTTTACTTGAAATGTGTTCCTTAACTTAAAATGGAATTTTTACCTCTAAATATTTGAAATATTATAACCTCCCTCCCTCAAGAAATTAAATTCATTCGAGGTGTTGAGAGAATATTTGGCAGGTTAGCAAATAAAAAGTTCCTATCAGCATTTGAGCTGTTTTATGACAGTGTCAAGTTTATCCTTTCCACTCCTTAACTACACAGACAATTCAGATCTTTAAAAGAGATGAGGAGAGAGGACGGTACTCCAAATGGGTTAGCTATCCGTTGAATGTTGTCATTTTGTAAGGATGCCATTTTTCATAAATTATGCTTGACTGCAACTCCTTCTTTACCCCCCCCCCCTTCCCCCGGGCCCTCTTTCTAGGAGCAAAGATCATATACATAGGGAATAATTCATGTCCATTGATGAAGTTTTGATTTTTCCTCAACTTTTGGTGGTATTTTGCATGGACTATTCTGCTGTGCAAAGGCAGAGCGACGTAAATGCTCTCTTTATCTCTTGTCAGTTACGTCGCTCTGCCTTTGCACGACAGTATTAACTTTGACTGTTTCATTAGAATTGTTATATAGCTGTATTAATTGATTCTTGTGGAATGAGACAATGGGAGGCAATGCCAATGAAAGTCAAGAACCAACTTTACAACGCAGCCATCATGGAAATGTAAAACATGACAGACACGACGTTTTTCATTTGAGCATCTATACACAGATGCATGTGTAAAGAGATTTGTAGTTATCCTAAAGGACAGTTACAGTTCCTTGTTTCATCACATCTCTGGATTGTCCGGGAGCAAAAGAACAATACAAAACAAAGTAAACAGAGAAGAATATCGTTACAAGTACGTACGTGCCCCAAGTGTTCTTGCGCTAGGGATGCATAGTTTGAAGCCGTTTGTGACTCCAGAGATAGAGAGCGGCTCTCGAAATACCCCTAACAGCAACCTTAATTAATTATTCTTTCAGATTTTCTGTTTGTTTTTCTCTTGCTTTTTGGTTGAAAGGGTAAGGGGCAGAGTTAGGGATTCGATAAGATTTAGGGTTGAGGATAAGGACGGGTTTAGGGATATGTATACACACCCCTAGTGCAAAACGCTTGAGGTGAGTGTCACAAATCCCAGACTGGGAGATGTAATAAGTTATGACAGGACAACAATCACGAAAGAACAAGTTTAACACTTAACAGAACAACCCATCAGACTCACACATTTATTAAACATAATTATACAGATAATAGCGCAATTACATACATTATATTATTGAAATTAACTGCCTTACAACGGCCTTATTCTCACATGCACTCTTCCTCGGATCCACAACCCGGTAGTTACTTCCTAAAGGCACTTCGGCCTCAGCCTCTCCCCTCAGGGTCTTAATAGCACATTAATAATTCACTGGCACCGCAGTCTCTCAATATCACCTCCCTATTGTCATACACCTTAGCATTCCACTAGCACCTCAGCAGGGCAATAGCACATTATCATTTCAATAGCCCATCAACATGGCAATAGCACATTATCATTTCAATAGCCCATCAACGTGGCAATAGTACATTATCACATTCACGCTCATATCTACGTCCCTGTCCGTGGCCAGACTGCCACGACTTTATGTGCCTCTACTGTCCTGCACCGACAGCCTCACTTCTGGCCTATGTGTGGCCTCCGGCCCTATGCTGGCCTATCCCCTGTGCTCATCGAGGTGGCTCTTCGGCCCGTCCCCGACACCTACAAGAATAACATTACATTGGTATAATACCCTACCATTTCTATTCACTCCACCTCTCCTTACAACCCATGAAGCGTACACACAATAGTTCACCTTTCACTCACCAAACATCTTACGGTAACACACCTCCATCGGAGTACACAATACTCACTCGTGCTACAAATCCATGAACACACTTTCATCTATCGCTCATGGCGCACATTGCTATATCCAATATCAAGGACTTCCACATTCCTCACATATACTTATTTACATCATGGTAATAGACGAATATAATATAATACATCAATCATAATTATCAATCAACGTTCTACCTACCAGTCATCACTGGAAAAAACACTCTCATCCGTCTTCCGACTGCTCCCCTTATGTTCGCCCGCTGGGCTCTTACTAGCGTCCGTTCAGTAGGACCTTCTAACTTGCAGTGATAGTAATACAGCGCTTTCGCCTCATTCAGACCCCCCACCACTCACAACATGCACGCTTAACTTACTTGTCTACGTGCGTTAATTTTACTCTCCTCCTTTCCCCCCGTAATTATTAACTATCGCTCACTCCACTCGTGACAGTGAGTACGTACTTATGACAACAGTCAACCGAGAAAGATACAGGAGATCGTTTTTACCCTCTGCAGTTCTTCTCAACAGGGTATTCTAGATAGACGTTTGTCATATTTTGCGAAGGTTCCATGCCATGTTTACGCCATATGTTATGCTTGTTATTGAGTATGATGTATTCATGTATTGATACGTATCACGTGAAACTGAATTTCCCTTGTGGGATGACAAAGCCAATCTTATCTTATCTTATCTTACCTTATCTTATTCTATCTTATTACTGACACCGTTGAAAAAAAAGAAACTGTTTGTTGATTACCAACATTGAAAGGCCTACGTATGCTTCCCAGACTCACCGTACACCTCCCTCCCCGACCTATGTAACTTCCCCTAAGTTGGGGGCAGCTCTCCCCCAAACCTCCGAGTGCACGTATTTAATGGATAGCCTCTGAGTGAGATTCTTTACTCCCCTTTGTGTCAGTTCGTATGTATCCATGTAGGTATGGGCACAGTGTACACAAGCATGGCTGACGCATCCAAAACTTTGCTGCATAATTTAGGTGATGAGACAGTCCAAATAGTTCAGCACAGGTAGGCTCGTAACAATATTGAATCATTATCTTTAGCTTGCCTGGTGGTCTCTCTCTCTCTCTCTCTCTCTCTCTCTCTCTCTCTCTCTCTCTCTCTCTCTCTCTCTCTCTCTCTCTCTCTCTCTTCTCTCTCTTTCTCTCTCTCTCTCTCTCTCTCTCTCTCTTTTTTTCTTTCTCTCTCACAACGTCTTCTTTTCTATAATTTATCAGTTCACTTTGTTCAAGCTGTCAGTTAGTATTTCCCTGAAAACATTTAAGAAAAGCTCTCGCTTAAAAGGACATCGTGGATTATACTGCTCCCTAATGAGGTGATGCCTTTGCATGTTAAAACTTCCATGAAGGTGTATGACAACATGTTGCATAAGAAGGTAAGAGTAAAATGACTAAGATCTGGAGGTTCCTGTGCAGAGCCGCACCCGCCCCCATCCCCACCCCAACCCCGTGGCCACTGTTGTTCAGACAATCTATTATTATTCTGACTCAAATTTTCTGTTTGCGCAAACTTTTTTATCTGCTTTTCCAGGTACGGAGAGGAAGCGGGCTCTTTCACCAAGGACACAGTGGACACTCTGAAAGGCGCCCATGAAGCAACCCTCCAGTCCAAAAGGTTAGCCATGAAAAAGTTGCTGAAAAACACAGCCAAGTCCACGGGCAAAGCCATCATTCACGAGACAGCTGCTCACAGCAAGTTTTCTGACAGCTCTCAAAGTATACCCAATCTGTCTATCGACAGCGAGCATTTTCTTGAGAGTTTGAAGAAAGCGACATCAGCAAGGTCCGGTAATGAGCCCAAAGATCATCACACTGATGGACGCAAGATCGAAGACAAACACGGTCAGGATGGTCACACTAGCAGGACACAGTGAAGACAAAATTAATAGTTTAGTGGGCAGTGTTCACGCTGTTCTAAAAGAACGTACCGATAAATGGCTCCGGAAACTGAGCTACAGGAATACAAAACAATGAGCCATATACGAAAAGCGTTGTTAAGCCTAACAAATGAAGATCTGTGTTTATCGTGGGACCTCAGCGGAAGACTATTGGCCCCCCTGATTTTGATTCTTGAGATTTTCTGGTTAATTTATCGTTGTTATTGTTTTTTGTTTGTTTTTTCTATGTGTGTCCCTTTGGTGTGTCCAAACGAGGTAGGCGCCACGGAGGAGTGCAAGAGAAAGAAGAATAAGAAGAGGCCAAACACAAGCTAGTGTTATTGAGCCTTGGGGGTTGCTAACTCCGCTTTATAGCAGGTTTAGCAGCCTGATAGACTTGGCAATGCTTACTATTTACGGCTGAATCATTTTACTTGCATGCTGGCACGCCACGCCAATCAAGACGCAGAAGACTATTTTTGGGCAATCTGGTCGGGTGGAATTTTGTTTACACCGTGAATTGTTCGGGACGTTATGGTTTGAGTTACGTTCTTGGTCACAATAATCTTTTCGTTAGAGAAATCACCACAACAACGTACCAAGTATTCAGAAATTGACCAAAAAATCTGCCAAAAATAAAAGAATAAACAAATAGTTCAGGAAATCAAATTAGCAAAATAAATAAATAGGTGCCGTAAATAAATAAGATATTTTGGCTACATGACTCCAGTAGCCATTTTCAGAATAAAACCTCATGGCAGTACTGTTTGTGTGTATATCGGAGAGATTGTAAGTCTGCTCCCATCCGTGCCCGTAGTAGAGTGGCTGTGTGTGGTCCGTAGTTTGACATACGTGTGTGTATTGTCTTCTTAGCAGCCCTGTTGCACGAAAACTCTAGCTAATGTCACTATTGGCCCCAGATAGATTGTAAAACTGAACAAAAATGGTCAAGCGCAATTAATGGCTCAGGCATGTCAAAGAGAATGAATGATTTAAAGTAATCTGTTCTCACTTATGTCTGTCTGCTGTGCTGGACATGGCTATTTCTAGCTGGTTCCCACTGCAAAGAATGAATTGATCCGGGTGGTGATTAATGTATTTTTGTTTCCTCTTTTCCCGTGTGTGTGCAGCATTTGTGAGTGTATGTGTTTGTGGGTGCGTGTGGGTGTGCACGCACGTTCATATACGTGTATTGTGTGAATCTACATGTACATCGTTTAGCACTATTTGCTCAATGATGAGCAAGCTTCCAACTGGCAAACCTGCTGAATATCAGTCAAAAGTCTGGGATATGTTGTGAAATTCATTCTGTCATAACGTTAGATAGTTGAAGTTAAATCTTTTCAGTGGGAACTATTGTTTTGCTTAAATACGCTGTTTTGTTTTTAAAAAAAACTCCTTTTTCCAAATATATCATAGCTTCACAGTTCTTTTATTGTTCTTATTGTTGTTTTTCTTTCATTATGTAGGCGTTGTTTCATATTTGATTCGTTGTTGTCTTTGCGCATTTGCCATTCAGAGTGAGTGTGTCAGAAACTGAAAGGAACAGAGAGAAGGCAGAAGAAGCAAAGATACAACAAACAGACAAAAAGCATTTAAACCAACACAGAATGGTCCATGTGCTGCATTTCAACAACAGCCATTTATTTAATACCTTTTACTTTTTGTGTTCCTGAAAGTTAATGACTTTGAGTTTGGTTAAAGCATGTCGTCATGGTAACAGTCACATTGTGCTAGAAAAAGCAAGACAAGAGACTAAATATAACAGAACGACAAGACAGAACGAGACTCTACACGCCCATCTACCATCAACCACCGATGTCAAAAATTATCATGAGTGTGTTTATGAGTAACATTTTTACTGTACTGTCAATCCCATCTATTAGAGTAGAGTGGGGATCCTAGGCCAAGCAAGACAACAGGAGATCTTCAGAAGAGAATTCTCGTGAAACCAAAGTTTCAGTTAGTGGTTTCCCTGACACTGAATGGACACTGAAGATGGTATGTGGGTGACTTAGGATTAGAGATTTCATTCAATACAACTGCTAACCGAAGGACTGTCGGAGAACACTCAAACTCGTGACCTTAATTATGGCCCTGTCAGTCATATTGGTTACAAAGTCAAGAGCTGAAACAAATCTACAAGGGCTGTCTTCCTCTGATGATCTCCTGCAGTCTCGCTGTCCTAAGAATTTCATTAGCAGTCACATCGAAATGGGCCGGAGATCTGGTGTATTATCGATATGTCTATGGATTCGATTCTTGACAGTCCCTCAATCTATGCAAGTGCTTCAATCGGCATGTCTGGTTGGATATCGGAACGATCTTCATGCATTAAAAGGTGTGAGAAATTACATTTTTCCAAAGTCTATTGGATATTGAAGCTTCCCTCCATCTGACATTCAGACTTTCTTTCTGGTAACATTAAGAAAGTGGATGACCCATTTCACCACTGGCATATCGCTGCAGTGACTGTAGAATGCTGAGCTCATGGCGAGATAAATAAAGAAATTGACAGAGGCGTTCAACAAATTCATCAGATACAGACAATAATTCACTACCCAGAACAAATTATGCAATTGTCCATGATGGATGAACTCGTTGTCAATTGCCCTGAATGTGTAACTCATTAACCTTGGCAGTATCGCACACAGATAGCACAGAATGACCACCAAGAGCATTTTGCCCACTTTTGTTTCATTGTTAGAGATCTTTTGCTTGGTTACTGATGTTTTTTGCGAAAATTTACTTACAAATTGAGATGATTGTTTCAATCGCTGTGAAATAAGAAGGGTGCTGAAAACCATGATTACAAAGGAAATTGTTGGCCAGATAATGGGTATGATATTGAATGAAGTTATGATACCTCTCGAATTTTCCATCATAAAAGTAGAATATCTGAGCCCAACAACTGTGGTGTTGTAGATGTGGCTGTCAAACACGTACAGGTCAAAAATGAAGAACATATGTGTGAGAGAACCAAAACAAACTAGTGAAATAATCACCATAGCAACTGTGGTACGTCTTGGGGATAAAATACGTTTGACATCAAAGGGACACACTACACAAAGACATCTTTCTATGGCGACATACGATGCCAGGCATCCCGATACAATTCCCGTATAAGAATG
Organism: Onchidella celtica; assembly: GCA_963931925.1. Taxonomy (NCBI): domain Eukaryota; kingdom Metazoa; phylum Mollusca; class Gastropoda; order Systellommatophora; family Onchidiidae; genus Onchidella; species Onchidella celtica. The sequence continues at coordinate 28,373,425 of OZ007573.1, read as the reverse complement.
CACATATTGTACTGTCGCTGTTGAGATATTTTCCCAACTCTCTGCGGCTGCTTTGTCAACTAAATCGATGATGCCGTAAACTCTGACGGCACAACCAGACACACAAATGATCAGATCGCATATGGCTATGGATGTTAGTGAAATAGTCACGCTTTCCTGGAGACCTTGACGGACAAAGACGAGCAAAGTAAGCGTGTTGGTGATGATCCCGATCACAGACACGACTGAACAAAGTCCAAGGTTGACAATGTATTCTACCAGTTGCCTGGTGTCACTACTGACAATAGCTTCTGATGGAACAAACATCATGAAATATCTTAGCTCTCTTAGAAGAGCATTGTTAGTATCACATAGTTCAATGGAGCTAGAGGGTGAACACGTAAGCTCCGGAAAGCTCCTATGACTACGCGACCAAAAATTATGAAACTCTGTACTGCCTCAAATTTTGACTGTAAATAGTGGACACATCCATTTTGGACAAAATTTGGTGGCAAAAAAAAAAAAAAAACAGAATGAGAAAGTGTGATCGGAAACTTTCTTGTGATTATAATGTGAAATGTGACCACTGTTCCACGAACGGCACATTAGCTAGAAAAAACGCGAGAATAGTTAATTTTGATTTTCAGCCCCGGTAGGCTATGCCAACATGACCATCCTTTCTCTGGGAGCATTTGTGAGGCATTAAGCGTTACTCAGACAATTCCATCTAATATTGTTATGAGTCAATTAGAAAGAAATAAAAAAAGAACCAGATCCACTATCCTTATTATTTGCTTTGTAATCTTTGCCATAATAGTTTTATTCTAATTTCCTTTCCGCCCACTAATCAATGTTACGGTATATATTTAGAGTGTTCTTTGAGAAAAGAAAATATTATGTACATAAATAAATATCTTAACTGGAGGATAGATAGGTATTTTTGATGTGTGGACGGGTGGAACATCAAGAATGAGTCAGAGTTTCCAAACGTCGTTAATTTGCGGTCTGGGTTGATACATAGGGTCTTTGTAATTCTGATGGTTCAGCTCACCCACTTACTCCTCTCAATAACCATCATAATACCGAATGATTTATACAAGATTACAAGCACCTAAGCATGAGCAGAAGCCAAATAGTAATAGTATGCTTACTTGTATTACATGAGTGATCTGCTCTACTGAATAGCAAGTCAGTAAATGTTATTGTTTTAAAACCTTTGATATCCATTCATTTTTTTTTAGTCAGTAATTTTTTGGGGGGGAGAGGGATAGGGGCTGTTGCAGAAGGAGCGGGGTAGGTCGGAGTTGGACTGAGAATTTCTTTTTTGTGCGAATACTTAGCAAAAAGTATGCAGGAACCCATGCCGACGTACGTGTATATAATATACAATATGTGTGTGTATATATATGTTTTGATACTCGGTGAGTATATAAGTATCGTGGAGCCTTGTGTGATTTCTGAGATTTTGTTGTGCTTGTTCTGCAAATTACCAATCTCCTTTTTTTTACATAAAGAAATTAAGTACATAACGTTTCATGTGATTATATCTACTTTTTTTTTTTCTTGTTGTTGTTAGCAACTGGTCGGTTTACCCAAAAAAAAAAAAAAAGGATTGTTTGCAATGTTTATTGCATACAAGAAAAATTATATAGTATCTATGACATTCCCACAACAGTGTCGATTAGAAACAATTTTGGTGAGGTACGTCTAAGGTGAAGCATGTATTTTTCACATACTGCATGTGATTCATGTCTGTAACATGTGAGTAGACGGACAGACAGACAGATAGATAGGCGGACGGACGGACAGACAGGCAGATAGACAGACACAGATGAGACAGACAGACAGACAGACAGACAGACAGACAGACAGACAGACAGACAGACAGACAGACAGACAGACAGACAGACAGACAGACAGACAGACAGACAGACAGACAGACAGACAGACAGACAGACAGACAGGCAGGCAGGCAGGCAGGCAGGCAGGCAGGCAGGCAGGCAGGCAGGCAGGCAGGCAGGCAGGCAGGCAGGCAGGCAGGCAGGCAGGCAGGCAGGCAGGCAGGCAGGCAGGCAGGCAGGCAGGCAGGCAGGCAGGCAGGCAGGCAGGCAGGCAGACAGACAGACAGACAGACAGACAGACAGACAGACAGACAGACAGACAGACAGACAGACAGACAGACAGACAGACAGACAGACAGACAGACAGACAGACAGACAGACAGACAGACAGACAGACAGACAGACAGACAGATAGATAGATAGATAGATAGATAGATAGATAGATAGATAGATAGATAGATAGATAGATAGATAGATAGATAGATAGATAGATAGATAGATAGATAGATAGATTTGGCAAACCAGTATATCGTGGCAGAGACCTTGTGATAGACAAGTGAAAACAAATATCTGCTTGGTCTAAGACAAATAAAAAGAGTCCGGCCACTGTCGTAATAACCATTCGGTTTTTATTTCAGTTTTTCATCAGGATCTGCTATTTACATTTTTCTGGGCAGAAAATGGGGAAAGATTGGAAGGGTGGTTAAGTCTCTGGGCCCGTGTTCATGAACTAGGTATAGCGTCTTAGGCTGGTGTGAAACTTTTATCACCTGGCTAGATCAAACATTCGACCTGATCACGATGCCAGAGTGGGCTAAATTAACGCTAGCCGCGTGTGGGGCAAACTTGCCACCACCGGGAATTAGGACTATAGCCAAGGACTTACAAAACGACAAAATTTTACAAAATGACTGCCTTGATTGTGACTGGAGCTGTTTTTGCTATGAGAATGAGTTAGCCGTGACCGGGAAAATGCCATTCGAAGAAATGGAATTACATTCAAAATTTCATATTTGACATCAGAAATAATTCATCAAGTGAAAGATATATTGGAAACCTGGCATACTACGAACGGGCTTCATTTGTTTATGTGACAATGAAATCTATGGCGTCCTGAAAGTGTCATAATACAGATGAAAACAACAACTGTAATTCCTGTTCAAAGGCAACACATTTCATTACCTTTCTCTTTGTCCATAATGTCACTGATATTTACAACTTCTGCTGCAGGCCATTTTCTGCCAGAGATTCATAGATTATAGATTTCTTCATCCGTGAGGTTTGCTTAATTATTTTGTCTACCTCTCATTTTCTGCCCTTTCACACGATGGAAAAAACAACAACAAGAAAACTGCAAGTGTTGACGCAACCTCATTTGGTACCACTAGAAAATCGGAAAACCCAGTTTTATTCACCGTGCATTTCAAGAATAAGTGCGGTTTATGATCTTCTATGATTGTTGTTACTTGTAGTTGTACGTACGGACCTCAAGTTTTTTGCTCCATGGGGTACGTATTTTAAAGCCTTTTGTGAGTCCAGAGCTAGAGAGCTCCTCCCGAAATAGCCTCAACAACAGCCCTAATTAATTATTCTTTCAGATTTTCTTTTTGTTTTGCTCCTGTTTGTTGGTTGAAAGAGTAAAGGGCAGGGTTAGGGATTCGAACAGATTTACGATTGAGGATAAGGACGGGCTGAGGGATAGTACGTTTACGTATGCGCCCAAAGCGCAAAAGCTTGGGGTGCGGATGTATTTAAATCTATAACAACAGCCATCTTCTTTTTGCAATGGGCGGGATCAACATCAACAATGACAATTTGATTTTCAGTAGAGCGTATCTACGACTACTGGTGCCAGTGTCCGGAAGGCAGCTATACCATTTCCATGGAAACGGTCCCTGATGGACGGTGTAAAGCAGTGTTTCTCAAGGTGGGGCGTGGCAATATTTTGGTGGGGCGTGAAACTTCATAATACCAACCTACACGTGAGTTCTTTTTTAAAGAGCTGGATCTTCGAATTTCTAACACAGAGAAGCCAGTTTGTGGATATAAACAACACGTTTTCCAAATTACTCACAACAAACACAGGAGCGCCACAAGGCTGCGTGCTGTCACCTGCCTTGTATACATTGTATACAAATGATTTCACTGTGACACACAACAACGTTTACCTTCTTAAATTTGCCGACGACTCTGCTATTTTAGGCCTTTTACCTAACTCTGGCCACGAATATTCTAACATTGTACAATCCTTTCATTGTTGGTGTAATAACAACTATCTTCTACTGAATGTTAAGAAAACAAAAGAGCTTGTTTTTGACTTTAGGAAAAATAACAACGATCCTGTTTGCCCTCTTACTATCAACAATGAAGAGGTTGAAATTGTCACAGAGGCCAAATATCTTGGCATTACTATTGATTCATTGCTTAACTGGCATGCGCATGTAACATATGTATACAAGAAAGCCAACCAGCGCATGTATTTCCTCAGAAAGCTCCGCTTTTTAAAAGTTAGCAAAAGCATTCTGAAAATATTTTACACCATGGCTATTCAGAGCGTTTTGATGTATGGAGTTGTCTGTTGGGGAGGAAACATCTTACAAAAAGATAAAAATAAGATCAATAATTTAATTAAAAAAGCATCCAAAATTTGTATCTGTGATCTGCCATATTTTGATGAGCTGTACACTGGTGCTTGTATTAAAAAAGCTAATATTATTATAAATGACCCCCAACATCCCCTGAACAAGGAATATATAAGATCTGTAAGAAGTTTAAGGCTGTTGTCAAAGAAAACTAAAACTGAGCGCTACTTTAAATCGTTTATTCCATCATCAACTAGGATGTTACAATAATGTCGTCATCTTGATCGTAATCTGTGCACAGTTGAATTATGTCCTGCGTGTCAGGTCAATGTGTTTTAGTTAGGGAAGCATATTGTGTGCACTGTTAATTTTGTTAATTTAGTTAATTTATCAGTGTGTGTGTATATATGTGTGTGTGCGCGCGATGTATCATACTTTCTGCTTCTGTAACTATATTGTTATGTATTCAATGATCAAAACAAATTTCCTTGTACAAGGACGAATAAAATTTATCTTATCTTATCTTATCTTATAATGGGGAGTAGGGATTTTTCATAGAAATCTTAATTTCACAGTGTATTTTAACTTAACTAACTAGATAAACTGTTGTTTGTTTATGTCGTGTTGGTGGTTTCCTTGTTTAGCTCGGATTAAAACATGGAACTTAACAGATTAGTTTTTGACTATGTTTGTATACATATCTACATGTATGCTAAGTTTGTCTGGTCGTGGTGGGGCCCACGTCTTTTTGGAAAATTGAAAGGAGAGTGGGACAAAATAGGTTGAGAAACACTGGTGTAAAATGAGTTAGTCTTAAAATTCCGTCGATTTAACTATTTTTTCCACAGTCTAATTATTGTGCACATTAAGGCTAATCGTGCCATTCTTGGATTTTTCTTTTGTTTTGTTTTCATGACCAACGATTGTTTTAATCAAGTCAGTATTTTAACAATAAATGAGGCATTAGTATTGACTTCCATAACTCAATCGCCAAAACATTTAAGGGATGGGCGTGTTTTTTGGCTATGCAGAACTACAAAAACAGCCCAACATCTGTTTCAGAGTTGTCAGGCTTTATTTTAACCATCAGTGTCGCCAAAGTTCCGTTTCAAAGTTGAAATTATGTATAATTTCAAGAATGCATCAGGAGTTCTGTTTCATAGTTGTCATGTATCAAGCCATCAATAGGGGTAGATGCTGATTTCACACATATAGAGCGCCAATTTAGTGCATGGCGCGTCATTCAGTCCCCCTGGAATTGGATTAAAGTGAACACAATCTTCCATTCTGCGTGCGTTGTTTGGTTGACCTGGGGATCAAACAAATCACTAGTTAACTTCATTGATAAGTGCGAACTGGCTAAAAATGCAGTGTAAGATTCCATTTTTTGTTTTGTTTTTGTTAATATTTTTATTTTGGGTTTACAGTTGGGTTTTTTTAAGTACGTCCATTCTTATTTTACTTGGGTTCTTTTATGCTAACGTATTGCAATATACGACTTTTTTTTTTTTTTCTTTTCTTATGATTCTTCTGATATTATTATTATTATTATTATTACTGTTCTCTCTTTCTTTCTTTCTTTCTTTCTTTGCCACTGGTCAGCTTTTTTATGCGCCCTACTGCGAACACACATCTTTTCTGAATTGACAAAATAATAATATTATTAAAAAGAACAGAGAATCTGTGGGGCACAGTCAGGCTTGAAGCCATGTCCAAATGCGGCAAAAAGAAAACAAGAAAAAGTTGTAGGCAGCAAAGCCTTTACACGAAGCTTTTTCTCTTGGCCACTTTTTTATCTTTTCTGTATTAATTTTTTATTAGTCCTTTAACAGTCACTGTTTGAACAGATCCGGTGGTCACTTACGTGGTTTAAACAGGCTTGCCCTTTGAGTGGCCGTCATGACAGAGTGGTCGCTATGCCATATAAATGTGTTCTCTTTGTCCCTGTCGTCTAATCCAATCCAACCGTTCATTCCGTAAGAGATTACCAGTTCCAATTTCTCTGGCGTTTGGAGGGAGACGAGGTTCGCCCCTTTATCTAAAACAGGTGGATAAACAAAAGTAACAAGAACTGCGTGTCAGAAGGAGGTCATTACAATTCTCTGTCACACGTAGATACAACGAAAGTTCATTAATTTATGTCCTCTACAATTTCCAATCCTGTTGTTTGCATGGTTTTTGCAACTGTATGTTCAACAATTACCATTCCGATAGCCTCAAAATCGCATTACTTGCTCTCCGCAGCTTACGAAGTCTTACGGGAGGGGTTGAAGGCCGTTGATAAAACAGCAAAAACAAGAACGCTTTTGTTTACAATTGCTGTTGTGATGGTTTCTTCCTTTAAACCCCTTACGCTGAAAGTCACTGTCCTAACAAGTATCCAGCCAGCAGCCCAACGTCAGTCCGACGTAGAGCTGTATTAGCCCATATGGCTGGCAGGATTGCCTCAGGGCGAATTTCTTTCATCAGACCCAGGGAGGTGCGATGCCGTAACCTGATCTAGGTGGGAAGATGTCTTTCGTAGGAACAAATCTGGCGTGAATTACTACTTGTTGGATTGACGCATGGTTGCTGGCTGAATACTGTTTGAAGTACAACGATCAAATTTGCTTCAACTCTCAAGAGACCAGACAACAATGTTACCATTTCTTTTTCAAAATGTTATTTCCCAGATGTAATTTCTGAAGTGTGCTTTGATCTTTGATTCAATGTCTTGAAATTAAAAGTAACCAAAAATAAATCGCTTGCAGACAGCCATACCTTTTACATATTATTACGCCGACTGCGCAATGCTAGGGCGACACTACTAAGGGAAATATCATACTAAGCCCGGTCAGACACAGTCAGATACTGGCAGACAAGAAGTGCACACCATAATTTCCTATATTTTCCTAGTAAATGTGGGAAAATTCTTTCATACCAAGCCTGGTCAGACACAGTCAGCTTCTGCCACTGTTTCAATGGTGTACATTTTGCTGGCATCACTTGTGTGTGTCTGGCTGGGCTTAAGGCATGTTCGTATTTATTACGCTAAATGCTTGTCCTTCATTGTACAAAAGTTTAGAATGCCCACCTTTACAAGACTGTTCCGCTGTTTGGAAGTTGGCTTCACTTGTCGAAACCCAGAGACAGACAGTAGCATTACTCAAGGCGTGAATCTCAAAACCAGAACTGCGGTCACACAACACAGCGTCTGGAGTTGCGTACATCTCCACCTCAGTGGACGGCATGTCAAAGTAAGCTGGTATCACTTTGCTTCCTGGGGACGATGGCGAGATTTTCAGTGTAATATTTACCGAAATTTGTTTACAATTCTCATATCGCATTGGTCTAAAATGGTTAATTTCAATGTAGGAAGGAAAAACTGATTAAATACTAAGAAATTCCCAGTTATAGGGGCGATTGCCCGGTTTGCACATTTCTGTTGCATTGTATGAATAGTTGTTTACATTATGTAGGATGGGGTGGTCTTCCCTCTCCACCACAAAAATTAAAATCTACGAAATTTCAAGTTAGGCGGTAATTGCGCCTGAAGCCTTTGTTATGTAAACGTTGAGGATTTTTTTTTATCGTTGATGCTGTTGTTTTTGTTTGCCCTCTCTACTACCAGCAGTTCTGACGTTTGTGAACCCTTCAGAATTCATGTGGACTATTTTGTGTCGAGAAAAGTGGTAACTCGGCAGTATGCAGTAAGACAAAAAAAAAAAAAGGTGGATGGAGGACTGGACTGGCCTGAGAGCAAAATACGAAAGGAGGTGCAACTCTTCCACAAGCTTTACATCTGACCACAGGTTCTGCCCGTAAAAGAACGCAGGCAGTGGCAGAAAAATGCACATGCACAGTCAAATATGTCACAAGATACTGGTCTACACTCCATCATAGCCAGGGGATATTGCTGGAAGTGAAAGAAAATTCCTACCAAAATGATGGAGAAAAGCTACACTACTAATATTCTAACACAGTGCCCCTGAAATCGCAACAGAGTTGCTGACAGAACAACAGGCCTTCATTTTACAGTGCTGTTAGTTGTAGACTGAAGAATCTTAGCTGGATGGGTGCCATATTCCACAAAGGTTCCTTATCATGTCACTTCATGTGTGCTTGTTATTGGGTCTATCGAGTATGGTTATGTGTTTATGTAATGATGCGAAAGACGTGTGTACCATGTTGTGCTCAAGGCGCTCTGTGGAAGGAATTCCCTCGTGGGATAGTAAAATGATTCTTATCTTATCATATCTTAATATGCAGTCCGTTGGATGTGGGAAAAAAAGTAGAGGTGGTCAGAAATTAAGACGAAGAAGACGACATTAAATATCCTGGTACCGCTTCCATGATTTATACCTGGAAAACACAAACCGGTGGTTTCGTTATAAGCGAAGCAGTGGCAAGTGGCATTCAATTCAGTGCATGCTCGTGCGCAATTCAGTAAAGAAGTTTCCGTCCAGGCAGTGCCCAAAGTTACCATACCCAGTGCTGAATCGTTCACCTTCATATAGCTGGTTAGTCGGAAGGATGAAAGCGTCAGTGCTCCAAGAAGAAATAACAAAAAATGAATTTGATGGATGGTCCACAATGAATTTAAGGATTGCACAGAAGAAAAGAAAAATAATATTTTGGTATTATTTTGATTTATCATGACTACTAAAAAATAACTATACCGTGAGGCATGGTTCTTTTCAACCGGGGTTGCCAGGTGGCCTCCAGGGGGGGCACATTGCTGGAAAATGGCTTCCTGGCAAAACCTGTGGCATCCAAAATTTCATTTGGCCACCTGGCCTCCATTCCCTCTATCGTGGCCTCTTTGACTTCGTCAGCAAAAATAAACTTTTCAATTTTTCTAGATCCCTCAAATGAAATCTGTCAATTTCCTTGACAGCACTTTGGCTTATTAGTAATTTAAAAAAAACAAGTTCTTGACAAGTCTTCATGCAACATGGTAGGTATATTTCTTACTTATATTTGGCGACAGCATTTTACAAAAAGGTTGTTTTTTGTTTTTTTTCGCTAAAAATAGTAAAAAGGCATACAATCTTTCGTTTGTAATTTTTAATTTTTTTTTTTAAACTTAGACCTATATAAAATGCAGTTTTCAATGTATGGATAACGCGTGTGGACAATTTTTTTTTAAATGGATCTAAAAATTATTTAATGTATGTGTCCAATTTTGTGACATTTTGGACGTATTTGAAAGTATATGTGTTTGAAAGTTTGTACAAAATCCAACATGGCGCATGACATAATGATCTATCGTGGCAACGATTGGAGTTATAGCCAAATTGACCCCCCGGGCTGTTTCTCTCACCTTACATACACAACATCAGAGCATGAAATTGTGGAGTGTAGATTTTAGTTTTCGCCTCAGCACATCACATTAGAATCCCAAGTGTCTGTTAGGCTATCTTACTTCCTAATGTTTGATATACGGTGTAACTTCAATGAAAAGTGATTAAAGATTAAAGATTAAGAGAGTTACTAACAAAAATACTAACTTGGCCTCCAATTGGACTTGTTTGGCCTCCAATGGCGACCATTAACTCCGTTTATAAACATCAACCCTTCTTTCAACTAGGTCCCAGGCATTGGAACAGTTAGTAGTGTGACATCAAGAATGTATATATATAATTATATATATATATAGCTAAAATCTACCTTACCTGCCACGAAACAGTGGAGTAACATCCAGATATATAGTACAAATTCCATGTGTGTTTGTTCTTTAAGTTTTTCGCAGTACATTATTTCTTCTGTACGTTGGAATTACAGATTACGGTGTCACCTTCATCGCTACTGGAGCAAATCCGCTAGAATAATCCTTTTTTCTCGGTGATCTGAAGAAAAAATTGAACAGGATAAGCCGAATAAATGTTCACTAACAAACTTTGTCTGCCTGTCCTATTGCCTATTTGCCTGTCTATCGGCCTGTCTGTCTCTCTAATCTATCTATCTATCTATCTATCTATCTATCTATCTATCTATCTATCTATCTATCTATCTATCTATCTATCTATCTATCTATCTATCTATCTATCTATCTATCTATCCGTCTGTCTGTCGGTCTGCTTGTCTTTCTGACTATCTGTCTAGCTACGTATTGTGACTGAACGACGATTAATAAGCGACAATTCGCCTACCGGTACCCGTAACCCATTCGTCGTGTAATCAAAGTTCCAAATACTCTTTCACAAAAGGTACATCACTTAGTCGGAGTTTTCTAAACATAATCATAACTTCGAACCACTGAGTTTTTGGTTCGAACAGAAATTTTGGATCCTGAAACGAAACTTGGTAAACCTGTTATGTGCACTCCTGAATTTCGGAAAGCAATAGCACGGTGATACTTAGGTCGACTTTTTATGGTAGTCAGTGGTCACTGAAAAAGTAAACTTTCTCTCGACTAAATTAAGTAACTCCTGTGGTGTTCTTGATTTTACTGTTCCAGAAAACACAATAATCACGACTGCCCAGAAGTACGTGACACGTTCCAATAGAATTATGTTTTAAAGTTTTAGGCTTTGTTGTTGTTGTTTTTTGTCTACGAAATACATATTTGTCGTTCATCCCAGCAACTTATACTGGCGGGATGATCATTATTTAATTATCAGGATCAATGAATTTGCTGACGTGGAGGTTAAATCTTAGTTTTGACAAAATGTGGGCTGAAGGTTTGAGGACTATGTCTTTAACAGAAATCGACTGTGCGGTGCAAAAAGACACATTGTAAAAACTGAATGCTTAAGCATTTTACTTTTCATATACATTGTAAAAAGGTTTGGTTTGAAGCAAAATAAGTAAAAAAAAATTTTAAAAAGTCACCAACCCCCAATTAATCTGACCTGAGCGCCACTTTAAAAACAACAACAGCTAAGTGTATGTTCACAATCACAGGCATATCCGTCGTCGTGAGGTCTATGCACACCGGGGGAAAATGCCAGCAGCTTCATCTCGTGAAACTGAAGCCTCGAAGTCGAGAATTGTGTGTTTTAAGCTGTGTTTTCATGAAAACGATGTACATGAAAACGGAAGTGGCATAAATCCATCAAGTAATAAAAAGAAAAAGAGTTTCCACACGAGAATGGCGTTCCCGAACACATGAAAACATTCCTTTTATTTCACTGCTTGAAGGTTTTTTGACGTTCCCGTTTCCGTGGACATGAAAACCCAGCTTTAGAATCCTAGTCTTACCATCCATAATTTATACGTTTTAAATGGATCATAATCATAGGCAAACAGTGCAGTTTCGATTCATTACACTGAGGGGGTCCAGATGAAACAACATCTAGCATGCACAAAGATATTTCTTTTTTGTTCTTTAAATCCGTTTTATTATTGTCAGCAGTAAAAATACATTCATGAATAAAAGAGAGGCCTAATGCAATTTTGTTGTAAACTGAGTTAACCCTATAAGAGTGTACAGGAGGTTCCAATCTTTCTGCTGAAAAAGGGAATACCTCGCCCAGGACGTTATAAATAATTTACGTGGTGGCTTTTCTCTTAGCCCGCTACTTAAAAAAAGGAAATAAAAATAATAAAAATTCAGTTTATTTACCAAATACAATAAAAATGGATTTAGACCATTTGTATTCATGCCATCTCTTATTTAATGCTCTTCACAAATCAGCTGATATCAAAATCTTTAGCGTAGCTGCTTCATAATATCTGTTAAAATAATTATATCCTCTAGATAAAAACCCACCACTTAGGTGTGGCAAATTCTGTTTTGTATTGTTACAGTCCTTCAACAGGGTAGGTGGGATATCTGCATGTCACAATGGGTATCACAATCTCAATGTTTTTACATTGATCTACATGTCATCTTAGAGGAATCTGCCTTGTCTAACATAAAAAAAAAGAAGACAAAAATCAACAATGCCTAGGCTACTTTTATCATATGGCAAACATGACACCTATTTATTTCATTAGTTTAGCCAAATTTTAACAGAATGTGTGGATTTCGGGCACATCCTAAGAAGGCATTATGTCAGCAGCTCCATGAATAAATTATTTTCTGACGTGGAACCGCAATGCATGATGTCGCTTCTGTATGTGGCCGAAGTCTACACGCTGATTTAACAGCTTTTTATCCCGTTTACAGTATTCATACAGACATAGTTTACAGTATGGGCCTTTTCCCGTTAGATTTTTGCTTCACGTGTGAGGAGGGGATACACGTACAGACTAAGACATCCACAGCATCCGCTCCTCAGCGCAATAGGGGCAAAGAATGTGTTTACTTTTTCATATTATTATGTCGTTTTCCGTAAAATAGCGGATCGGAGTGGATGCTGTGGATGTCTTAGCCTGTACATGCCACTGTGCTGGACATGGCTATTTCTACTTGATTTCAGCTGCTAAGAATAGTCTTAATTTAGGTGTTGATTGATTTATTCTTTTGTATTTTGTTTCACTCTGTGATTGCCATCGTGTAGTCGTGTGCGCGTCTGTATTAAGATAAGAATTATTTTATTATCCCATGAGAGGGAAAATCTCTTTCACAGGGCGTTTAAAAGCACATGGTAAACACATCTAATAAATCATTTCATAAACATTTGTCATAATTCAATTAAATTCAATAACAGGCATACATGAGATGACATTCTTCACTTTTTGTTGTTGTTGTTCGATTGTTTTATCTGTTCAATTTTCCATTTTGTTTTTCTGTTTTGTTGTTGTTTTTTCTTGATAAAGGTACATCACCGAAACATTGAGATTTTTTTGTCTTTTGACTTCCCTTTTTCTTTGCGTTTCATTGTACCGGGTATCGTTTGGATATTAATTATTATTTCTTACGCGCGGCTTTGCTACTTACAACTTTTTCTCTTTGCCAGTTTTTTTTTTTTTTTTTACTTTGCCTCACTGTGGTTTTTATAATATTTCAAGAAGTGGCATATGGTAAGTGTCACGAGCAGAGTTAGGGTCTTGGGGATGTTACGACTGCACGAGAGGCAGCTAACTCACACTCGGACACAACCACACAAGAAAAGTATTAAATAACTAGAGCGTATATATGTCAGGCCGGTCAGGCCATAGTTTACATAAATATTAATAACAAAACAAAAGACAATAGGGATATATATTCAAACCAAAAAAACTCTAATTAATAACTTAACCAATGATATTCATGTAACTATGGAGGTACTGCAATCAATAGCAAATCGGTATATTATACGAAACTAGATATCAATTTAAAGTGACAGTTGAGTCGCCACTGGCCAGTCGCCAGGCAAACTCTCCATAAATCATATGGGCTTGAATGTTAGGAGAGCCCAGTACGTTCAAAGCCTACAGAAGCACTCTTCGGCTTGTAGGTAATTTAAGCAGTTGCCAAAAGACTATATTTTATATTCAATATATATTCAATTCATCAACAATGTGCTATATTATTCCAATCATACTATGGCAATAGATCTATGATACAGGACACTCGTGGTCGAGTGCCAGCTGGGGTTTCCTTAGTCTTCCTATGAGGCTGTAGTTCTCTCTCTATCTCTGATCTTCTATTATGCTTGAACTAATAAGATATATTACCATTGGTCACGCCTACTGGTAGGCGCGAACATCAAAATAGCGCAGCGTGGGCTTTCAAAGGTCAGCCCACTCAGACCTTTCTTTCTAGAGCTCAGTCAGTCCGTTAGCAAGGACTTCTTGTCTTCAAAGCACACAGTTCAGGTACTGGTCAACCGGAGATACTTCACGACACGATGCTTCTGCTCGTCTGTATTCACCAAATCTGAACGTTACACGATGTTTTATACTATCTAACTACCCAGCGTGCTAGTCCGCTGGCCCAATTAGTTCAGCTATCTCATAGGTCGAAACCTCCCACCATTTTAATTGTAGTAATACGTCTGCACTATTCTACCAGCCAGTTAACGTGCAAAAACTTGTCTAGTCATACTTAACAATGTCAACTATCCCCACCTTGTTTCACCCCTACTCCATTACTTATTAATCACGAACATTAAAACCGACAAGCGTGACTCTAAGTTTAACTTTACATTTATTTACTCACCAACTATAATTCGCGAGGGCCGTTCAAGGCCACCAGCCAATTTCTCATGGCCCTGGTAAAACAACAACAACTCACTCTCTGCGTGAGTTTTAACAACATCCGAATCATGACAGTAAGGACCTAAATGAGATATGACACATATATAGCTAGCTGAAGTGTCTTGTTGAGGCGAACTGGCAAAAACGATCTTCTGCTGTATCTGCCTGTTTCCTCTTAAGGCGTGTGTGTATTGCATGTGTTTGTTTCAAATGGTGTGTGGTCCCACATCACTTGTTATGTTGCCCAATAGGAGCAAGCCTCTAGCTGGCCAACCTGCCGAAACACAATAAAAAGGCCGGAGTATAAATTATGCTGTAAAGCTCACTTCATCGTCGCCATCTTATAAGTGGCCACCCACAACGTAGGCTACTGTAATATACTTTTAGGCTCGATTTTAGCGATTTTAAACCCCACCCCCACTCCACCACGCCCCAGCTTATGTGCATGTTTTCATGCCCTTGCCCCCCTCCCTTGTTTTGACAAATGGTGATGAAATGAAAATTAAACGTCCCCTTTTGTTCGACGGATAAAAGACGTGGTTTTTTTTGGGTGGGGGGGGGGGCTGAAAAGGGCACGGCAGTTGATGACTGATATATGGTGTATGGGAACTGCCTGTGTGATCATGGTTGACGCAATGCAAAAGCAAAAAAAAAAGGGGGGGGGGGGACAACTAAATGTAAACAGGTGGATATTATAATCAGTAATTTCATGAGTCTATTCCACTTTCGCAAGATGCATTTCAACTACAGAATTGAAGAGGAAATCTCTCTCTTCTTTGTTTTTCAGGTTCGCATCCTCTCGCTCTCTCTCTCTCTCCTCTGCAATGTACATGTCCAGTGTGTATACCTACTTGATTGTGTGAGTGTGAGACAGCCAAGAGAAACATCAGTCACTCTATTAATTAACTACCGTAGGGGTATATCATGACAAAAAGTCAGATTATAAAGGTAACAGTGGGACACACAATCAGATCATGCACAATGGTGTGATCGATGCTGCCAGTCCAGGGAAACCAATTAAATTATTGCATTGTTTGTTTCGACCTACAGTTTCGACACGCCAAACTTAAAACGGAAACACGCCCACCTTTCAGTGGGTAGTTTCCCTTTGGCAGTTGACCACCTTTAGCAATGTTTATAGCCAGGATACTGAAATGACAATTTTTCACGTCTGACTTTATCTTTTAACATTAGTCTCGTAATTATTTGTCACATTACTCACAATCAGTCCAAATAATCTTTCCTCCGACCATACAGACGCGACACTACCGATGGTTGCACAGTCACAGTACATGTCCAAAATACTAAATGATATTATTTGGCTATATAAAATCTGGATTGACTGTGGCCTAGGATGTTTACGGGAAGTCACATACGTATGATTCATTCGTCATAGTATAAATATTTCATCATTTGCTGACGAGTCTGTTTAGTGAACTGTGTGTACACTTGTTGGTATGTCGACTTGATAACTAGATTTAGTTGCTAAAACCTGACTACAGGTAGATCTAGATCTAGATCTAAGTAGACATAAGCTGTGGTTTAGTCTCTACAGTCGTTCTGAAAGACTGCTAGATCTAGATTCTAGATTCTAGATCTAGACTAAGATCTAGATTTAGATCAGATAGGCTATCTTAGATCTAGACTGGTCTAGATCAAGTTCTAGAGTAGTAGAGATCTAGAAATCTAGTCGAGTGATACTGATGATAGTCTATTCTTCTGATTAAATTTAAAACCAAAGGAATGATATCGATAGTATTACTATTAGTGGTAAGTTATCGTTATCACTGTATGAAAAAGTCCGCAGTCAGTAACGACAAATGTGGTCTAAAGACATGTTGTGCTTTTTTTTGTTTTTTTTTTAAAGTGATGAAATTTTAGATCTAGACTAAAACTAGAATCTAGATCTAGTCTAGATCTAGACTATTCAATTGTTGTCATGTGATTTAACGAATTTTGCTGTTTCTTGTGTCTTCAGATTGATTAGATCTAAGCAGAAGAAATTATGGCAACACAAGAACACAGACGGCCACCAGCACGACCACCACCTCCAAGTACTTCCTCACACACACCAGGGGCTACTTCATCGGTTCAGAATTTAGAGGCCAATATAAACACATTCAGAGACCTTCAGACTGTCCATGACAATGCATACAGTCTTGTACATAATGGATTACAAGCTGACGAGCAAGGAGATAAGAATGTTGCCATGGACTGTTACAAACGAGGACTTCAGTTGTTGGACAAAGCTTTACGAGCAAACTGTGAGACATTGTCAAACTGTACAAGAGAGCAGATTGATCAAGCAAAAGACATGCAAATGAAAATGAACAAAACAAGACAGCAGATTGCATACCGTCTTCAATCACATCAAGCAGAACAAATGGACGCAGCCAATCAGCAGGTAAAGTGGACATGAAATTTTCATTATTGCTGTTTTGATATTAGGCCTATGTACTTGAGTTCAGGAATGAAAAATAAAACCAGTTTTAAATATGAACAAGCATTAAATTTGCCGGGCTATCCAAATGATGAGTGTATTAAATTTTAATTTGTTTTAGTGTGTTCTTCACATAAATTATATTGGAGCCTTTTACTATAGTAGGCCTACATTCTGAATCCTAAATTACATGCATCATGTTTGATTTTGGCACACCTCTATAGTACATAGGCTGAAGATTATTTGTGTATAATTTTTATCTCATTCTCGGCGAGACTGTACTTTGTTCAAGCATTGAAAAGATACATGATCTACACATAAATGTTAAACAATGCAAAAGATGGTATTATTATGTCAGAGGAAGGTTTGAGCTTTATCTTGATGTAATTATATGCCATTTTAGAAACACTTTGAGATAAACACACAGCCGTTGTCACCTTGCAATGTTGAGATAAAATTGTGCGGAAACTAGATTTTCCACCTTTACCGGGGCAGTTTGGACTACCCAATAGAATATGATTGTAATAACTTGTGAGTGAGGTACCTGTCAGTCTGATGAAACTAAAACTGTCACATCAGTCATATAAGCTACATATAATTTGTGAATGTACTTATGTTTAAAACTTTGTGGTCTCTGTCAGCTATTTTATTAGTACATTTACTGATTTTGATTCTCATTTAGAAAGAAAATTTAACTAGCTTTTAGCTGAAATATTCAGTCAAGGGTATACAATTTCTTTTAATCAAAAGTTAACTTTTTCACACTGCACGGCTTTCACGTATCACAATTCCATTGAACAATCTAGTCTAATTTCATAGTGCTTCAAATTGTTCTCCTTAGAAAAACGATCTTGGGATAAGTTTGAAAATCCTAAAAACAATGTCCTGGTATGCCCACAATATGGCTTGCAAGTAATATCAGTTTTTAGGTTATTAAGTGTTGAAGACAGGGATATGTTGTGAATAACGTTTTGTAAACAACCATACATTGTAAAGGTGACCTTTGCGGAACTCTACAAATTCAGGCATGAGTGTCATGGCATGAACTGTTTGGAAATGAGTCACTTAATTGTTGTGTGCAAAGTAATAGTCTGTCGTAAAGTGGCTCGTGGCACGACGAGGTGATGTGAAAAGGTTTTAAAAATGTTCTTAGTTTAGTTTGTTATCACAAATGGATTATGTGCATGATGATTATCCACTGGTGATATTACAGAGTAAGAGAGAGCCCTGTGGTGGCATCTTTGGAAGATTTATGAGCTACCCGCAGAAAATTTGCTCAAACTTAAAGTTGAGTTGTCGCAAGAAAAGGAAAGATGAAGAAAGTTTGAGTTTTATCCATGTTTTAATTTTTAATCAAATTGAAATGTGCCAGGTTTTCTCAGTTTAATATAGTTTTCAGTTGTCTTGAAGTTTTGTTTCCTTATATTGGTCCTATGCTATTGGAGTTCACTTAAATCATCAAACCTTCCTTGTAGTACTGATGTACTGCTATTTTATTGCTGTATCTTGTTAATTAAATTAAATTCTCTTGGAAAGATGCATTGACAGTTTATTAATAGTGAACGGGCAAAAGAGTAAAGGCAGTGGAAGTTTTAATTTACCAGGAATGTTGATCAGCTAATAAGTAAGTTAATTCTTATCGTTATCTTTATAAATTTACAAACACAGGAAATGTTACAAATGTTCAAATGATTTTGTGGTCAAGTGGCCATAAATTGCGAGTTTTTCTTTTTTTGCCATGTACATGAATAGGGAGCTACAAAGGGACCTATTGGTGAAATTAATCAGCCTTCAGGAAGTTTCTGATGTTGTTTTATCAAATCCAACTCTAATCTTAACTCCAGCCTTGAAAAATATTTGAAAGACAGAGCAATGGTGTTGAAATAACAGATGTCCTGTCATAGAAATTCTCAGCTTTAAATGATTGAATTGCAGGAAATTTACTTGTTAAAAGATGTCAAAAGCCTAGTCATATTTATGGAATAACTTCATTCATTTAGTTGGCATTACTCATGTCAGTGATGTTCTGCATGCTTAAATTGTAAAGTTTTCTTTATAACTTTTGACTATACAGGCCTATGCAGAAGCCAGTGCACCTCCTTCTTATGAGGAAGCCATGAGTGAACCACCTTGTACTCCACCTGCATATTACAGTGATGACGAATTGACAGCATTAGGTGAGAGTTTGATGCAGAGGGAGATCAGCAGCTCACACCTCGCCAATGCTTCAGATCTGTTTACTATCGAGGATGGCGTACAAATATTTTACATTTCACCAGATGGATTAGTCAGCGCTCCATCTTATCCTACCTCTCTTCACATTGTCAGACTTGAGAATGAACCTCGTACACAAGGCCCAACAGGTGAAACACCACCAGCATTTTTACATGTAAGTCAATAGCTTTACTTTCATGCTTGTGTGTAAAGAATTTTATGTTTAAGGGCCCCCTGCTGAACAAGTAAGTACATTAAGCTAGATATACATAGATTACCTTTTCAAAAATTTCTGGGATTTGCAAAACAGATTTAAATCTGAAATAAACAGAAAAATATATTGTAAATATTTATCTCCAAAACATTACTTGCTGATTGATCAGAAATTGTTCCAAGAGTGGGAGTCGACATGTTTCATATATGGAACACTGGATACTAGAAGATTAAAATTTGGCTTGACCAAGATGGTTCAGTTAACTCTCCGAAGCTGAAAGCTAAGGATCACTGAATGAGATATGTTTCATCATCAAGTTTAATAAAATATAACTTTATTAGACTTCAGTGGTAATCAGTTTTAACTTGTACTTCATTTCAAAACTTTCCATTGTCATGGAGATTATTTTAGTAATACTGGAGTACCATCAGCTTTGGATTTGGCAGTCATGGTGATTTTTAGTAAAATCATATCCTCACTCTTCTGACAGTGACAGAGATTGGTGAATATAAATGTTGAGCGCCTTCACTGTCAGTGGAGGTACAATAACATGAATGTTGGTTTGAGATATTAACCCCTTCACTGCTTTGCCCGGAACTGTTCCGGGCTGTCTAATCTCACTATACGGCTATGTGCCCAGAACTGTTCCAGGCCTAGTTCATATGCATTTCTTGAGTATGGAGACAATTCCCAAATTATGATTGTTTTTGTGTCTTCTAGTTAGTTCCCCCACTTACTTGTATAATTTGCACGTATTCTGAAAGCGTGGGATTTATGGTATGTAATTTTTTAGATCTGCTTGTTTTGCTGCCTTTTCCAACCTGCATATGAGTGGAAATCAGTGTGACATAATAAAAGTCATAAGGAGAATTTTAGTCTGCAATCTGTGTAATAGCAAAATTTAAAGCATATTCCAGTGACACAGTTACTGTTGATAACATGAAGTTATAGTTTGATAACTTAAGAAGTTTTGTGGATTTTTGAAAGCCGGTTGGCAAGATTGCAAAACGATAATCTGTGTTGAGAGAATCATCAGTTTTAGCAGACACAAACCAAAAAAAAAAAATGCATATTTTCTTCAGGTTGGCGACTGGATGTATCCATTGGTACCTGGCACCTCACCAGTTTTGCGCACAAACTATGGTGCATACATCTTCCCAGATATGATGGCTCCCCAGCCAGGTAATTAACAGTGTTGTGAGTGCCATTGTCAGTCAGTTATTATGTAAACCAGCTTCTTAAGCTAACAGAACAAAACACACCAGTACATCCATGTTACAATCATTGCTCAAATTAAGATGAAAAAGAGCAAGTTTGGGCCTGGTGTGAAACATTATTTCATTTCAATTATAATAAAATTTTACTTTCACAGTAAAGGGAACACAATTCATCCACAGCTATGCCATTTAAGGTAGAACTAGTGGCAAGAATTTAGATGAAAATCTCAAAAATTACCCATTTCAAATAATTAAATTTTTGTGAAGGATAACCATTCCCTTAACTAATTTTGCTATTTGTTCATAAAAAACAATGCATATTTGATGATAATTAGAGGTTTTGTACACCCATCTTAATAAAAAAAAAAAAAAGCGCTTAGTAATGAGTTGTTTACACATGGTTACTATGGTGTAATTTCGTTGAAACACTATTCAAGATGCTTTGAAATGCGAATATGCATAGATAAAGCAGAAGCTGCAGGGGGAGATGTCTATACACTAGGGGGTCATTAAGATGGATTAAATGGGATAGAAGATAATTTTTGACAAGTGGGAGGTAAGAAATTAATGTTTTTGCCTATTTTCTCAAAAGTCATTTTTGCGAGTAATTGGCTTACTCTCATGCAAGATATCTCAAAAACTACTGGAGCAAATCTAAAGAAATTTGGCATGTGCATACTGTATGTATTTATGCAGGGTTTGTACTAAAAGAAAGTAATTCACTACAATACTTTCAGACTTATGACCTTCATGCATATGTAATGAGGTCAATTTTTTCCACCCAGGGCAAAGTCAAATTTAAAAAATTTGTAAACATTACAATTTTTAAAATTAAGCAACAATTTTAGTAGGGACCGTGCAACAGCCTACCAGCAATTGTTCTGCAAAATTTCAAGGGAATTGGTCCATATTTGAGGTCACGCTTGCATGAAAGTTTATGTGTTATTCAGGCAGTTCGGCAGCCATATTGGATACCTAATTTGCATAATTTATGCACATTTTAGTATCAACAAAAAATGTAATCCCTTTTGATACCACATGCCAAGTTATAAGACAGTCAGTTCACAAATAGTAATTTTAGCACCCTTGCCACTAGTTCTACCTTAACCCTCACCCTGCGCGGGGCGGCAATAGTCGGTAATGACTTGCAAGCGCTCACGCCGCACGGGCAGCAAAAGTCGCCCAGGTCAAGCTGACTGCGCCACGCGCAAGCCCTATTTTCAGGCGTCGGGTCACTGACCTTTTTGAGACGTAACCACCGTGTTATTGTTCACTGTATCTCTTCTAAATCAAACGCATTGTGACATGGACATGTGAACCACAGGTCGGAATCACAAAGACTAAGCTTTCAAAGGCTCTCCCTACACTTTCAAAAGATGTAACATCGACATGCGAACTGTTGCTCAACAAATTTGCAATATTATCTCATTTTCTCACCAGCTGACCACCATCTGGAATTGTCTGTATCTAAGAACCAATCAGACACAAGCTCTGAAATAATCTTTGTCCCAAATGCCCACATTGGTTTATTAGTATGTGTCAATCAGGATGAAACCATTTGTGTAGGGCTTGGGAGGGCGTGGCTAGTTATCATGCTTCGTCAGTTTGGAATCATAAGTCAGATCATTGGTTAGAGACTGACAGACTAAGGTTTTGCTGGTTAATTCATTATCAAACGTGATAAGGCATAGCAGCGAATGTTTTCATACCGATCAATAAAAACCGAACCACGTGGACAGTGTATGTGGTCATCGTCTAGCGGCACGGGTCAGTGACCCCAGATAAGATTCTCCGTGAGTAAGGTCACTGACGGGGCAGCGGGCTTTACGGGTAGCGCGCGGGGTATGGGTTAACAGTGGTTGGTTGCGGTGCTCCCAAATATGAAGTGTCTTTTTTGCGAGGACAAGTCATCTTGTATAAATTGAATAAGAATAATTTTCTAAAATTTTCCGCGGAAAGAAATCGTTATGAGTTCAGATTTAATGTATCACACTGAAAGGAGTGCTTAAGAGTTTGGAGACATCACATAAATTTGTGTACTTGCCTAACAGATTTGTACTGTGAGAATAGGAGCAAATAAAAGCAGTTAATTTGCAAAAAACATTGAAAAGAAAGACTGACCAACCAAGTTATACTGTGGAATGAATATGCTAGTGATAGAACTGAAATACTGGGAGATAGTAATTTACATTTTTGTGGAACTTCCGACTTTTATTACACTTTTGTAAAACTTTAATATCAGTCATAATTTGCATGTTTTTCAAAGTCTGTTTTGGTTTTTGATAACATTCCCCTGCATGTGACTGAGAATTCCTGAAGCCAGGAGATAATGTCATTGATATGTCGGGGTTTTTTTTTTTTTTCTTTTTCAGGTTATTCTGTGGGGTTAATGATTCCGGAGACACTCCCAGCTGCCCAGCATGAGAAATTTGTAAATATGATCAGATCTTTTGCTGTTCTTGGAGAACAGACTCCTGAGCCAAGTCCCTCTACAGAACAGGTATGTTTTCAGCTATATGGCATATTAAACAAGTGAATGTATGGGTCTCTGTTATTACAGAAATTGGCCAACTCTGCTTATACGTATATTATATATGAAAGTCCCAAAAAAGTGAATCCAACCCTGCTGCATTTCATTGATCCGATCTTCTTCATGAAGAGATTGGCATTGATGCAGTTTATAAGTAAAGACTTGTGATAGAAATGAATCTGTTCATACAGACTTCAGACAAAGTTTCGATAGTACATTCTTACCACCACTTGGAACAACTTATTGGTTCATAGCTAATCTGTAGTAACATGAAAGGGTCTTTCTGTATGATTGCTATGCCGTAGTATTGCAGCTGCTCAAAATAGGATTTTTGACAATTCTAAGCTCAATTTCAGCAATTAAAAGGGTCACTTTTATTAATTAATCCTTTCTAATAATTCTATGCAATATCAAATCAAAATTATGAGACAACATTTTTGTCCCATATTGATGATTTCATGCATGGTAAGGAAAAAATGAAACTGATTTTTATTTGACCTCACACTGGACTATTACTTAGTGCAGAGTATTTAAAATAAGTTATGGTGCACTATTTGGTTAAAATTCCAAATGTTTTGAAGGTGATTCTTTCATGCCTTCACTTCTAAAACAAACTATGACAGAAAATGAACTGGAAGTTTTATAAAGATTCATGTACTTTATTTCCTTTTCCTTCGTGTTAAAAAACAAAAACAAAAGAAGGTTCCTGCAGTACAGGAAAGAGGTGAAGAAGAAGAGGAACCTACGGAGGAAGAGGCTCCACTGGACACGGCTGGTAAAATCTCTAAAGGAATACAAGTAGGTGAGTGGATTTATAATTTTTTTTTTTCAGAAATGGAAGCAGAGTGAAACGGGGACTGCAATATCCTAGCATATAATATGGACGGGACCATCAGAATTAGCTCTGAAAATTTAAAACAGGTAACATGTATGGAATTGCTTGAAATGAAGGAACAAATTTGAAATACATAGTTATTTTCCATGGGAATTTTATGTGGTAAACATGTGTAGGAGCTGAAGATTATCTTTCATCCTTTTGTTTAGCTTGTTTGTTTAAAAGGTGGAATGGTAGTGTATCCTGAAAGAGCATAAGTTTGGAATGATTCCACATTATTGAGCCTATTGGAAGTGAGTGGAGAAATAGATGCCAGTGTAAGAAGGAAGAAAATTCAACTTTGGTGTGATCACAATTTCTTCTTAAGCATTTTCAGAGAAAATCAAAACATGCTCCATGAACTAATATAACTGACTGAAGTATGTCATTATCTATATAATAAAGCCACAACAAAACCCCTAATAGTCCTATGGACTCGGAAACTACACAACGCACCGACCTGAAATTTGGCACAAAGAATTATGGGATAGCGAACATTGTTCCTATCGCTATACACAAACAAAACCATTTGTTATTTCTGAGTTAATCGATAAATGCGGTTATAATTAAAGTCTAAATTCACGAGAGCGTTTGGTCCGAAATTTACGATCAATAAGATATTGATGTATGTTTCTAATAATAGCCCACTTCCACCTACACATGACGTTATCACTTCCTGCGATGTGTTCACTAACAAACAAACCCGTGCGCAAATCATAGCCATTTGACAGATGCGCAGGATGTCAACGCGCAAAGGGAGAGCAGTAAAACTTATCTAAAAACAAACATACAAAAATAGAATAAAGCTAAAGGAACAGGCAAAATGAAGCAGGTCCATAATATCACCCAGAACTGAAACTAATAAATCGATTTATCCCGGGCAGGGCCGGGCAACTCAGCTAGTAATTATAAAAGTATGCTTACCCAGGCTGGGCTTCACTTTAATCAGCACTTATTCCTGTATGGTTAATCCTACTCTCAAGAGACTACATTTTTCAATGGTCAGATCCATAAGAGGGTCTTTGAGAGAAAGAGCCATATTGCACAAAATAATTATTGTATGTTTGTTGTCCTTTACAGCCACAGATTGGATTGCATGGGGTGTGGAAAAAGGTGCTGAAAAAGCTGGAGAACTCCTCAAGAAGGGGTCAGAGAAACTAAGAGAAAAGACAAAACCAGGAGATCGGCCACGCCCAGTTGATCCAAAAGTCCAGAAAGGTGTGATTTATGCTAGACAGGCCACACATGGTGCTGTCAAAGTCACAGGCTATATTGGTGAGTGTGGGCCATGATTACTTAGGATCCTAATACATATTAAAGGATTATAGGTTTGTTCTGTCTCTACTTGAGAGGGGTTTTTTTTTTTAGAAAATTGTAAAGTTTTGTAGTTGAGATATACAGAATGTTAGCACCACTGTTTTATACATTAAAATCTATTCCCAGAGATGGGATTCCTTCATGATTTTCGCAAGCTTGAGAAACTACACTTTATAGTACAGTCTTATGGCCTCATCTCAGTTTTTGTGAAAAATGGACTAAGGCTGAAGTGGGGTAACTAAATGTCAGAGTAAATCTCCATATTTGCCATTGAATTATAGTTCCTGACATAAATTAAACAAATTATTCCCAGAGCTGAGTAAAGTAGGGTGCCTATTTATATTATGAATCTTTATCACTTCCCTGAAAAGTGAAAGAAGGGGCAGAAAGCCCTGCATTTAAGAACACAGCTTTCATGTAGTAAAGTCTCCTGCAAGTTTTTTTTTTTTTTTTGTGTTTTTGCACCATTTTTATATATATTATGGTTCCAGTTGGAAAACTGGCCTTTTGGCATGAAGACATTTCACTGTATGGGTGTAATACCTACAATTCTGGGGAAAGAGAGAAAGAGCAACTGTCCTATTGAACCACTAATCACCAAGTTTAGGACACCCCAACAACAAGCACCAACCATACCATTATACATTATGCAAGTTCTTAGAATAAGTGTTGAATTGCCATTTTCATTCTGACAGTAAACAAGCTGGGAGAAGTCACAGTTGCCCTGGCAAAAGAAGTAGCTCCTCATGTAAAGAAGCAAGGTATGAAGGTCCTTCCGAGGTCTCTCAGTAAGCGAGGATCACATGGCAAATCCACCTTAGATGGAGTTGTGGAAGTGGCTGCAACAAGTTTGAAAGGTAAAAATATGGGTCGTGAATGAAAACATTGCATTATTAATTGTCGTGTCCAGAGACAAAACCTTAATAGGTATCAACATGTCTTATAAAAACATCAGGATACATATTGCCATCCAGAAATATTATTGTCTTCAAAGCTAAGAATATGCACCATAAAAATATTGCATTACAAATTACGGTCTGGAAATATTACAGTCAAACATCCGAATGGCAAATTTTACAGGAGAAGCAATAATTTATAAATTTGGATGGATTTGCATTGAACTCATGAAAAGTATTTCCTCACAAATGTCAGTAATGTCATGGCCATGTCCACGATATATGTCGTGTGATGGGGCTTGGCCTGCTGAATATTTTGTTTTGTAAAGATGCTCTTATATTATATTTCATAATGCAACTAAGATCAAGTTTATTTTTACTCATAGCTTTTCAAGTGCAGTTAAGTAATATGTAGAATATGTGCTTTTGTCAGGAGTTGATTTCTAAACATCTGCTGATTTTCATTTTCATGTTTGGCAGGTTTTGGGACTGTCTACTTGAGCCTTGAGGGGGCAGCAAAGTCATTGGGAAGAAGTTTAACAAATGAAACAGTTCATGTGGTGACACACAAGTAAGTTGACACTTGAAACGAAAAAAAAGGAGGAGGGGTCCTTACAGCCACAATTATAATGTATCATGAGATCTGGCTAACTTTTTAAGACAAGAATGTCAGAAATCCCATTTTTGGACATGGGCCAATTTGCCTAGCTATTCAATAATAGAAGGACACAAATATAGATATGAAGAAACCTAAAGGCCTTTTTTTTTATGTCTGTCATCCAAACATTGTCAACAATTATTTTTTTCTTGAGCCTTGAGGGCCATGGAAAATACCATACAGTTGATATGAATTTTTGAAACTGCAACACCTCCCAGATTTGTTCTTCACAGGATGCACCCCAGCATGAGAATGTTCCTTAATGTAGGGATATAGCTGCAGCTGCATACAGGCCTGTGTGCTTCAGACTTACATTGTTGGAATGTGGTAAAAGAAAGCACATGGTATAACTCATGAAGTTCTTGTGTTATTCGCAAATAACAAGAAAACTAACCAGTGAACCCTCAGTGAAAAACAATTTTTTGTGTAATTTTTTTTGACGGAAGATGTTTGTGTGAATTGCTTTGCCACCTTAACACGATAAATGTCTGTGGGGGAAGGAATAAGTGACTAAGTTGAAAAGTGGATGTATGAACATCTTTTTCTTTTCCCTAGATATGGCACAGAGGCAGGAACTTTCACAGAGAATACAATGTATACAACTGGAAATGTCTTCATGACAGCCCATGGAGCCAGAAATCTGGGTTTGAAGGCCATAGCTAAACGTGCAGGTGTGGAGACAGGCAAAGCTGTCATTGAAGATCTGAACCAGAATCAGGCAAAGACAAAATGTCCAGAGAAAGGTGCAGCTGCTCATGGAGACTGTAACAAAACCAGGTCAAAACAGCCACCTGAGCAAGGCCCAGGGAGCAAACAGTAGCCAGAAAATTGTTGATGCAATGTTGTTTGTAGTTAGACCACAGAAAGTTAAACTGTGTTATGACAGCACAAGTTCCATCTTATGTTCCATTTTTGTCTTTATAACAAATCAGGGCATATGTTGATGATTTTAAGATACTGTCTGAGTTTGAATTGAAGTTTAATTCAATATCTCAGGATGAAAGTAAGCTTTTCTTGATTTCTTTTTGATAAAAACATCTCAAAATGCTACAGAAGTTAAATTATAGGTTTGATTCTTATCAGAAGGAGTTTCATAACAAAGTCTTCATGTCTTTAAGTATTAATTTTATAGGTTTGATTCATATCAGAGGGTAATGGTTTCATAGCAAACTTTTCATGTCTGTAAGTTTTAATTTTTAAATGAAAAGTGAAGTATTTGCAGTTGTCTGTGTTACTCCTGTGAAAAAAAAAACAGAATCAAAATTGTGTGAATTGGATCTGTGTTTTTCGGTGACATTTTGATTATGTATAATGATCTAACAAAATATTGTCATCATCATAGCATTTTCATGTTCATCATTCCTCTGTTTTGTTATTATGTTGAGCAGATCCTCAGCAGGGGACTGATAATCTCCAGAAAATGGGCATCCAACGTCACATGAATAAAGTACAATCTAGTTCTAACTTCCCTCGTCGGCTGCCCTTAAAAGAAACACACCAATCTTTTCTATAAGGCACCATTAATCCTTTTGTGTTAATGTTGTTTTTTTTTATATACAATTCCATCAAGATCCTGATATGTCAGGGACCACTGATGAACTGTATATTTTGTATAACCCTTTTCAATGATCTAACTCACTTTTCAAAGCAATCAGTCAGGGGGTTTGGTTTTTCATGCTCTTGATGGGATACTAGTGCAATCGATCTTTTTGTGGCAGATTGTATTTGTGAGGTAATGGTACAGATTCACTAATACATGTATGTCGCAATCGCCCAAGTTGAGAAAATTGAGCAAAATGATGGTTGGGGCTCAAAATACAGAGTTTTTGATTTTGTCGATTTAAATTATTATGCCTGTTATTGTTTTCTATTGACATGAACGCTAAATTTTTGTTCCAACCTTGATTTTACTTGATTTCAACTTTTTGTGCTGTTGCCTCACACTTAATTATGTGTTTTGTTGTTGTTGTTTGTTTTGTTTTGTTTTTGCAATATATGCGGCATTGATGATTTTCCTATATTCCATTCATTTTTGTGATGGGTGTTTGTACTTTACGGTGGGTGTGGAGCTGTCATTTGGCTTCTAGTGCAGTGTTTGTAGCACTGAGAAATATCTCAAATCTTAGCTGTTTTAAAATGATTTTAATAAATCATGTAGCCTGACAAAGAGAGGTTGTAATAGCATTTTACTTGTTTGTCGTGTGATTTCTTTTATCCATTTAAAAAATGTCACCATGTATACAGCATCAAATCAATGAGTATAAATTCTTCAACGAGTTGAAGAACTGTCATATTACAAATAGATATGTAATGCAGTCGTGAAATTTAAAAGGGCTACCTTTACTCTGTTCTGGTACTTAAACAAATTCAAATATGTGAATATTTATCTATATGAAGACATACAATATGTGTGTGTCAATGAGAAAACGCTGTATTTGAGGGGAGATTTGAAATGCTTTTAATTAGGAAAAAAGGATAATGCCAATTATTGCATTTCACTACATCAAAATTTGTTGACTTGATGGTAAGAATACATGATGTTTTTGTGAAGCAAATGCTTACATAACCACCAGAAAATTCTTCAAGTATAAATAACATAAAAGCATTTTTTAAACTTTTATGTGTCAGATATCAAAAGATTTTTGTTGTCTTTTTGAAAAATCATGCTTTCATGACTTATATTCCAGCACAAAATGCATTCTTAGGGGCACATTCACAGCTGATCTAACGTTTAGTAGGCTCATTCTATAATCTTGAGCCATAGTTGATGAATGATGCATTCAGAGTTGATCCATCTTCATTGCTTAATTTTCATTATGATTTTCTTGACATCACCATCTTGAGTACTTTCTTAACCCTTTGTGTTTGTTGTGTCATGGATGCTAAGTAAAAGATGTTAGACTGTCATGGGTAAATAGCAAAAAAATGATGCCTTTGTATGCACAACTGGTCTGTTATTTGATAACCACAAACATAAAACAGATCAATTTTAGCACTAAAATTGGTAGAAACTTTAGAACTTGAAATTTGTGAGAGGAAAACAGATCAAGAAAAACTGAAAATAAGAGCTCTTTCAGAATTTTTATGCACAAATGTGAAATCACATGTAGTGGAAATGCTCTGCATGCACGGTTACTGTGTTAGAAGAATAGAATGTTAATGTGACACAGTATGCCAAATGTTAAAAACTGAATGTGCATTGAATTTTTATGAGTCTTCAGCAGTATTAACAGAGATAGGATTTGCAATGCGCACATCTTTAAACTGCTGTTGGGAATATTGTTAAAGAGTTTTTGAATTACAGAGATCTTAAATATGCCCACCAACCACAGCATTACAAAAGGATCTTTGCCTTGTTTTTGTTTGAATTACCCGTAATGTTGGTTTGGAACAATTTTTTTGTTTTTAATTTAGATAGATTTCTAAAGAATGAGAATATTTTTGCTGCATGTCTCATTATGTTAGGAAAATGAAAAATCAGGAGTAAGTATACATTTATGACACTGCTGAGAGCAATGGATCATTTCACCTTGGTTTGTGCACAAATAATTTCCAAACACTATATTATATTATATATCTATAAAATTCTTACACAACTGTAGTCCTGTCTTTACTAATACATGTAAATTGTTGTGCAAAGTTTTTGAATTGTGCTAAGATAATTCTGTATGCTTTATAAAAAACATTTATATTGATGGTGTTGTGCTCTAACCGTGTAACTGGAAAAAATTGACCAACTCATTTTTTTAGCTAAAATTAGTCACCACGCCTTTCCGGGGGTTTCCTATTCAAATGGGCAGTCTACACGCACTATAAATAGCAAAAAAGGCGTCGAAGCCTTCAATAGTTACAATTCTCACCGTGTATGTGGCTGTTCTAATCGTGTAACTGATTTTTCTGTGACGGAATTTTGTCATGCTCTAGTCGAACGTATCTCTAACTGCGTAAGTGCCCAACAATACTTTGTGTGACAACTGCGTAACAGGATTAACTGGCTTAAAGACCTGCATTTTTTTTAAAAATATTTATTACGACAGAAAGACACGTTTTGTTTGATTAATATGACCAAAAAGATCCTTTTCCTGTATATAAAAACTCGCAAAAAGCTGTTTTTTTCATCTCTTGGAAAACAATCCCAAAAACCAGTTACACGATTAGAGTACAACAGCCTCGATATAGTTGTCTTGGAAGTCTAACCATGGATATCCGATTTTTCTTTTCAGTAGAATTTCACCAAGTATATTTTTTTTATGAAGGGAGTGAAAAGTTTCATTTCTCTGTGTTGGAAGTAGAGCCATCAGGACAAATTGTCTTCTTTATTCACTTTGTTGTGTGTGTTGTGATGAATTTATGACACTTGTATACTTAATCATACCACCATGTCAATCATACCACCACCTCAATCATATCACGACGTGATATCTTAATTTAATATTTCATTGATTCTGACATTCTTTTGCTTATGTTATTGCATAAGGCATATTACAGAAATTGTAAGTTACATAATGCTGAACTGCAACACAAGCGCAGGTTATGCTCATATAATATACAGTTGTTCCTCGGAGACCAATGAATGTGAGGTAGTCAAGACATTTTGACACGTTTGTAGCATTTGTGACATTTTATTTTCCTGTGATAAGAATAAAAAACATTCTGATTGAATTTTCTGTCATTTTTCTCCATTTATTTAGTTTTAAGTTCTGTTATTTTGCCACCCTAAAGAAAAGCAATGTAACTGACAACATGGCCATTTTTGTACTGTACTATCTCTGATTATGAACAGTCAGTCACGTTGGTTTGCCACACAAGAAACCACTATTTCGATAGCAGATAGGTCTATCATGCCTTTGACATAAAAGAATTCAGCGTGAGACAAGTTCATAGAGACAATGAAGTAGAAAAAAGCCAAACTATCAGTTGCGTCTTCTCGTGCTTTAACATGGTGTCTTCTTCAGACGAAGAATATTTCATGTTGGATAGTGCTTTACCAAAATTTTAATGCTTGAAAAAAGGAGAAGAGTTGGTGTCTATGATGACACGAATAAAGAAAGAAGAGATGTTGGTGAATACCATCACTTTTTTAGTCGGTTGAACAGCATCCTGACAGATTTCATTCTCACATCAGGATGAGTCTTTATACATTCAGTTATATACTAAGTAAAGTGAAACCCAGGCTGACCAAGACATGGTGTATTACTGGCGCATACCTATCCTGCCAGAATTTACATACTAGGCTATAGAGCAAGTCACTTCAATGCCTGCAAAAGAATTCACTTTCAACACTTCACAACACGCTTGATTTTACAAGCAGCAGGCTTTATGGTACGAGCGTTCTCTATGTGCGTCAAAAGAGTTTGGGGAAAATATGTCACGAAACTAAATAGTCTTAAGGGTCTAACTTTCTCACGGTTGAAGTTCGAAGCCTTTTCCATGTTCTCTCCTGAAGGCAGATATTGCTCCCTCTCACTTGTGGACTTTAGCACTCTATGAGCCCCTTCCATTCCACCAGCCCAATAATTATTGAACCTCTTATTTCCCCCTCCCCCCACCCACCGCCCCCTTTCACCAAATTTACTGTATTTTAAGAAAAAAAAGTACTTTTAAAAAAATATATATTTAATCCTAGGATACTCAAACTGATTTAAGATCGTCTGGTTTTAATTTGTGCAAACCTATTGAAATCTACATTGAAATCTCTCTCAATTAACAGTACCCAGTCTTTCTTGAGTCATTGTAGATCTTTGATACGTTTTGATGAAACTTCCTTTGCAGTTGACGGTCAAAACAGTGATAGATTTAAAATGTCGGAACAAAGTTAGTCAAACTCTCTTGCAGTTTCCACTTGCACACCCACCGAAGCAAATGTAAAAGAATATCATTTCAGTCTATAGTTGCAAAAATGTAACTCAATAGAGATTAGAAAATACTTTTCGAAAATACTTCGGAAGCGTAAATCATTAAAGGCTCACAGTGTTTTTAAAAAGGTTGGATATATGCTATTTGTGGCAAGAACTCAGTTTTGACCCAGTGTCACTTACCTACCATTTTTATCTTGAAGCTTGAGCCTCGAAACGCGACAAAGTGCCATATTTTCACATATACACATACGACTACCGCGTTAGCAAGACAATTATCACAGAACTAACCTGTTGACGCCCAAAATTCCGAAAGTATGATGTACAAATCCAACAAGTTTGCCGAAAAATCTGACGAGTCGGACTTCCAAGTGAAACAAGTTTGTGAAAAAATTCCAACAAGACTGACACAGTAGTCCAACAAGTTTTGCAAAAAAGTTTGGCAAGACTGTCATACAAATCCAACAAGTTTTACCGAAAAATCTGACAAATCCAACAAGTCTGACGCAAAAGTCCTGCAAGTTGCCCTCAAAATCTGACAAGTTTGATGCACAAGTCCTAAAAGTTGGCCAAAAAATCTGACAATACTGACGCGCAAGTTCAACCAGTTGGTCCAAAAAAATCTGGTAAATCTGAAACACAAGCCCAACAAGTTGGCTGAAAAACTCCGAAAACACTGAAGCACAAATCCAACTCTTGGCCAACAAATCTAACAGGTCCAACATGAAAGTGCAACAAGTTGGCCAAAAAGTTTTCTGATGCACAAGTCCGATCAGTTCGCCAAAAAAGACTGACAAGTCTGACATGCAAGTCCCACAAGTTGGCCGAAAAGTTATGATAAGTCTGACACACAAGTCCAACTAGTTGAACAAAAAATGTGACAATTATGACAAACAAGTCAACAAGTTGGCTGAACAAGTCTTACAAGTCGGACACACAAGTCCAACAAGTTGGTCAAAAACTTACAACAGGTCTGATGCTCAAGTTTGACAAGCTGGCAAAAAAATCTGACAAGTCTCACGCACAAGTCCGACAACTTGGCTGAAAAATCCTATAAGTATTACGCACAAGTCCGACAAGCTTGCCGAAAAAATATGACAAGTCTAACGCACAAGTTTGGCTACTTGGCCAAAAAATCTGACAAGACTGATGCATAAGTCAAAAAAATTGGAAGAAAAATCCGATAAGTCTGATGCGCAAATCTGACAAGTTGGCTAAAAAATCTAACAATTCTTACTTACAAGTCCAACAAGTTGGCCGAAAAATTATGACAAATCTGTTGCTCAAATAAAACAAGTTGGCCAAAAAATCTAACTAGTCCCATGTGCAAGTCCAACAAGTTGGCAAAAAAATTGGGACCAATCTGATGCACTAGTCTTACAAGTTTTCGGAAAAATTCCAAAAAGTCTCACGCACAAATCCGAGAAGTTACGACAGGTCTGATGAACAAATTCGACGGGTTGGCCAAAAAATCTGACACGACTGACACACAAGTTTGAAAACTTGGTAAAAGAATCTGATAAATCTGAAACGCCAGCCCAACAAGTATGCTGAAAAATTCTTACAAGTCAGACCCACAAGTCTAACCAGTTGGCCAAAAAGGTCTGACTATCCGGACGTACAAGTTCAACAAATTGGGCGAAAAAAGTCTGACAAGATTGACGTACAAGTCCAAGAAGTCGGCTGAAAAGTTACAACAGTTCTGATGGTCAGGTTTGACAAGTTTGTCAAAAAATCTGACAAGTCTGACACTCAAGTCGAATAATTTGGCAGAAAAATCCGATAACTCTTACGCACAAAGCCAACAAGTTGGCCAAAAAGTTACGACAAGCCTTACACACAAACCCAACAAGTTGGTCAAAAAGTTACGACAAGTCTGGCGTGCAAGCCCGACAAGTTGGCCCAAAAAATCTGACAATTCTGATGTACAAGTCAATAAGTTGGCCGCAAAAGTCTGACAAATCCGACACACCAGTCCAACAAGTTGGCCGAAAAGTTACGACAGTTCTGATGCACAAGTTCAACGAGTTGGCCCAAAAATCTGATGTCTGATACACAAATGCGACAGGTTGGCAAAAAAAATACAACAAATCTGTTACACAAACAAAACAATTTTGCAAAAAAAATTTTGATAAATCTGACACACAAGTCTTACTAGTTTTTCTGAAAAATTCCAAAAAGTCTAGGCAAAAGCTGACCAAAAAATCAGACAAGACTGACGCGCAAGTCCGAAAAGTTGGCCAAAAAATCTGATAAGTGTGACGTACAAATCAAACAAGTTGGTCGAAAAATTCTGGCAAGTCTGTCGCACAGGTCGAAAGAACTAAGCAAAAATCTGTCAAAAATGTCTGTCAAGTCGGCCAAAAATTGCAACGTCCGACGTGCCAGTCCAACAAGTTGGCCAATAAATTACGACAAGTCAGATGCACAAGTCCAACAAGTTGGCCAAAAAAGTTTGACAATTCTGATGTGCAAGTCCAACATGTTGCTTGGATAAGTCCGATGTCTAAGTCCAACAAGTTGGCCAAAAAAAAGCCCAGGACGCAAATCTGACAAGTCCAACGAGTTCGACATACAAATTCGACAAAGCCGCACAGGTTCGACAAATCCAACAAGACATCGCAAAAATCTGTCAAAAATTTCTGACAAGTCAGCCAAAAATTGCGACAAATCTGATGCACAAATCCAACAAGGTGGCCCCAAAATTTTGAAAGTCCAACAAGTTGGAAAAAAAATTACAACAAGTCTCTCGAACAAATCCATCGAGTTGGCCAAAAAATCTGGCAAGACTGACACACAAGTCCAACAAGTTGGCCAAAAAATCTGACAGGTATGACGCACATGTCCAATAAGTTCCTCCAAAAATTCTGAAAAGTAAGACGTGCAAGTCCAACAAGTTGGCCGAAAAGTCTGAGGCACTAGTATGACGAGTTGGCCAAAAAATCTGACAAGACTGATGCGCAAGTTTGACAAGTTGGCCGAAAAATCCGGTAAGTCTGAAGCACAAGCCTAACAAGTTGGCTGGAAAATTATGACAAGACCGACGCACTAGCCCAACAAGTTGGATGAAAATGACGTCAAATCTGTTGCACAAATAAAGCAAGTTGGCCGAAAAATCCGACAAGTCCGACGTGCCAGTCCAACAAGTTGGCCAATAAATTACGACAAGTCGGATGCACAAGTCTGACAAGTTGGCCAAAAAAGTCTGACAATTCTGATGTGCAAGTCCGACATGTTGGTTGGACAAGTCTGACGTCTAACTCCAACAAGTTGGCCAAAAAAAGCCCAGGACGCAAATCTGACAAGTCCAACTAGTTCGACATACAAATTCGACAAAGCCGCACAGGTTCGACAAATCCAACAAGACATCAGGACAAATCCAACAAATTTACTGCCCAAATTCGACAAGTCCACTGCACAAGTCTGACAAGTCCGATAAGTCTGCCGCATAAGTTCGTCAAGTCCGACAAGTACAACAAATCCAACAAGTCATTGGCACAAGTCTATCAAGTCCATTGCACAAAACCCACAACTTTGAAATGTCTGACATTCTGGCTGCACAATTATGACAAATTTGACATGTCTGACATTCCAGCTGCACAATTATGACAAATTTGACAAATCCACCACACAATCCCAACAAAGTTTGCCAGACAAGTCCGCTAAGTCTGACATATTTGATAAGTCCACCGCAGACATCCGATAAGTCCGTCAAATCTGCAGCACAAATTCAACAGGTCTGCAGCATAATTATCACCAGCCAGGGGCAAACGTCAGATGAGGCTGACTAGTCTGCCGCACAAGTCTAACAAGTCCCCAAAACAAGTCAGACAAGTTTGCCGCAGAAATCTGACAAGTTCAGAAATTTGCCACACAGGTTTGAAAAGGATGACAAGTTTACTGGACAAGTCCAAGAAGTCTGCCGCGCAAGCCCAACAACCCCACGGCACAAATCTGACAAGTCCAAGGCAAAGTCCAAAATATTTGGTATTTTTAGCAATCCCGACAAGTTCAACAAGTCCGCTGTACAGGTTCAACAAATCCAACAAGTCCATCGCTCAGTTTGGACAAATCTTACAAGTCCGCCGCTAACATTCGACAAGTCTGACAAGTCCAACAAATCCATGAGATAGGCCGTTTGGCCATGACACCGACATTGAATATTATCATAATTTAAAAGTTATGGGATTTTTAGTGGTAAAGGTGGTGAGGTCACCTCTTTGGTAATGGATGTGTTTATTTGGTATCGAATTTTGAATCCTAATATAATGTCAGACATGAAACTATTATGAAATCATTTTAATGTTTTGTTAGACCTATTTTTTTTATTCAGCCTTGTAAGCCAGAGGACGAAAAACCCTACTGTAAATGCAAGTAAAAGTTTCACATGTTCGAGAAAATAAGAGAAAGTATTCAATCTGTTGTGACAGTGACTTGAATGAGAATATAATTATAATAGTATCGATTCCCACTTCTGCTTGCGATTTGTAGATAAAAGACAAGAAGATGTCAAGGGCAAAGGGAGGTAATTATGTGTGCAGTTTACACTTTTTGCAAAAAAGAATATTTATTGCCCTATTTCCAATAGAAGGCTTATATCTTTGGGTTATGGTGTTAACCAAACGTGTTTGAGTGAAAACCATGTATCTTAAGTAAGATTTGTCAAGAAATGGATTTAATATGTGAGTTTATGCATAATGAGGTCAAACCCATAATGGCAGACAATGTATGGATTCTGTGTCATATAAGAAAAACCAAGAACAGCCACTTAGGGAGGGGGCCAACAGCACTATGCTGAGGCCCCCGAGAAACAAAAGAACTCATCCGGCCACTTAGGGGAAGATACGTTAAAGATACCTTGGCAGTTGGAAATCGTAAAGAGCAGGCCGAAAGGCCGCTGCCCGGGCAAAATTTGAAATTAATAGATTAAAATTTATCCATATCATCTCCCTTGAGGCGCTTCTGAGGGACTGAGAGTTGGGGTGGAGTTTGGTCGGGGGTAGGCCGGACAAAACATACGGATTAGGACCTACTTCCTTAGATCTTAAGGGGGGCAACTGGTACTTTAGTGTATTAGACTTAGGATCGTCCATGTCATGGGAAAAGTGCTCTCGCAACCACATAGTCACACGGCACATCTGTGTTAGGAGGGCAGTGTGTGCTGGAGTCCCCGTGCCACTTTTTTTTTTTTAGATTCACTTATTTTCCCCAAACAGAATTCAATACATAACAACAAATCCTGCTGAGCTTTGCAAAGTTCACGAGAGTGTGGGGTGTATTTTTTGGTATGGTCTCCTTTGGGCGATTTCTTATTGCTGTAACAAATAAAAATTTAATATTTCAATTGTGAAACGTCGGGTTTTGTTTACTGACTTGTCAAAACACAGCGTGTCAAAACACATATTGTTGACCGCAGAAAAAAAGGCAGGAAGTGTAGATTTTGAGTTATTACTCATTGTAGCGGAATAGGATCGGTTGTAGGTCTTTATTTTTGAAGGTTCGCTGCTCTTGGCGTTTATACCTCTCTGTTTCTTGTTGTGTTTCGTTTTCCTTTGTTGATTTCTTGTTGACTTTTTTGGCTTTCTTAGACGTTAAAAGGGCTCCCGTTTGGGTTTTCTTGGTCTTGTTCTCTTTATCTTGTTCCTGCTTCTTCTTCTAGCCCTCAAAAGGGCTCCCAATCGGGCCGCCTTCTTCTCTGTGTTGTGGGCTGGCGCCAAAGAAAGGACTGAGAGTAGAAAGGATTCCTATTATGATGGATTGGGGGAATGCGGGATGCGTACAAGAAATAAGGGGATTTATGCCCCATTGCGTGGGCGGTAAATGTTGTCGGTAAAAGATTTGTGGTTTATTTGTTGGTTGTTGGTTGTCGCCTATGGCGGGGGGGGGGGGGGCAAGTTTGCTAGTTTCGCGGAGTCTAGATATTTTCATTGGGTGTAGGAAATGGGTGACCATGTCGGTGTGCCGATGGAGAGGAAAGGAGAAAGATGGCCATGGCTGTGTGCCAATGGACAGGCGGGAAGAAACATGGCCATGGCGTTGTGCTGATGGATAGGGAAAGAGAAAGATGGCCATGGCTGTGTGCCGATGGACTGGAGGAAAGAAAAAAAAAAGAAGGAGAATGGCCATGGCGTTGTCCCGATGGCGCTGGGAATGTAAGGGTGTTTGAAACAGGGTGGGTTGTGAAATGGCCATGGCTGTGTGCCGATGGCGCTGGGAATGTAAGGGTGTTTGAAACAGGGTGGGTTGTGAAATGGCCATGGCTGTGTGTCGATGGCGCTGGATGGGAAGTGGGTTGGGGGTGGACAGCATAGGTAGATTAGGAAAGGAGATGTTTGGGTATGGGGAATCTTCTGGTACTGGGGGGGGGGGGGTGTCCTATTCCCTATTGGGCCGCCTGGCGGCCCTGTGTTGGTTAGATAAATAAAGGAGAGTGAGGTGTCGGGGTGCAAGGGCACCGGTATCAGATCGCAGGCCGAGGTTGGTTGGCTAGTGCCCATCCAGCTGTAGATCTGCTTGGACAAGACCCCGCCATCCCCCGGGTCGCGATGTAGGATAAGGTGTTAGTAGTTTTGACGGGTTCTATTCACATCATTTAAAAGATTTTAAAATACGATAAGATTAAATACAGGTATTAACAAATTGGAAAGGAAGTGCATAGGTAGGGAAGATATCCTTCACCTATGCACTTTGCATAGATAGGGAAGACATTCCCTACCTATTTACCTTGCATAGGTAGGGAAGATATCCCCTGCCTATGCAATCCCTACGTGCAAAGTGTATAAGCAGAGAAGATATTTCTTGACTATTCACTTAGCTGAGGCAGGGAAAATATTTTTGTCTCTACATGTTTTTTAGGTCTGGAAGATATTTCTTGTGTAACACTTTGCTTAGGCAGGGAAGATATTCCTTTCTTTTTGTGCTTTGCCTACTCTATTTGGGATAGCCATGAAACATTAGGTAATGATCATGTGTCAGACTCATTACCCCGCGGTAAGAAGCCAAAGCAGCGCTTATCCCCGTTACGACCCACTGGTGACAGCAAACCTAACCTACCTCTGTCAAAATATGGCAAAAAGAAAAAGCTGTAAGAAGAAAGGCGACCCCATAGATTTTCTCTTGTTCTTATGCTTCTTCAATTTATGTTCATGTATGAGGGGACAATGAATTTGATAGGCTTTAATTTTAAGCCCATGGAACCAGAATGTAATTACATGTACATGTATTATTGTACATGAGCATGGCACCTATGAAAAGTCCCGAGTGGATTTATTGGAAGAGGAGCAAGGGGAACTAGCTGTTTCCTGCCTACTTAGGAAAACATACAGTGAAG
Source organism: Onchidella celtica (assembly GCA_963931925.1). NCBI lineage: Eukaryota > Metazoa > Mollusca > Gastropoda > Systellommatophora > Onchidiidae > Onchidella > Onchidella celtica. Next base: position 28,333,431 of record OZ007573.1, on the reverse strand, counting down.
GACACATAGAAGAAAAATACATCGGCATTTAATTTGTTGAGGCACTCAAAGGTCAACCATTCCAGGGAATTTCCCAGCCAGCACCCTACGTCAATTCGACGTAGATTTGTGTAAGATATCCCCGCAGAGTAGGTAGGGTTACCGTAGAGGTGGGTTCCCTACATCAAACAGACGTCGGCCAATGCTGTAAACAACGGATCTGTGAGGGAACGACCGAATCCTTCACATTTCAGTCCATACTCCACAAATTACACGGGAGAGGAGAAACAAATTTTGAAACTATTTCAAGATCGATTAAAATCCCCCCCCCCCCCCACAAGTTCAGTAAAAGCATGGTTAATCCTATAGTCCATGCTCCCGCACCACGATGTCGGCTTCCGTCGTGACCTTCCCTGCTCGGGGTGAGCGATGAAGCAGCGAGCCTTTGTCACTGAGTTTTGTTTTGAGCTCGGTCTTGGCCGTTCGTCTGTCGCGTGGCTTTGCTGACTCGCCGACCGATTCGAATGATTTTGATTCATATAACCTCCTGTCGTTGACTGACTCGAATCGCGATGCGCTCCTCCTGCCGCCACTGACTCGCCGACAACTAATTAATTTATATCGCAATTCAAATCAAATGAACTAAATTTAGACAAATAATAATTCCACAGTTTAGTGATCACGTAGTACACTATCTTCCCTATCTATGCACTTTGTTCGGAAAATGTTACTGTTTGTTTAGTTATAACCTTGGTAAAGGTCGTGTTTAAAAGAAATCTGTAGTGTGTATAGCTTAATTCTTGCTGTCTTTCTAATGCCATACTTTCTGAAGCTCTCTCTCTCTGTCTCTCGCTCTTGCCACATCCATCTCTGCAATGTTTTATTACTTTTGTTTGTTGTTTTGTTACGTTGTTTACCTAGCTACAAAAACAGAAACAAGGAAGACGAATGGCAAACATGAACAAGTGGAACAAGTTTTCCCACATACAATATTAATGTTGGGGGCCCTTGAGAATCAAAGATGTGCACTCCATGCTTCCCTAACAGTACTAACACACAAGAACCCCGTTGATTCTGAACTGCTGTCTTATCCCACTTCACAAGTTGCCTGTGCTTGCCTTGTGATGTGCTGGAAAGTAGGTAGGAGTGTACTGTAAGAAAGGAACTTCTGTGTGCTCGTGAATGGGCTACGTGAGAGCACAGTGGGAGACTTGTGGTGAGTGCTTGGGAGTACATTGTACCACACACCTACATGTCGTGGACAGACGTATCAGTGAATGAACAAACAGTGGTAGGACCGATGTGTTGGAATAGCCCGCCTATCGCCAGTATGAAGCATTCTTTGGTATGCCATGTCGTAGTGTAGCAGAAATTTGATGGTAAGCACTTTATGGCGAGGGCAGCGCGTGCATGTCATGTAGATCTTATAATCTTCCGTGCAGGAAGCCTACGTGGCAGCGGATTTTCGTTTTGCTCATATATTATATAATATACATCTATGTGCCAAAGAACAATTAAATGGGTGGACCGTTTATTCTCAATGGCTAAATTTGCCTTCAGAACCGACGTAAAATTATAGAATGGCACTTTGACAGACGAGCGTCGAGCGGCAAGTTGATGGGAGCACGTGGATCATAAAACATCCGTCAATCAAGATCTAGATGCAAATTTAGTGCCACGATTATCTGTGAGCATTCGGCAACATGGAGCTAAAGATTTTAGTAAAGAGATATGATTAGGCCGAATTTGGTGCTCAAGCTTAATAAATTATGTTAGCTGTTGTCATGGTAAATCTTCACATGATTAGCCTAAGCTTGATGTCTATTTTCCAGCTCTGATGATGGTTAATAATTATAATGTATAATTGTATCCTTTCTGACTCTCATTTACACAGACCTTCCAGAAGTCACAAAGCATAGATCTTACAGTGGGGTGAAAGTAGACAGCAGAACACCCATTACATAAAATCCTTCACAATGTTAGTGCAATTCTGTGGAGGAGTTGGCAAAATGCTTCTTTGTGGAATGTGCATGTTGATCAGTCTGTGCCCTTGTCTACCAAAGGCAGTGGAAGTGCCCTTCATTCCGAAGAACATTTTGATCTATGGTGGTAAGTATCTTTTTAATCCTATAGTGCAAGGTCAAATTACAAACACAAGCACTGCATTTTTAATGATAATTTTTTAAGAGGAGAAAAAGGGGAACAACTTATCCACATGAAAACAGGTTCCTGCCTCGCTCCAGTTATTGTAATGCCATTTTCTTCCGCAGTTTTTTTACTACGACTTTTGTCATAGACTTCATTGCTTAGTTTCCCTTGTTATTTACATACATGTATTGTCAGTATGTATGGCTCTGTATAGTATAATACTAACTTCTTCATTTTTGTGCCATATTTCAATTCAGAGCATGCTAGTTCCACATTTTACTAAGAACCACTGAACACTTTTGTACAGTTTCATGTAGTGGTCAAAAACTTGCTGCAGGAACAATGAGATGTTTCACTGCTGATCGTTAAATAATGTCATATTATATGCCAGGAAATAGAACAGCATTTATAGGTGGTACAAATAATTCCTCACCAGCATGCTCATTTGTTTATAGAAGGCCTATTGTTATGAAATTTCTAATGTAAACACTTTAGTTTTTTCTTCTCTTGTTGTAATCGCTTTCAGGTTTGTCAAAGTTAATTGTAAAGTTGATTTATATACAAGTAGGTGTACAAGGGTAAAGAAGTGTCAACCAAAGGCTTGGACATTTTCTGGGCTGTAGGTGTACGGCATACAGCTTTACAAGTTTGGTATAGAAATCTCTTAGGTTGAGTGGTGAAAGGTAGCTTGTAGAGTTTTTTTATATACAGTGTACTATAACTATACAATATCTTTCTTCGTCAGGCAATGGGTTTATTGGAACCAGCACATCAGAAAAACTAATATCTGCAGGTCACAGGTTGACACTGGTGAATAGAGGGAACTGGTACTGGGATTCAGCTTTCACTGTCAGGCCGTCCGTGCACCATATCAAATGTGACAGAATGCAGGCAGTAAGTAATGGGTATAAATAATGTGGCAAAGAATTCGCTGGCCTTATCATGAAATCACAGACATGCAAAGTACCTAATTTTGCAGGAGAGAAAGGAACTGTTTTATCTGAAATGAATTCCTCATCTTAAAGATATATGTTTAGTTAGTACATGTAATAAATTTTTAAAATACTTTTGTAAATACTATACTTCCCCATTAATCAGTAGAAAATAAAATTCAGAGGATATTTTGCAAAAGAATTGTCATCTGCAGTTGTCCAAATACCCATTAATTTTATATCACCACACCTTTTGTGTTCTTCTGTTTTTCAAAGAGTCGAAATAAAGGGCGAAAATTCGCATGCAACTGCGATGTATTCATATGAATAATACATGCTTGACAACAGTTAGAAATTAGCAGAGAAAACTTTGACTCCTATGCTTATAAAAGAGGTTGATTTTTTCTGATGGTTTTCTTTAAATTTCAGTTTACATGTATGTCTAAAATTACATAATAGATTTTTGCATCCATCCAGGTAGAAAAATGCTCAGAGCTGCTGGAATATGTTGAGAGAATTGAAGCCATTGATGCTGTTATTGACTTCAGTGCATACCACCCACAGTCAGTGATTGAAACACTGGATTTGATGAAGGGGAAGGTCAAGCTCTACATATACATCAGTACAGACTCTGTATATGAGGTAAAACTTCAGGCTTGTTCATTATGTGGTGAAAGACGTACTGTCTTCATGCAGTCTAGCAGCATGCTGATTCATAAAATGAAAATTAGATGTAATAACTTTTTAAGGCTGATGAAAGTGATCACAAAATGTATTTCTGATTGAAATTGTGTACGCTGTATGAAAGTAATTTATTTATATATGGCCTTTAGCGTCTTTACAGACGGTCTTAGCAGCTAGAATATTCACTTTCACTTTGACTGACAGCTTCTCTCGTGGCTTATTCTACCAATGTTTGACCCGAGAGTGCGATGGCAGTGATTGCAGGTCAGTCTTTTGGGTTCACTTTGGCGAGTGTTTTCATTCCGACTCTGTCGTTTTGTCAGGTATGTTTCTTTTGCCTTGAAGTCTATTGCGAGCGTGCCACTGCGCAATTTTTGTCTCCATCTGCTTCGATCATTTGCAAGGTTCTCCCATTCATTGGGGTCGATGTTGAATGCTTTCATCGTGACCTTGCAAGTGTCTTTGAATCGCAGATGTGGCCTACCTCTGGGTCGGTTGCCAGTAGCAAGTTCCCCGTAGAGAATTTGTCTGGGGATGCGATCATTTTCCATACGGTGGAGATGTCCAAGCCACCGCAGTCTTTTTTTGCCTAGGAGAGCCTGAGTTGATGGAATGTTGGCTCGGCTCAGAACTTCGATATTTGAGATCCTGTCTTGCCACTTGATCTTGAGAATTTTGCGTAGGCAGCGCAGGTGGAAGGAGTTGAGGGATCTTTCATGTTTGGAGTAGGTGGTCCATGTCTCTGAGCCATACAGCAGGGTGCTTAGGACGCAAGTTTGGTACACGAGTACCTTTGTTTTGATGGTCAGCTTGCTATTGTTCCACACCCTTTTTGAGAGTTTGCCAAAAGCTGTGGCCGCCTTTCCTATTCTGGCATTTATTTCAGTTGTTATGTCTGTGCTACCACTGATGGTTGAGCCTAGGTAGCAGAATTTTCCCACTTGCTCCAGAGGAGAGCCATTCAGCATGATTGGGTTGGGGTTTCTCAAGCCTTGTGTCAAAACTACAGTTTTTGAGACACTGATCCTTAGCATGAATTTGTCACAGGCTTTGGCAAGGCTATTGATGAGAGCCTGGAGCGTGGTTTCATCGTGGGCCACGATTGCAGCATCATCTGCGAAGAGGAGCTCTTGTAACATAATATGCTCTGTACGAGATTTTGCTTTTAGTCTGGCAACATTAAAAATGGAGCCGTCCACTCTGGTGTTAATAAGTACTCCACCTGAACATTGACCAAAGGCATTCTTGAGTAGGGCTGCAAAATATATACCAAATAAGGTAGGAGCAAGAACACATCCCTGCTTCACACCGCTGTTTACAGCAAATGAATTGGATGTGCAGCCTTCAAAGTTGACACATGCCCTCATGTCAGTGTGGAAGGATGCAATAAGTTTTAGCAATGTTGGTGGACAGCCTGTGGATTTAAGGACTGCATACAGGCCAGATCGGCTTACGGTGTCGAAAGCCTTTGTTAGGTCCACAAAGCATGTTATAAGCGGCCTGTTTTGTTCTTTACATTTTTCTTGGATTTGCCGAAGTGCAAATATCATGTCAATAGTTGATCGTTTGCTTCGAAAGCCACATTGTGTTTCTGGTAAGACTTTTTCCGCCAGTTGTTGAAGGCGGCAGAGGATGACGCGAGCAAAAGCCTTTCCAGTAATGCTGAGGAGGGATATGCCTCGATAGTTGTTGCAGTCGCCTTTGTCTCCTTTGTTCTTGTAAAGTGTGACAATTTTGGCGTCTCTCATATCATGTGGTATCACGCCTTCTTTCCAACACTGCAGTAACAGATTATACAGGTGTGGTAATAGTGGGCCTTTTAGGTCTTTTAATACCTCTGCAGGAATGTTGTCACTTCCTGTGGCTTTTCCAGCAGACAGGTGGTCGATTGCATTGGAAAGCTCGACTAAGGAAGGTTCAGCGTCAAGTTCGGCCATTATTGGCAGTTTTTGGAGGTGTTCCTCAAAATCTGGTGGAATATTTTTCTCAGTTGAATACAACAGAGAGTAATGCTCTACCCACCTATTCAGTTGTTCATTTTTATCTGTGATGGGTTCACCATTTACAGACTTAAGTGGGGCGCTTTTGGTGATGATTGGCCCAAGAGCTACTTTCATCTGACTAAAGACGGTTTTCATATCTCCCTTTTCATTTGCCTCTTGTATGCTGTTACACAAGTCTGTCCAGTATTTGTTGGCGCAACGTCTTACCTCCAGCTGAAGTTTAGCTTTTGCATTTTTCAAACAAGTTTTTGTACTCTGATTGCAATTTTTGTTATACTCATTGAAAGCAGATTTCTTTTGCTCAATGAGAGGTAGGAGAATTTCGCTGTTCTGGGCTACCCAGTCGTTGTTTGAAACTTTATGCTGTCCAAAAGACTTGATGGCACAGTCATGAATTTTTGAACTGAGAGTGTTCCATGTTTCATCTACCGAGTCACATTGGGTGACATTATCCATGCTTTCAGCAAATAACTTTTCAAATGACTTTCTATTTGATTCATCTCTGATTGCTGTTACATTGATCTTAGGGATTGAAGGGGCTTTTGATCTGTATATTTTCTTGGCCGAAATTTTGATTTTGCTGACTACCAGTGCATGGTCGGTGTCACAGTCAGCACTGTGGAGGGAACGAGTTATTTTTATACAGCCCAAACTCTTCCTCCTTGAGAGAATAAGATCTAATTGATGCCAATGGCCAGACCTGGGATGGCGCCATGATGTTCTTTGGCATCTCTTAAGGTCAAAGTACGTGTTTGTAACACATAATGAGTTTACGGAGCATAGCTCCAGAAGGCGCTGCCCGTTTTCGTTGATGTTGCCAATGCCGAAGTGCCCAATGCACTTTGGCCATGCGGAGTGATCTGCTCCCACTCGAGCGTTAAAGTCACCCAGAATTAGCAGGCCTTCGGTGAGAGGGATGTTGTGGAGAGTCCTCTGCAATGCCTCGTAGAAAATGTCTTTGGTTTCGTCAGAGGAGGTAAGTGTTGGGGCATAGACACAGATAATGTTGGTAAAACCAGACCGGGTGTTCAGTCTGAGTGTCATGATGCGTTCTGACACTCCAATTGGAGTTGCGATCGAATTGATAAGGGAGTTTTTTACGGCGAAGCCCACGCCGTGGATTCTCGGCTGTTGGCTGCTAAGGCCCTGCCAGAAGAAGGTGTAGTTTTCTTCTTTGACTGACCCGGAGTCGGGAAGTCGAGTTTCTTGAAGGGCAGCGATGTCGATGTTTAGTAGCTGAAGTTCTCGATCAATAATTTGGGATTTCCTGATGGAGTCAATATCAGTGAGATCTTGCTGTTGCAAGCCTGGGCGCATTGTTCTGACGTTCCAGGTACCAAGTTTTAGTATTTTTCTGTTTTTGCCAGGTGCACACTTTACGTCAGCTTTTTGACTTTTGGTCTAGCTCCAACCACCTTATGAAGCAGGCTGACGTGGCGGAACAACACCCAACTGCCTGGGGGCTGCCCAGGTTACGGCGGGCGGTAGTTGATCAATGCAGCTGAAAAGCCGCTCCCACCGACACAGGGGACCCCTGGCGCTCATCCGTACGCCAAATGGATTGAGCTTATCACCGGTAACTGCCACCTCCCGTGTTGTGCCCATCCGTAACGGATGGCTGGAGTGTCCTCTCCAAATCGGAAATGGGTGGGCTTATAGAGGAGAGACAGACGCTTGCCAAGCCCGAGCAAACGCCTCCTCGTTTTGCTGCCTTGCCTGGGCTATTTTTAAGAGATGATGCTTTGCCCAGAGGCACCACCCCTCTCTCTGCCATTCTAGTTAAACCCAAGGGAGAGACCAGGTCAATACATTTGGAACTAGTCCGGCTGCAGGAGATGCTGGAAGCCAGTTTGATGCAGTTCTCCCTGACAACCACCTTCGGGTCTCCACTCCTGATTTTCTGTCTGGGTTTACTCCCATAGCCTTTGCTATCATAGCAACACACAAGGCAGTGTGGTATTTGTATTCAGGGTTGCCTTCCCCTAGTCTTCCTCTCTCCCGAGATGACCCACAAGACAGTGGGGGTGACAGTAGCAGGCTGTATTGTGTACTGTCATACAATAGCAGAAAAGTCTGGCCTGACATCTGAAAGTAATTTATTTATGCTTTATTTATTCATCATAAACAACAAAGTGTGCGCAAAGTGTGAACAGTATAATAACATATAATAAACAATATACATCAACATCATCTAATAAGACAAGTGATGAAAGTCAAATAGTTTACAAGCTTTGAAAATTCTTTTGATTTTGATGCTGTGGGATTCTGTCTTTACCTTGCTTGAATTACTTATATCCATATTGTGTCATATTTTCTAATGAAAACAAGTACATGTACAATGTACATACCCAAGATAACTTATAAGTCTGGGCCATTTATACATGTAATTTTCAAATTCTTAGCTGTGGCTAAGCCATCTCCACTGGCTGTTAAAAGTGGAGTCTGTTTAGTTCAGTCAGTGTCATTTGCACAAAAATTTGTTTATCCTGAATCTAGGTGTGTCTAAAGAATCATACCGAGCCGACTCGTGAAACTGATGCAGTGAGACCAGTTTCACTGGAGGACCAAGAAGAGTTAGCCCGTCAAGAGAGCTATGGACATCGTAAACTTCAGTGTGAGGAGACTCTGGCTGAATATCGTAACTACAAATTGGGGCCACCATTTATTTCTCTCAGACTTCCTGATGTGATAGGCCCACGAGACAATACATATCGCTGGTGGATTTATCAGATGTGGATGAAGCTGAGGCCATATTTAGAAAAAGACGTTGTAGTTCCTGCTTCATTCTCATCCGTGCCCATGAGTTTTGTGTATGTGAAAGATGTTGCCGAACTGATATTTCAGCTCATTCAGGATCCAAACCCAGCAGCTGTGGATGAGGCCTTTAATCTGGCTCAGGCAGAATCATTCAGTTTGTTAAAAATGCTAGAGGATCTCAGAGCCGAGTTAAATGTTACAGATGTTAAGATTATTACTGACACAAAACCAGATACTATTCGTCTATTTCCATCTGTTCGTATGGGTGCAGTAGATACAACCAAAGCAACTGAAATCCTCAAATGGAAACCCACTGAATGGAGCACAACTCTAAGAGAAACAGTGAATTTTTATGAAAATGCTATAGAGGTCCCACATTTTGACAGAGCAAGGAAAGATATCATAAGGACAATGCAAACCTACTTCACAACTAAACCATACAATGTTATCCGTGGGCTTAAAAATGTGTATGGTCTTCAATTTGCTGAAGCGCGGGATGAGTTGTAGGACTATTTGTAACACTGCCTTTGAAAGACATCATTTACCATAAAACTAGGATATTCTGTATTCAAACAGTGAGTTAATAGTTTACTACACAGAAATGTCTGGTGTAGGCAGTGGCAGCACTGACATTATAGACACTAAGATAAGACAGTATGTCATGCTTAAATTAGGCACTCCAAACTCAAATTAACTTTATCATACAAATGTCTCAAAAGTAAATTATTAGAGAGATCTTTTTGTTCTGATTAATTTGATACCAAAATGAGCTTGATACAACAATATTTAAGGAAGTTAGGACCATTTCAAATCGGCAAAACATGGGCCGTTTTGGGGAATTTTTTAACACTGGAAAAAGTGAATTTTCAGGCTGGTCTCGCCTTAGTACAAAAGCTGAACCCATAAAACTTTTTCAGAACACCTAAAATATTGTAGAGAACAAGCCTATTTTTTTTCAGGATTGAAATCTTTTAAATATCTGAGTTATATGCGGCTAAACATTGCTGTCAGGCCAATTTTGCGCACTGCGCAAATGGGAGGGAAAATGGTGGTTTTTTGCTGTTTCTAAAAATTCATTAAAAATTTATTTATTAACCAATCACAGAGTTCTTGGTATCAAATTAATCAGAATTTTAAGCTCTTTTCTTTAAACCATAAGAAAAACCATATTCTTTTCATGAATTTGAAGATTTTACGTTTTCAGTAACATATTATTCTCTGCAAAAGAAGTCATTAATTACTTCACCTGACATTTTTCTACCTAATGCTAATACTACTGACATTAAAGAATGTTATTCATTGAAAATAAGCTTATAGTCGGTCCAAATATCTTCACATTAAATATAGGCCCCTACTTATTATTACTAGGGTCAATCAGAAGTTTTGGTTGCTTCCATTCAACAGGGTTTACAGCTTTCCAACTTCCTCCGATGTCCAGCAACGCTAGATCTAGATTCTAGATCTATTCAAAATGAACATTGAATGGTTCGGGCAAGAGGATAACGTATAACAAAATGGTTTAAAAAACCATTTAATTTCGCGATAAAGGCCTTCAGATACATGGGTGGTGTGAATTATGCGAACGAGAGTTGAATTTCAGTCAAGCGCACGCTCTATTCGCGTTTCTCAGGCCCCGCAGCTTTCGAGCGATTTTCAGTTCGAATGCGGTCAAACAAATGGCATGCTCGTCGGCGCCATGCGAGGGACCAGTTTCGAATTTTCACACGATATACATGGAAAGTCAGGGTTTATTATGATACAACTTTCGAGCTGTTTTTTACACTAGATCCTCAAATTTTTTCGAAATTAAAAGTTTAAACAGCTTTTAAACCATCTCAGAGACATGAAACATAGACGAAAGTTATACGAAAATAAACGTCATTCAATTCTCTTTGTGAAAGCTATTTTTAACCTAGAGCCATGCGCGGCGAGCGCAAGCAGCACCTCGGAACGAAAGAGGGGTTGCTGTCCCGCCTGATAAGCCGTCACTCAATCTCGCGATAGTGACTACTTTTCAAACACAACAACAATTAAACCCTTAAACATATAACTACTTACCCTATACGTTCTTAAAGAGCAAGCATAGCTCTTTCATTACATATATAGCACAATGCAATCAGGTAGCGGATAAACATGATGCAATTGATTGAAAATGTTGAAATTTGGATAAAGCGCAGCTGACAGATGCCTACTGGGGCCTATTTGGAGTGCCTACTTAAATATGACACTTTTGCTTCCAGATGAATAATCCTTATTATTACATTTCATTGTTTGTTTGTATTGTGTAATTGTTGTTTTTTTTGCCACGGAACTTGTAAAGAGACCAAGAATGTTCTGAAAGTAACTAAATTAGATCAAGATAGTTACTTACAAGAATCTCATTTTCTGCATGAATGCTTGTTATCCAAAAGCTGTTATCACAACCCATTTTTCTTAAAGTAGCCACCTATGCTTTAGCAGTTCTCTGTCCTGGATATTGAAATATCACCTTTAATTTTGGACAGTTGATGGTCTTTGGTAGAGCAAACCTCTCCGAGAGGAAGGAAACAAGAAATCTGCACACTTCGTTGTTTGGTAATGTCAACAGTATTAATTATGATAATTTTAAAAATATATTCATGTGATTTGAACTGGCATTTCTCATTTTTAAAAATCTTTTTACACAAATGCAATACTTTTACACTGCACCCATAAAAGATGATTTTATAATTATATTGACCACAACAATGATGTTATTTTTATTATGAATTTCCAATAACACAAATTATTAAAATCTCTGCTTCTCACATGAAGCTAAATCTCAAGATCACATGTGTTATCTCTTGAGTTAACAGATTTCATTCCCTAAAACAAATTGGATGGACATAATCATATCCAACATTTCAGCTGGTGCTATGTTGTCTGAGTTCATTAGTATGTTACATGTATTGTCTCCCTCTAAATAATGCCCTTTTGCCTTATACTTCTACCAAACAGTTTATGATATATACATGTATATATAAGTTTTTTTTATTGGAATCTCATCTTTTTCTTAGAATATGGTGCTATAAAAATGTATTTCGAAACTCCTTGAGCATTAATAAAGAATCTTTATTGGAATAGTTAATTTAATGTGTATGCTGTTTCTTTTCTGTGTTATTCTCGTTTCTATGTTAATTTCATTATTATGCACTTCGATGAAGCTGGTGAAATTAATTATTATGCAGTGAAGTTGTTACAATAGAGAATGAGTAGGAGGCACAAAGAGTGACCTGTGGAAGAAAATGCAGTGTGTGAGAACAGAATGGTGAGAGAACTGGAAAAAGGGGAAAGGGAACAAGTAGAATCCAATACATGCACACATAATGAAATTTAATGCATGTATACGAACAAACACCTCTTATCCATCATATTAAACAAAAGTATTTGATATTATTTGCAACAAGTTTTATTCTTTTATGTACAAAACATGAAGTAATGTTCACATGACTGATTAATTTGATCTTCATAGTTCAATGAAATGGGAAGCCACAACAGCCAAATAGGTAAATTTGAAATCAGAAAAATAACCAGAAAATAAACTTACAAGAGCAGGTGTATTGTCTGTCTTGCATTTGCAATGCAGCACCTATGAATGTCACAAGCTACTGCTATTATGTCAAACTTTGTAAAAAGTGCATTTATGTGTGAAATCTAAAATGTTCCAGCGTCTATTCTGATGCCAGAATGTGTTCATTGGCAAAGGAGATAAGAAACATTAATTGTTAAGGTTTTCAAAGACCATTTTCACTTGGGCTACTTGAAATAATGTGTAAATTCATAAACCTCTGAATTGGACGAACACCCCATTATTCACTGCTTTATCTGACTTGAGTTTTTGAAATGCCTTGTTCAATTAGTTGTAAATCAGCAGCATCTTCTTTGATGATTTCAATCAAATGTTGCAGTCCTTCCTGCTGCTGTTTCAAAATCTGTAAAGTGAAGAGACATGAAGTGACAAATCTTTAAATCAAACACAAGGAACTGTAATAAATGTATGAAAAACTCAAATCTGTTCCAATGATAGGCTCATGTACAAATTAACAAGTTACAAAATGACTTATACAATCAAAATCTCAACCAGATGAGAACATCCTTTGAACAATCTACATTTACACTGAAATTTAGGTGATTTTTACAGATTCTTATGAGACCACTACATAATACTATTCAATATAAAGTACTGCTATCGTAAATCCAGGCTTGCAATCAACTTTTTCATTTGTTTCATTTTCCTCACCTGTTCCCGTAAAATAATTTTATTAACAGTAAAATGGATTGAAAAGGCATGTCCATATCTAGTCTGAGTTCTACTTCAAAAGCCCTTTAACAAATGAGCTTTGAACACACACACACTACTTTGAATGTCACAACATTCTTGAGATGACCTGAATTTAGATGAACTTTATCATGTAGGTTGCGGTACTCAAAACTGTAAAAAACACTATATAGCATTTCAACATTTCATGTAAACATCCATAATTTAACAACATGAAGACCACAAACTAAACAGACAATAACAAACAAAAAATATCAAGACTTACTAATTTGATTTCTGCCTGGGTTTCTGGATCAATCTGGTAAGTTGGGTCTGTCCGTCCTGACGCCATCTGAAGCTGCATTCTCATTTGTGACATCAGCTCATTCAGGCGTCCCTGCAAGACAGAGATTTCGATGTACATGTATGCTCATACGGTTTCTTTCACACATGTAGCTGAAACTGATTTTTATATGAAATTACTGTGGCTGCAGTTGTAAATTTTTGACCACTCAAATTTTCCCTAGTTTGTGAGTCAATGATCGGTTCTTGCCAAAATATCAGTCATAGTCATACAGACACCAATGCTTTGTTTTCAGGCGAACGGATAAAGTATTTGCTGCCATAGAATCAAGAACTTCCCAATGCTAATAATTTCAATACATAGCTTGCTGTCAGCCTCATATTACTAACCATTTCAACCTTCTGAGAGAATTAAAGTGATATTCATATTTTCATACCTTGAATTGTGTTGGATGATTCAACTCAACCTGCAGTTGCTCCAGTTGCACCTTAAGTGTTTCTTCTTCTACCTGGATGGCAAACCCCATCTTTCTGTAGATTTCTTGCTTGACAATTACCTGGGGTGTTGAACAGGTTAAAGTGATAAAAATTCGTACCAAACCAAAAGCTGCACAACGAATGGCTCAAATCTATTTTCAGTTTGTTTGTAAAGTTATCAAAAATTTTTTTAAAAACTCATTTGCACATATGAACCACTTATATATACAAAAACCTTAAAGATATCATAGCAGTTGAACTACACATTCAGTATTGCAATACACCAGAAAAAAAATTAATAAAACCATTCTGCAGAACCTATAATTAACAAAAATCATTACAGTAACATTGTGAGTCATCCAATGTCTCACTTTTTACCAAATAATAAATGAATATATGAATAAATGTAAGGAAACCTTTGTTTTTTTGTTGTTTTTTTTACAGATCAGATACTTGTATAATAAAATTATGGAAGAAAAGATATATATGGAATCAAAGTCTTGCATATTTATTGAATGCCTATGTACATGTCTAACAGACAGAAAGAAGCAAACTTGAAACCATATATGTAAAAGAATACTAAAATCTTACCTTCAATAACCTGTGACCCAGCTCCAAATCTTTACGCTTATAATCCTCTAGTTTAGAAAGCATTGTGCTGTGTTGCGTCTGTAAATCGACTAAATCTCCAGCTATAACCTGATAGTGGAAAAAACATACAATATTAGCAATAGTTCACAAACTAATTACACATGGAAATCATAAAGTTTCTTTTCATAAAAGGTGAGTAAGGGAAAGAGTAGAGTTGGATCAGAACGCACTCATTTCCGATTGGAGGTCCAATTTACTTAGTGTGTGGAAAATGTTTTACTATTTCCTTCGTTATTTGGACAACATAGCACTTTCTTTCGATCCCTTGGTCATAAACTGCAAAATTATGAGGGTGTCTAGTTTCCGGGTGGTGAGATTGGGATTTATGGTCGAAGTTCTACATGTATTTTAATTGCAATCTTAATCTGCTTATCTACTGACCATGACAAAAAAGATGCTATTTAAAACTGACAGAAGCATTTCACATAAATATGTGACAAAGAAATACGCGTCTCCTGTGTTTGTTTTACTTCATTAATAAATTCTGTGGTCATGCTCAGTGTCATGATTCGGATGTTGTTAAAACTCACGCAGAGAGTGAGTTGTTGTTGTTTACCAGGGCCATGAGAAATTGGCTGGTGGCCTTGAACGGTCCTCGCCAAATTATAGTTGGTGAGTAAATAAATGTAAAGTTAAACGGTTAGATTCACGCTTGTCGGTTTTAATGTTCGTGATTAATAAGTAATGGAGTAGGGGTGAAACAAGGTGGGCATAGTTGACATTGTTAAGTATGACTAGACAAGTTTTTGCACGTTAACTGGCTGGTAGAATAGTGCAGACATATTACTACAATTAAAATGGTGGGAGGTTTCGACCTATGAGATAGCTGAACTAATTGGGCCAGCGGACTAGCACGCTGGGTAGTTAGATAGTATATAACATCGTGTAACGTTCAGATTAGGTGAATACAGGCGAGCAGAAGCATCGTGTCGTGAAGTATCTCCGGTTGACCAGTACCTGAACTGTGTGCTTTGAAGACAAGAAGTCCTTGCTAACGGACTGACTGAGCTCTAGAAAGAAAGGTCTGAGTGGGCTGACCTTTGAAAGCCCACGCTGCGCTATATTGATGTTCGCGCCTACCAGTAGGCGTGAGCAATGGTAATATATCTTATTTATTCAAGTATAATAGAGATCGGAGATAGAGAGAGAACTACAGCCTCATAGGAAGACTAAGGAAACCCCAGCTGGCACTCGACCACGAGTGTCCTGTATCATAGATCTATTGCCATAGTATGATTAGAATAATATAGCACATTGTTGATGAATTGAATAGTGATTGTGCATAAAATATAGTCTTTTGGCAACTGCTTAAATTACCTACAAGCCGAAGAGTGCTTCTGTAGGCTTTGAACGTACTGGGCTCTCCTAACATTTAAGCCCATATGATTTATGGAGAGTTTGCCTGGCGACTGGCCAGTGGCGACTCAACTGTCACTTTAAATTGATATCTAGTTTCGTATAATATACCGATTTGCTATTGATTGCAGTACCTCCATAGTTACATGAATATCATTGGTTAAGTTATTAATTAGAGTTTTTTTTGGTTTGGATATATACCCCTATTGTCTTTTGTTTTGTTATTAATATTTATGTAAACTATGGCCTGACCGGCCTGACATATATACGCTCTAGTTATTTAATACTTTTCTTGTGTGGTTGTGTCCGAGTGTGAGTTAGCTGCCTCTCGTGCAGTCGTAACATCCCCAAGACCCTAACTCTGCTCGTGACATCTGGAGGGGACCCCACTGACATCTGAAGAGGACCCGTCACCCTCTGACATCTAGAGGACACTACTATCATCTGATGAGGACCCCGTAAACAGCTGCAGGTCTACCACTCTAGACTCCACTGTTATTTATGTCATTTTTGTAGTTTATAGTTTTGTATACTGCTAATTTTTTTTTGTTTCTCCCCCACATGTCTGGCATGTCCTCTCGTCATTGATCCTGGGACCACTACGAGGGACTGACAGCTAGCATCAGGAAAAGACAAGACCAGCGCTGTGGACCAAAGGAAAGAGCCAGTCCATTTTGCCCAGTTAAGTGAACCATCTGTATTTGTCTTCGTTTGAGGGGTTCGTCGTTCCAGCTCCCCTACTTTTGACAGGCATTATTTTTTCTTTTGTGTTAAATTAGATAGGCGGGAGGTTGGAAGGGATCGAGACTCAGCATACCTCTTTTTGCCAGACTAGCAGATCTAGATGGCGTTTAAAACGGATAGGAGATTTGCTTTGCCTTGAATAGTTCTGTAGGGACCTGTTATTCGTATAGATTGTTAGCGTTCTATCTTCCTCGTATTTTAGGAAGACGTCTCTCCTGTTCTTTTTCTTACCTTTTTGTAGATAGTTTCAGGTTAGTCAGGTCTGTTGTCGTTTGTTCTTTCTGTTAGTCTCGTCTTACTCTCCATGTAATTCTTTTCCATTATAGTGTTGCATTATTATATTTTGTATTCATACTTGCTATATTATTGCCTGGGATAAATCACGTGTCTAGGGCACGTTGAGAGATAATCTGGATATTAGAGTTGTTAGGCTTGTATAGCCAAGGAAGTTAATATCGTGAATATTGATTTATTCCGATTTATAGCAGAGGGAACGCTGCTAGGAGTGTACGGAAAATACACTGGGAATATTACATTGGTATCGTTAGTTAACGACCAATCACGGAAGCAGTAGACTGACTGCTTGAGGATTAGGAGAAATACGTGGAGTTAAGTGATCACTGAGATAGCTCAACCACTACTTGGTTGACTAAGACGTACAGTTTGTTGTTGATTTCGTTAATTTCGTTCATACTGCAGGAACGAACACCCGCAGAGTGCAATTGATAAATTGCTTCAAGGGAGAATAAAGTTAGAGATTTTTCAGAAGTTGTCCTCGATTAGGACATTATTATATCGCATTATCGACCGATATCATGGCCGAACTACAGAAATATTTGGAACTAGCCCAATCATTTGGCATACCGGAAGCTCAGCGTGCTTCTTGGGTAGACCAGAAACTGAAAGAAGAACGAGAAGAAAAGGCCGCGGAGAGATTATGAGAAGAAAAGGCCGCGGAGAGATTACGAGAAGAAAAGGCCGCGGAGATATTACGCCAAGAAAAAGCTGCGGAACGAGACGATAGAGCCGCGGAACGCGCGGAAAAACAGGCTCAAAGAGAGTACGAGCTCGCTTTGAAACAGTTAGAAGCGAAGCAAGCCCAACCTACCGGGGCTCCGGAAGTTACTTCCAATAATAAAACGAAGCCTAAATTGCCAACCTTTAATGATAAGGTTGATCGTATTGATTCCTACCTACACCGCTTCGAACTCCATGCCGTTTGCGCGGGATGGCAGCGTAGTGAGTACACGTCATGCCTCGCCAATCTTTTGACAGGGAGAGCGTTGGAAGTTTTCCATAGCCTCACTATTGATGACGCTAGGGACTATGACATTCTAAAGACCGCGCTATTAAAGCGTTTCCAACATACGGAAGATGGATTTCATAAGCGTTTCCGCGATTGCAAGCCGGAGGCATCTGAGAATTTCTCTACTTACGTGGACCGCCTCCGCCACCTACTCAGCCGTTGGACTGAGTTGGCCGGTGTGGAAGAGGGAAACTACAAGAAACTATATGATTTGATAATTAAAGACCAAATATATATGTCCTGCCACACGGACCTGGTGGCGCATTTTAAGGAACAAGCCCCCAAAACTACCGTCGAGATAACATCGATAGCGGAACGGTATGCTGCGGCTCACCCTAATCGATCGTTAGCTAAAGCTAAAGTATGCGAACCGTGTTACGCCGGCGCTGCTACTAAGACACCGGTACCGTCGAGACAATCAAGACAGCCCTTTCGACAGTCGCCGCAGGTTCGTCCACCGTCCGAGCCGCCGGTTAGCAGGAGGCAACCGAATCCCCATAAATTTTCTCGGGACTGGGAACCCCGATATACACGTCCTTTCCCTACCGGAGGACCGCGTAACAACTACTATCAAGCGCCCACATTTCCTTCTTATCGAGGTACACCTCGAAGGGATGATAATCCAGTCTACTGTTATAGATGTGGCGCCGGAGGCCACATTGCGCGACAATGCAGAGTTAGATTAGATGCGGCAAATGCATGCTCTGTAGCATTCACCGAAAACCGCGGTTACAGAACTAGGAATGCCGAAACCGTAGATAAAGTTATTCCAGTTATGTCCGCCCTCCACGAGCGAGGCGCGCTGACATTGTATGAGGGACGAGTAAACGCCATACGAGCATCCGTATTGCGAGATTCAGGCTGTACGACCGTCGGTGTACGTGAATCGCTGGTCCGTCCTGCACAACTCCTGGATCGCGATGCGACATGCATTACTTTTGGTGGTTCAGTTGAACATTTTCGTTTGGCGGAAATATATGTTGACACACCGTTTATAACTGGTGTTGTCACGGCCTGCGTGCTACCAAATCCGGTCGCCGACCTAATCATTGGGAATATTCCCCACTTAAAGGACGTCTCCCATTGCGAACTCGGAATTTGGGATGATAACGACATTGCGTGTGTCACGACAAGACAACAATCGCGTCGCCAGAGTGACGACACATTACGATCGCCTGTCGTCGATTTGGATGTAACCCCCGAGATTTTTCGTAACGAACAGCGCACAGATCCATCACTAAAGCCCCTCTTTGCTAAGATTGATCCGGACAACCCGGATACATCCAGGTTCTGCCTTAAAGACGACCTCCTATATCGCGTTTTTCGGGGAAAGCGCGAAACTATTTTGCAATTGGTCATACCGAGATCATTTCGCCGAGACATCACCCGCCTCGCGCACGACACGCCATTAGCGGGCCACCAAGGCAAAGCGAGAACAAAATCGAGAGTCCTGTCTGTTTTTTTGGCCCGGGGTTTACGGGGACATAAATAGCTATGTGTCGCGTTGCGATACATGACAGAAAAGAACCCCCAAAGGAAAAACTTCGCGGGCACCTATACAAGAGATGCCACCCGTTGGCCTGAGGCTGTCCCTTTAAAGGAAATATCGGCCGATCACGTCGCCGAGGCATTGGTGACCATATTCACACGTCTCGGATTCCCGTCCGAATTATTATCTGATAGAGGTCCGCAATTCACCTCTGACCTTTTCAGGAAAGTATTGGAACTCACGGGCATTAGGCAGAAACTTACGTCGCCATACCATCCACAGTCCAATGGCTGTTGCGAGCGCTGGAATGCCACCATGAAAACTATGCTGGCACGCGTTTCCGCCGATAGACCTGGTGACTGGGACCGTCGACTTCCGGCCATCTTGTTCGCATATAGGGAACTCCCAAATGCGACAACGGGTTTTCCCCCATTTGAACTGTTATACGGTCGAAAACCACGTGGCCCGATGGCCATTTTACGCGATTTATACGCCGGTTCTGATACCGACGTTCCTGATACGCGATCCGCGTATCAGTACATAGTCGATCTCCGACATAGAATAGTTAATGCATGCGACCTGGCTCGACAATTTGCATGCGTACGGACCAGGTCATTTATAGGATATCGCGATCGGGGTAGTCGGTTAAGAACCCTGTCAGTCGGAGATCGGGCATTGGTGCTGCTACCAGAAACGAATAACAAGCTACTCCTCACTTGGAAAGGCCCCTTTCTAGTTAAAAAGCGACTCTCGAGAGTTAATTATCTCATTACCATACGTGGTAACGATAAGGTGTACCATATTAATATGTTGAAAAAGTATCTTACCGATGATCAAACTCATCACGATCATTCATGCCATGTTGTGGCCCAAGCAAACGCAGCGATGGTCACTATCGATGACAACGACCGGGAGCCATTATCTATGACTAGATCGCTCCTATCCTTGCAAGCCACAGAGGACGCGACTTCCGTTAATATCAATCCAGAGCTGGATCAAAGTAAGACACAGGACATCATGAATCTTGTTCGGGAGTTTTCGCCAGTATTCACTGATTTGCCGGGTAAAACATCCTTAGTTCAACACGTCATCCGGTTGCACTCGGACGTACCCGTGTTTGTCAAACCCTACCCGCGCCCGCTGCAAGCGCACGACACCATACAGTCCGAGGTGGAAAAGATGCTCAGCTTAGGAGTCATTGAGCGCTCGACGAGCCCTTACTGCTCGCCGATTGTACTAGCAAAGAAAACAGACGGTTCCGTTAGATTTTGTATCGATTACAGGAAGCTTAACGCTCTAACCATTTACGATGCTGAACCTATCCCGAATCAGGAAGATCTATTTGCGCGATTGGCCGAGTCGTCCGTGTTTTCGAAAATAGATTTGGCTAAAGGCTACTGGCAAATCCCAATGGAAGAGGCCAGTAAACAGTACACAGCATTTCAGACCCCTATGGGTCTCATGCAATGGAGATTCATGCCATTCGGTCTCGTAACGGCACCAGCGACATTTGCGAGGATGATGAACATCCTATTGCAGCAGACACCATGCGTCCTAAGCTACTTTGACGACATTTGCGCTTTCCATACGGATTGGAAAGGCCACTTAGAAGCACTTCGTCAAGTGCTTAGTAAACTTCGAGATGCCGGGCTTACAGCTAAGCCTAGCAAAGTCTTCCTGGGTTATACGCAGATTAACTTTCTGGGACATACTATCGCCAAAGGCGTCCAAACACCGGACGACAGTAAGATAAGTAAGATTTTAAAACTCCAGGCTCCTCATACTAAGAAGCAGGTTCGTAGCCTGTTAGGCTTCTTAAGCTATTATCGGAAATTCGTTCCTAATTTTTCGGCCCTTACGGCCCCGTTATCCGATCTTACAAGAAAAGACAGACCCAACAAAATTACCTGGAATACGCAGTGCGCCACCGCGCTCGCGACAGTGCAGCAACTGTTCTCCAGTTCGCCGCTGCTTATCCTACCGAATATTAGGCGCACCTTCACCGTCCGAACTGACGCGTCGGACCAAGGAATTGGAGCTGTTTTGCTTCAGGAAAGAGATGGCTTATTGCGCCCTTGTATGTACGCTAGCCGGAAATTACTTCCGAGAGAGCAGAGATACGCTATTATAGAGCGAGAATGCCTGGCGATTGTATACGCCATAGACGCGTTTTCCCGCTACCTACTTATGACAGAATTCGTCATCGAGACAGACCATAAACCGTTGTTATTTTTAAAATCGAACCGAGCCAAGAACGCTCGTTTGACCAGATGGAGTCTGGCCCTTCAGGAATACCGCTTCATTATAAAGGCCATTCCTGGTGGAGATAATGTCCATGCCGACCTATTATCACGGTTACCTTAATCTTGTTGTATTTTAGTCTGTCATATGTATTGGCGTTGGATACTGATTAGCACCTCATTCAGAGACCGAGGGATGGTATCACATATTGTTCACCCATTGTGAACACTTTTCACCTACCCCTTTGCTTTCCTTTGATCCAACAGCTATTTTACTGACGTCGACCCGTATTTTGGCCACACCAGACGTTGTTGCCCAGGGTCGAGGACGAGAAGTCATGGCAGACCAGGAGTCCAGATCCACTAATGCCATCGATGCTACTATAGTTATCTTTTCTTGAGTATTATTCATTGTATGTATGCATTCCTGATGACATTCGCACAGGATCAATGTTGTACTCAAAAATTTTCGAGTTATGATTGTTAATGTCTACGTATTTAGAGGTAAGATTTAATCCTCAGAGAGATATATACTTTTGGACGGAGCCTTAAGATTTTCATGAAGTTTTGTCCATCAGGGATAACCGTCCTGTAGGTTTTTTTTTTTCAACGTTAGTACTAGTCTTAGTTATTACCTAGTATTCTTAGTTAAGTTAACCTTTCGAGCAATTTCTCGACTCATGCCTCCCCCTTACGATAATAATTTATATCGTTAAAATTGCAAATTTTAACTGGGGTGGGGGATGTGTCATGATTCGGATGTTGTTAAAACTCACGCAGAGAGTGAGTTGTTGTTTACCAGGGCCATGAGAAATTGGCTGGTGGCCTTGAACGGTCCTCGCCAAATTATAGTTGGTGAGTAAATAAATGTAAAGTTAAACGGTTAGATTCACGCTTGTCGGTTTTAATGTTCGTGATTAATAAGTAATGGAGTAGGGGTGAAACAAGGTGGGCATAGTTGACATTGTTAAGTATGACTAGACAAGTTTTTGCACGTTAACTGGCTGGTAGAATAGTGCAGACATATTACTACAATTAAAATGGTGGGAGGTTTCGACCTATGAGATAGCTGAACTAATTGGGCCAGCGGACTAGCACGCTGGGTAGTTAGATAGTATATAACATCGTGTAACGTTCAGATTAGGTGAATACAGGCGAGCAGAAGCATCGTGTCGTGAAGTATCTCCGGTTGACCAGTACCTGAACTGTGTGCTTTGAAGACAAGAAGTCCTTGCTAACGGACTGACTGAGCTCTAGAAAGAAAGGTCTGAGTGGGCTGACCTTTGAAAGCCCACGCTGCGCTATATTGATGTTCGCGCCTACCAGTAGGCGTGAGCAATGGTAATATATCTTATTTATTCAAGTATAATAGAGATCGGAGATAGAGAGAGAACTACAGCCTCATAGGAAGACTAAGGAAACCCCAGCTGGCACTCGACCACGAGTGTCCTGTATCATAGATCTATTGCCATAGTATGATTAGAATAATATAGCACATTGTTGATGAATTGAATAGTGATTGTGCATAAAATATAGTCTTTTGGCAACTGCTTAAATTACCTACAAGCCGAAGAGTGCTTCTGTAGGCTTTGAACGTACTGGGCTCTCCTAACATTTAAGCCCATATGATTTATGGAGAGTTTGCCTGGCGACTGGCCAGTGGCGACTCAACTGTCACTTTAAATTGATATCTAGTTTCGTATAATATACCGATTTGCTATTGATTGCAGTACCTCCATAGTTACATGAATATCATTGGTTAAGTTATTAATTAGAGTTTTTTTTGGTTTGGATATATACCCCTATTGTCTTTTGTTTTGTTATTAATATTTATGTAAACTATGGCCTGACCGGCCTGACATATATACGCTCTAGTTATTTAATACTTTTCTTGTGTGGTTGTGTCCGAGTGTGAGTTAGCTGCCTCTCGTGCAGTCGTAACATCCCCAAGACCCTAACTCTGCTCGTGACACTCAGCACACATATGAGTGTAATAATTGCACCGGGTTTACTTTTTGGTGTTCATGAAAATTCTTATGCAACCAGTTTGCACAATATGTTACAACATCTTTATTCATTCACATATTGTGAATAAGCAAGAATATCTGTCAATAAAAAGGCCAGATCTATCCAGGGATTCATGTCTTTATAACCAGTGTCTGTCTTATTTTAGTAAAGGTCATAAGACAGAAGTTTGAAACATTTCTCTATTATCTGATATGTAATTTGACACTCTTGAACTGGGACCCTAAATCATAAATGATTGAAACCATCTTGGGTTATAGAATGAGTGGGAAACAGTATTTATAAAATTATGCCGAGCAGATGGAAAAGGAGAATCTTAGGAAGAAAAGACTATAGAACTGCCAGTAACAACATGGCCATGTCAAATTACATCCAGCCTTTGCTGGTAAAGCCTTGTCTGTTCAGCTTGGTGCTTCAATCTTCTCTGCAATTCTTTGAATCCAATCATTGGAACAGGGATATATTTCTCTGGATCAGGGTTGTCCAGCTTTGCTTGTTGCCACAGAAGAGGATCAACACCTATAAAAAGATTGACACATAGCATAGACAGTTTTGAAACATATAAAACTTCCATTCTTTCCCCTAAAAACATCTTGCTCAAAGATGCCCTCCTCTTCAAATACATATAGGATACTGCCAGTGGTCACATATTTTGATAACAAGGGTTTCAAAGTTCTGCCATTTGAAAGTTTTGTTTGGGTGATATTTTAGACTCCCAATGACGTATACACATCTAAACAAGTACAGGAATCAAAAATAAAAATAATACTAATGTTCACTTCGAAAAAGACGAATGATAATAAACAACAATGACACCAAAGAGAATTTATCACAAGGCACACACTGTTCTTTCTGTTCTTCACAGTCATTGTCTCTAATGGACTATAGATTATGATAACACTGGAACATCTGTACTTTACTTCTGAACGTTCAACATGATCTCTTAAACAACCACAACCAATGGCAAAAGGAAGCATGAGAGACTTGGTCGTTTTTGTTCTCAGTAAATTTCAATTACTTGTAGATCTATACCTGCTGGAGGTTTATCCAAATATTCTCTGAGCTGCTCGTCTGTCCAGCCAACTTTGGGTAACATGCTCTCAACATTCAGTTGAGAAGAAATCTGGGATTTCTGTGTGGGCTGATTCAGAAAATTGTACAAGTCATTTGCTGTTACTCTCTTGGCTGGTCCTGAGGCTGGTCGTTCAAGGAGATAGATGACAATCTCTGTCCTGAGGAAATAATGGTAAAATAGTTCTAAACTTGCTGAGGAGTATGGAATACTGGACGAAAAGTTAACCACATCTTTACCATCAAAACAAATGAAAGTAAATGATCAGCTTTTCGAGGTTTAAAAATGTGATGTAACTTTTCCTACAAGTACAACAACCCCGGTCTTGTTTCAGTTATCACATAAAGATGAAGGTAAATGTTTTAAAATACTAATAAAATATTAATACAATTCTCATGATATACCAATCATTTAGTATGGTGAATAAAAAGCCGTATTGAGGCCTTTGCTTGCGAAGGATCTCTACCCATGGCATTTGCACCTTTGCACAATGGCACGTTGAGGATTTAGAGCCTGTAACCAGAAACTACGAGTTAACCCTACTAATGCACTACAATTAATTTCAATTTGACTTGTGACAAAAATAAACTACAGATCATATTATTCTTGGAAAATCATATGATGAACCAGATGTTATCATGAGGACATACAAAGAGAAAAACACATAATATACATCTTTGTGCCATAAAACACATATGCTCCCAAACGCAACAATTTATACATATAATCTAAATCTTAAGATCGGAGTTATTTTTGTGTTTGGACAGACTTTTTCATAGACCGCATTTACAGTATGTGTTGGTCCATCATTTTGGGCTAGGCGTAGTAGAGCAGTGTGCGTTGCTCCAATCTTATAGAGTTAAACAACTGGTAAGACAAATTACAAGTTTATAACAGTTAAATAATGAAACGTTTTCATTGTTGTGGGGAAAATTAATGGGAACATTTGCTGACTGAGTAATAAAAGGGTATTATGCCTATTATATATGTTGAGAAATTCTTCTCAAAGCCATAGGATTCCTTCTCAACAGCCATAAAAAAATGTACTATATTTTATGACCCAACCAATGGCTTAAATATATTCATACCTGTCCTCAGGCAAAGGTCTGATCCCTTCCACACAAACACTGAGTGTCGGTTTGCTGCCCAGAATCCTGTGCAGTGTGTCTACAATCTGAAGTTGGGCTGCTGATACTTCATCTTCTTTACGTGCCAGTACAAGGGCAAGCTGTCCAGACTCATTGCTCCCTTTTGGGATCAAATGATATCCCAGTGCCTAATTCATTGAACAAGACAAACAAGATTACAATGCATTTCACCTCACAAGAAATACAAAACCCTCTATCAGTCTATGAGTATGAGTCTCGCAATGATGCTTCTAAGTTTATTTCATGAGATAATATCAACTTTTGGAACCTTTAATTGTTGTGAATCCCAGTTAGATAGGCATCTTGGTGATGGAGGTTAACAATGATCTACAAATACAATATTCACAACATTTACTTTACAGACTATCTATGATTTATGATATTCCACCTTAAAAAAAAAAACGCCAGAGATATAATATATAAATACAAAGCTCAATCATATTTACAGGGCAATTTAAATGTTTTCAGAAATCTTAAAATAAACAAATACTCCAGTCAAATCAATGAGAGAAAACCAAGTTCGGATCTGGATAAAATAAGAAGCAACAAACATTAGTACCATTACTATACCTTAAAACGACAAAAATGATTTTCTGGCTTAAATTCCACAACACCATTTTGTGAATAAAATCCCTTTCCTGTCCCCCAATAAGCTTGAAGCTGGTTCCATTTAGCAATAATCGCATCTCTTTCATCTCCATAGATCTGAGGTAGGGAGACAGCCATGGCTACATTGGCAAGATTAGCCTCTTCTTGCTGTTGAGGATTCTGTTGTTGTTGGCCTGGCCCCGCTGAAATACATTTTGAAAACCAGTGCTAAGTTTCATTTTTAGGAATGCCCTGACACTTTCTCCACATATTGAAATTATTAAACATGTTCAGTCTAGTCATTAAACCAGTATTCTTGTCAGAAAATATGGACAGTTATAATCCAGATATGGGTTACTGTATTACAATTTCAGCAGCTGTGCTACCATGGAACCATTATGTTGGGCTACAGCCGGAAGGAGGGATAAGGTTCTCTGAATGTCATACTCCTGGGCAAAATGTTGAGAAGACAAATGGCTCTTGTGAAATTTCAGCTGTGTAGAGCCATTTACTTGTAAATTTATTTTGAATTCTTTATTTTTGTATTTTGTATCCTTCTCTAATCCCATTCGGGAAATTTTGCCTAGTGTCATTGCAGTCCGGTTACAACTGGAGCAGACACGTCATCGCCACAGTGCTTATTATACATAATTATTAAACAAGCATTTAAGATTTTTGGGCTTCTAAAATGATGCCTAAAAAAACCAGAGTACTTTAAGAAGTGAAAACAAAATTAAAAATAAGAGAGGCATCTTCCCTCGAGCAAAACTTAACAGCTACACATATTTTGATTAGTGCATTGCAGGTAGCCACTTCAAATAGAAAAAAAAAATGAAGAAAACACACCACCAAATAACCCAGGGCCTGTGCTGGCTGGACCACCAAAAGCTAAACCTGATGTTCCTCCTCCTCCCCCAAATGTTGAACCAACACCAAATCCACCAAATGCACCAGCGCCTGTGGTTCCAGTTGTTCCAAGGCCACTACCAAACCCTGTTGTGCCACCTCCCAATCCACCAAAGCCTGTCAAAGAATAGAATAATCTTCCAACATGTCACATATTTAAAAAAAAAGTATAGTTATTAGTATGCAGATCATGGGGACCAAATGAGGATGTAAGTGTCTGCCACCAATCAATAATCATCTAACATACAAATTAAAGTATAAAGCAGAATGCTCATCTCTGTCAATCTCCATCTTTGCTTAAATAAAATCTATTGATATAACATGATGATGATAATGTGCAAATACAAAGATATCAAATATAGTAACCACATTTCTGGTCTTTTCCCTTCAACACTCCTGACATAAAATACACAACCTTTGTTTTGCCTGAGCATCTCTGTGACATCATACTTGAACTCCTGTTATGGTGAAAACTTGGAGACACTTAAGTGACATGAGAACTCCTCGGCTGCCGGTAGCATGTGACATGAGGTGTTGCACTGGTGGCAATTTCACTATATATTTATTAATAAAAGAATCCACTGAAAAACTCTCTCTAATAATTTAAACACATGGCTTTAGGTGAAGAAAATTACATAAAGAGAGACTGAAAAAAAAAACCCATAAGTAACAAGGTCTTCCTTCACTAAGCTAACGCTATACCAGCTGAACTACTGTGCTTCCAGCAGAAAAAGCTCATAGATTCAAACCCAGACACACCCTTCTGCTCCCTCTTTAATGCTATACTTAAGCAACACAGCTTTGTGAATACTGTTTACTTTACCCAGCACAACAAAACTATTCCTCTTACAGGGATGGGAACTACTGACAGAAAAATTTCCTGAACTTTGACATATTGCATCACTGCCAACCACAATACACATAAACACTAAGGACGATTCATATTCGATAACAAAATAATGTTTACTCAGGAAAAAAGATTTTAAAAGCCAGAAATCAGGAAATTTCCTGAGAATTCCCATCCCTGCTCTTAACCTGTTCACATCCTTCAAATACATTTTCACTTTCATCTTAACATTAGGATTCAGAAATCTCCAGTGAACTTATGAAACTGTCTCTCGTCCTCATTTCAATCATAACAGCACTGAAATATGTAGTACAGTGGAAGCTGGTTGTAACGAAATGTAATGTTCTGTTAAAAATGTTTTGTTATATTCCAGTAAAAAACGGTAAATAACAAGGCAAGGAATAACCCTCCCCAACAGGCCAACATGTCTTACGACAGTCTACTGTGGCCGCCCCCACAGTTTACCATACCCATTCAAAATTAATTCTCTTACTATAGCGGGTATTTTGATTATAAATCAATTGTTATAATTTTTTATGTAGCTTAAATTGCAATAAAAAAACTGTTAAATATTCTCACTATTCCTGAGGTCTTGTCATTAACCAGTGTCGTTGTCCATGATGATCCACCGTATCTAATAAATCACCTAAAATCTGCTTACAAAGCAATTGTATCCCATTTCTTAATACCATCTAAAAATCCAAAAATGTTCAGTAATTAGTAAAATGTGTAACCATATGGAAAAGTCCTTGAAAAACTTCAGTAATTTTAAAAGTGAAGAATAAATAACAGAAAGTGAGAAAAATGTCACTGCAAACTGAAGACCTCTTAACTGGCAAATAGTGAAATACACTACTCGTAAACATGAGCTGTCATGCTGAGTGGAGAACGGATTGCTGACTTCAGGAAATTAAAAATACTGCTCGAACACTGTGACAGAATTTATTCCACCAATTTTTTTAGACTAGAGGTTTCAAAATACTTTGCATAATATAAGGATGCCACTGCTCTTGACTCACTACATACATAAAAGGTGTGGGAACCTGCCTTTACAGTTACTTTTATCTTTCAAAACAGATTTAACTTCTACCTTCCCTCTTTTGCTACACTGACATATCTGTTGTGCATGATGGTAACTTCATCTACGTTATTATTCCCCTCACATACCCCCATTTGTCATTTTCATGCTGTGGTCATCAAGCACCAACTCGACCACGTCGGGAATTCGGCTACTAGCTCACACTTGCATGTTTACCTTCATTTCTGTGTTTCCTTAAATTGTCACATGCTTTTGACATGCATAGCAGCCATCATTTTGTTTCATTTCATGCAATCAATGGCAGACGCCATCATGGTTTATCACATTTAATTGAGGGGAATCCTACCCCAGTAAGTGAGGCTGCCTATTTGTCATTTTCGTGCTGGGCTCATCTAGATCTAGACCTAGATTCTAGATCTCTATAAATTATAGTTTCTAATCTCAGTATCCTGTTGTAATATCCGTCGGTACCTATTTACCGCGAAACCCCACGAACTAGAATCTAGATCTAGTAGATTCTCTGCTAAAATCTAGATCCAAATTGTAGATCTCGGTTTTCTTGATGTAGGCTCGGTAGTCAAATTCCTACCGATACCGACACCCCCCCCTCCTCCAAAAACATTGAAAAATTATCATTTCCTCACTTTGTTACATTATGGAATATTATTCTCTTTACATAGGCCCAATGTAATACAGTATAAGATTTTAAGAAGCAGAAAACAAATATTTTGTTTCAAATGCTCATACATGTGTTGTTATCACCACTGTTTCTGTTTCTAAAGAAAGAACTGACTTTTATGATATGAACTGTCCTCAGAATTGTATAACTCTTTCATACTAACTTGTTCTGGCAGTATTGAACAATGTCAGACATGCCTCCATGTGACTTGTGAAACTGGTGAAATTGGAACTCACGATAACGTGACTTATGACTCACAATGCATTTATTGGACAAGTTTGATGTTGATGCAAAAGGAAATCCCTTTGAATATTTTGCACTAAATGTCGACTCACGGCTTCATGACTCATGAGTTGGATAGAAAAGACTTCCGATTAAAAATAAAATAAATCCATCCATTATCGCAAATCATGTTAGGCATAAAAGATGACAGATGTAACTAATAGATCTAGAACTGAAGCCACTTCACAAGCCATGTCCATATTGTTCTAGAACTTTTTCTGTTGTTTTACCAGCTCACGGGCTCTTGATTTCGATTTCTTACGTCACTGACACACCCGTACGCCTGAGCCTAGCCTAGTTTATCTGCGATCGCCAATTACGTTCAAGATTCTAAAAGACGGCCGACCTAGATCTACCGGGAATTACCACCGCCAAAGATGATTGTAAGCTATGTAAAACTGAAAAAAAACCAAAAAACCAAAAAGCCGTAACAGCGAAATAAAACGAAGCCTCTTCACAAAAATGTGTCCACTGTTCTTACTCACTGACCGCCATCATTTACGATACGAGTGACCTACACGATGTGCTTACGTACTCGAGCTCGAACGGCCGAAGCGCGTGGACACGTGCGAAGGTGTATGCCGTGATAACTTATTATGCAACATTACTGTTGCTTGGTTGAGTGGGGCCGTGGCGGGGATACAAAAGTTATCGCGAGTTCGGGCATATGCAGTACGGCAGGGCTGTGTTTACGGTTGCGCCCGTTGAATCGCTAGGTCCAGCGCTAATATTAGCGGTAGGCCTAGCCTAGATACAAAAGTTACGGTTTTGTTTTCTCCTCTAGAGTTATATGTTTTCTCCGTATAAATGGGGAAATTCTTCAAAAACGTAATTTTCACCACAAAAACGTATTAACATAGGCCTACTGGAACCAAAAAGACGTAGTAAATACGTAAAATACTTACTGGTTGGCAGCTATGTAAATCTTACGTGACATCCCCCCAAAAAAGTAAATAGCGTTATTAAAAACTTAATTCATAAATATAATACCGTAATAGAAAAGAAGTACAACATAATATTATGCTTACCTGCTCTTTAGTTGCGAACCTTAAGATACGGAATGAAATTGTAATCGGAAATTTTATCTTTTGTTGCAAACGCGGTTAGCAACAGGAAGTGACCATTGAACAATATTGCCAGATGGTCAGCGAAACAAAATGCCAAATTATTCTTTTAAAACACCAAAACTAAGCCAAACTTTTAGTTTTAAAAAGTTGCTATAGATTCTACATGTAGGCCCTATATTTTATGGTAAATAAACCATAATTATGAAAATAATGTATCGTTACATTTTCACTTTTCAGACAACACTTAAAAACTAGGAACTGAAATTAAAAATTCCGTGGGGTTTCATGGTAAATAGTTACCCATATCCTTGACCTTAGTAATTAGATCTAGATCTAAATCTAGACTCTAGATATCTAGATCTAGTTACCTGTTGAAGCTGCAGTAGAGGGTGTACTGAAAAATGGGGATGCTGATGTTGTTGTTGCTCCAAATCCACCAAATAAGGACGATGATGGAGTTGTTGCCGTCCCAAAACCTCCAAATCCTGCTGCTGTGCTGGTCGTGGTGGTGCCTGTGCCAAAAGATGAGAGTCCCGTGCCAAATCCTGTACTTGAGCCAAAGCCACCGAAACCAGTGGACGCCGACGTTGTTGTTGCGCCAAACAGTGACGGTTGCGTTGTGGCTGCAGTGCTCCCAATATTGAAGGCCATCATGAAATAAATAACCAGTTCAGTTTATTTTGGACTTTCGAAGACAGGACGTAAACAGTTCGATTAATTCGATCAAGCCCAGTACGGGGAATAAGACTTGCGCTCTCTAGAGTAAAATAAACTTATGTGATTGATAAAAGTTTTTAGCAGTATAAAATATCAAACATGCCAGAATGTGTCAACAACCACACTTTGTTTCTTAACAAAAGAATACTAGATCTAGATCTAGATAATGTGATGGTAGAGCGACTTTGGATTTGAATATGAAAAATTCTTTTATTACACACTGATGTTAATACTATAAATATGTGATAGTGTTTTCAACCCGCATTTTTGCATTATGTTGTGATAAAAATTTTGACTCAGGGTCACGGTAGTACCTGGCCAAAAAGAAACTAAAGTCTAAAAAGGAGCATGGTCGCTGTACTACCACAGTTTGCAACTCTGTGATTGTGATCTACGGTGTTGAGTTTGCTTTCACGGTGTTGAGTTTGCTTTCACAGTTGTAGCACTAGATCTACTCTAGATTAGATCCACAGCTTTTGGGAAAAGGTTCGTACTATGTAATTGGCTGCCCTAAATCTGTTCAATAACCCTGCCCTCAATCATCTCAATTCTCATCCCCGGAATGGCTAGTCTAATCTAGATCTAGATCTAGATCTAACATTTTAACTGTAAAGTGTAAACCTAGGGCTAATTTTACCCACAAGGCAAAACTACCCCCTTACCCTTTCTACCTGAAAACAAAAAGAAAATTTTGAGACAGTCTGTAAACTTGTACTACTTGTAGGCCTGAGTGTAAAAAAGTAGGCTATTGTCAGAGTTCAAAGTGGTCAGAATGTATTTTTATCACTGTCTACAATATCAGTTGGTGCGACTGTTGTGCTCATATTCATATTCTGGCACATGGTGAATTTCTGGCCTCTTCTATTTGTTTAATGTTGCTGTGCCATTGTAAGACTAGATATCTAGATCTAGATCTAGATCTACTTGAATCTTTATACGAAGTGCTTATTCGCAGACGTCTGCGAATTTAAGATCCCCATCTTAACCGCAGACGTCTGCGAATAAGATCTCCATCTTAACCGCAGACGTTTGCGAATAAGATCCGAATCTTATTCGCAGATGGGGGGTTTTTTGATTTTGTGATGTCTACTATTCTGCACTCTGCGATTGCGCAATGGCTAGCATCTCTGCGGTTATCAGTCAGAGACTATGGGTCCCGTCCTGGGTTCAAATCCACGGCGGGGCATTTTTTTTTTTTAATCTAGGATTGCTCATTTTTAGGAAAAACATTTTTTTTTAAAAGGATTTTACAAAAGGCCGCGTTCTTTCTCACCGCTTTGGAGAGGTGCAAAACAACCGCCGTTCTTTCTCACCGCTTTGGAGAGGTGCAAAACAACGTCGTTGTTGGCCGCGTTCTTTCTCACCGCTTTGGAGAGGTGCTAAACAACCGCCGTTCTTTCTCACCGCTTTGGAGGGGTGTAAAACAACCGCCGTTCTCTCTTGATTTTCATTTTGCGACAAATTCGATCCTCGAGTTTTCTCTTTCTGGATTCGTTTTTTCCTTCAAGCGTTTCGGAATTTGAGATTGAAAAACAAGTGTATGTTGACTCTTCAAAGTCTTTCAACGCTCGTGAGAAGTCTTCAAAACTTGCAAACCAAGAACTTCTAACCTTCATAACAAAACTGGTGAAATTTCAAGTTTTAAAATTGAGTATACTGCCGTTCGCAAATGAATCAGTGAAGATTGACGATTGACGAGATCATCTAATCAAGTGCAGATTTGTGACTCTGTGTAAGCCTAGGCTCCTTTGTATCGTTTATAAACTAGCGGGCGAAAGTGAAGTATAGTTACAACAATGCGTTTGCGCATGCGGAAAAAGCGGTGTGAAAAAACGCTGGTTTTTATACACCGCTGAAAAGCGGTGCAAAAGGACAGGGCGTTTACAAAATTGATGTGGTGGGGAAATTGATCAACGTTATTAGTGTGCTCCAGATTACTTTATTCCTGTTCATTTTATTTATTCCTGTTCACTGAACGGGACAGAAATGAAAAATGTAAAATCAAATTTTAAACATGTAAATGATTTCTTTTAGTCAGTGCGAATTGAACAGCTCATCTATCTCCACGGTAACCTGGATCTATTTGTCATGTTTTATTTTATTACATTTTTTGTTTCCATTCATTTTTATTTGTTCTGTCTGACTTTCTCTGTGATTTCACACCCGACAAAATTGGCTAGACTAATAATAATAATAATTTATCTAAAAAAAACTGACATTGTAAAAAAAATATTTTAAAAAATCCTAGTCACAATTTTATAGTCTGAAGCAAAGCAACGATGATATGGGGGGGGGCAGTAAAAAAAAGTCGCCCAAAGAAAACTTCAGATCTTGGGAAGCCTCGAATCTCCCCCCCCCCCCCCCCCCCCCCGGCAGGCGAGTTTAGTTCTGATAGGTTTTTGGATAGAAAAAAAGGAATGTGGGGCAGAGGACGAACTCACGATTTCCCCCTCGACACGCTGTTTGTTTACTCTGGTCCGTTCATAGATTATACACTAGGGTCCGTTTTCTGAATGAGAAGTGAATCAGATGCGCATCGTATGTTTTGGTAATGTGATTGAGATGGACGCTCGGGTGGCCGCCGCTGGCCTCTCACTCGTCGAGCGAAGGAATTGTTCGTTTCAGCTTTTCAGTGTATGTATTTGAAGTTAATCTGATATTTCTAGACTTTCATCACCCACTAAAATTCAGAGGGCTTTGGTTCTCGCCTACTTGTTATGGCACTTGGGCGATTTTGTATCCCATAGACTACTCTCACCATCAAAAATGTTTTGGTGAAAGTTTCATCGATTACTCAATTGAACGCTATTTTACGCCGAGGAGGTTGTCAGGTGACGCATAAGGAACTCTTCCTAAATAAAAATCACAAACAGAAAATCCATCTGCGAATAAGATTCTGATCTGCGTGGCCATCTTTATATTATAATAATATAATAGGCCTAGAGGCTTTCCACCCCTTACTTTTTCGGAAAGGGAGGCAACAATGATAGAGCTAACAAGGGGGTAGATCTAGAATCAAGATCTGATCTGTATTTCGTCTATGTGACTGAAATCGGTGGAGATCTAAAAATACCAGAATCTCACCTTATTCCCTGAACCAGGTGGTCTGCCATGTAATTTTTTATTTTACTGAAATCGGTCTAGATCTAGAGATCTAGAAATCTAGATGTAGCAGACTCAGATTTTAGAATTAGATCTTTAACGCTATTTTGATGGAAGAGAAAGCTCAAATGCTTTCTGTTTTTAAGCAACCATTCATTTAAAGTTGTAATCTGAGAGTCATTTTAAAACCCACACTTTATGTTAAAATGATATCTTCATATTTTAACACAGCTCTCCTGGGTGGATTGTTTCATGGTCATGGATTATATTTGTAAATGAAATTGTCAACATTTTCAAATGTTATTACATTGTAATACAGTAGTCTCCGCCTAAGAACCCGGTCAACGGGAGACAGAAAAAGCGGGTTCTTAGGCGGACCGGGCTCTTAGGCGGATACAACACGAGGCCCAGTGATACCATGTGTAATAACCACATACAGCCGTCAGTACTGTACATGTGTCATGCAAACCAAGCGCGTGGTCAATTACGTATAAAATTCTGCCCCTCGAGTCAGACAACAATAGATGTTAGGTAATGACTATGCTAATTTAGTCTAGGAGTGGCCTGCTTGCACACGAAAGACGTAACTGGGCTCCATCCTTTGTGCGGTTCGCCTCCCCCTACCTTCCCTCCACCTGTTCTCTTTCACTGTACTGTGTGGCTTTGTTCTATTCCGTCAACTTGAAAGAGAATTTTGTGTTTAATATCGAAATTTTACGTAAAAGTGTGCTTGTCTCACAGTCACATGCCGGGTTCTTAGGCGGATTTTTCGTTTCAGAGCGGGTTCTTACGCATGTAAATTATAGTGAAAAAATTCGGTTTCGCTGCAACAGCGGGTTCTAAGGCGGATCGGGTTCTTAGACGGAGACTACTGTATAATATATAAATCTGATTAGACTGCCTGGTAAAAGTGGTATTATTCTTTCAGTTTCAGGAATTAGTCCAAGGTTAACTAGGACAATGACCTCAAAGCAGCCAGATTTTGATGATGATGATACAGATTCATCTGAAAGTGAACATGTGAAAGAAGATGGCTCCTCTGGAGATTCAGGCTCAACTGACTCTTCTGATGCTGATCAAGATATGTCTGAAGAGAGTCAAACAAAGTCTTTAGGAACAGATTTCAAATTATCATGTGTACATGAGTGGAAGGAGGAAAAGCTGTTCACCCAAATGATGCAACATTTGCAGAGACTGAAAAAGACCAGTGCTGATTCAAATTCTCAGGTTGGATTGAAAGTGAAAGGACCTGTAACAAAAGACTTTACACCTTGGTGGGGAAATTTTGTCAAACCTAAGTCGAAATCACCTGCAGCAGACTCTTTGAAGATGAAGAATGCAGGAAATAAAAAAGGTAATTATAAGCAGTATTTTTAATAATTAATAATCTCTCACTCATACTCTGTTTGATATTTTTTTGTTCCTGTTACGCATTGTTTTCTACTTTGGAAATGAAACTGTGACAGAAATTTGTTCCAACAAAACTTTGTCTAATATTGCATTTGCTCAATTTGAAGGGTGTAATTCAGAATAGAAATTTTCCTGGGATTACATTTCCAAATTACTTTCCCATCATAACTTCTAAACTAATTGTCTACCTCCAATTTCATGAGTTATTTCATAAGTTAGAGTGGGGAACATTTTGTCTGAAGTCACTATGAACTTCTGTCACATTAATTGATCCAGTGAATTTTAATTGTCCCTCAAAGAGAAAGACCTCTAGAGAGAAAAAGGCGAAGATAACAAAGGCAGATAAAACACATAGATTTGTATGTTTTAGGCATATAGGAGAAATTTTTTAACCAAAGTGCAATGACAATTTCGGGTGAAATGGTCTCTTATTGTCTCTGTTGTGATGTTATCTTCACCTTTGTCTCCTGTCATCCATTATGATATCTTCACTCCATCTTGTATATATTTATATATCTTTACCCCAGTCTCCTATTGCCTCTGTTATGATATTTCATCTCTGTCTTCTGTTGTCTCTGTTACCATAACTTCACCCATGTCTCCTGTTGTCTCTGATGTGGATATCTCCTGCCCCATGTCCTGTTGTCTTTACTAAAGATATCTTTGTCCCTGTCCCCTTGTTATCTTTACTAATATTAATAATATCTTCAGCCTTGTCCCCTGTTATCTCTGCTAATACTAAGTAATAGATAGCTTCACCCGTTTCTTGTTGTCTTTACTACAAGATGGCTTCACCTCTGTTTCTTGTTGTCTCAAACTAAAGATAGCTTCACCCCGTCTACTGTTGTCTCTGTTAATGATATATTGTCTCCTGTACCAGGGGAAAAAATTTGTTGTGACTGATGGCTCTTCTGCAGCACATGTGACATTCAATTTTCATGAATTCAATACTGAGATATATATATATTTAAAAATGAGTCAATTACATTAGAATTTCTAATGAATAAATTGCAATGACATTGGGCTGAATTTTAATAAGCGTCTGATACTCAGATTTATTGTACAATATTGTCTAATAGTGTTATAAAATAATTTGCTTGCTGTAAACCCGTGCAGGACAGCGCACCTATGATATGTGTGGTCGTGACGGTGAAATAACCATGTAGTGGCGCCGAGTTGGCATATTTTATCACTAGAGAAAGAGCATTCTTCTGGCTTAGCACATTTTTGTGTTTGCAATATTAGTGCCATTTCCTGTTCGAAATTCCTTCCAGTATTTTTGCAGTATGTTTTGGTCTAAACTTTCATTTGATCAAAGTTGTGATTTTCGAAAATTTTCGAGGTTTGGCAGGTTTTATTTTCGGAGCGACAATATGGGACACACACCCCCCTCCCCCTTTTTTTTTGTTGTTTTCTTGCAGGAGAAATCATTGGTCAGTGAATCAGTGTTGTCCCTGATGAGCAGCGCTGGTCTTGCAGTAGAAATTCCAAGGATTTGTCACCAAAAAATATTTCCAACACTGTTTTGGACATTGATTTTGTGGTGTGCAATTTGCTAAAAACTGGCTATGTCTTATTGACAAGTATTTTAATAGGGTTTTTCTAGCTCCATGCCTGTAAACATAATGAGCTGGAAGAGCATTTATAAGGTATACACTGTTACTGCAGGAGGAAGAAAAGCAAAGGCTCTTTTTTCATGCTGTTTATCAAAATGGCACAGCGTCTATCCGCAGCTTAATAAAAATGACCATCAGTGCTTGTGGCTGGTACATACGTAAAACATTACAATGCAAACTTCTGAGGCAAAATTGGTACAACGTTGCCTTGTGGAGATACCAGATGTGTGACGTCATATGGCATGCGTAGCATACACAACAACAAAATCAACACACACAAAAAAAGAAAAATGAATCAGGGAAGTACACGCGGTATCTCTCAATTTTTAACATTTTTATTTTACCCATGTGTATTTTCTTCTAGTTTAAGGCAGATACGGATCCGTGAACATACCAAAAAGCAAACTGAAGTTTTGATGTTAAATAATGCAATGTACACTTGAAAATCTTTCTTTCTGTGATGAATTATTTGTCTGTGTAGTGAAGAAACAGCGAAAGCAACATGTTTCCATTTGCTGTTGTTTACTGTTTTTTAAATATTTTTTGGAGTTGCTAACCTGACTAAAAGAGACGCACACCATATCCCAATTCTGCAGTACACTGATGAGTTTAATATTTATTCAGGTTATGTAAATGAATACTAAAGAACTCATCGCGAATATATTATAAAATTATGCTGTGTGTTTGAGATATATGCATGTCTCCACACTGTTCCATTATTATCAAGTGACGATGCAGGTTTATGCTAGCTATTTTTAGCAGGGATATAATTAAATTAGGCAATTTTTTCGGCGGTGTGCGTCCCCCTTTCACACTTTCAGTTAGGCTTTGCTGATAAATAATAAAACCTGTAAAATAACATTTCTTTCTTGCAGAAAGTGAGAAAAGGGTCTGTTGTGCTGTATTACTATTAGCAATGAAAACAAACAATAAGAAATAATTTGAAAAACTAAGGGAGTAATCCATCTCCACCACCTGTGTGGCCCCGGAATATCAGGTTAGCAACTGAACATCTACTATCTAGTCCAGTGCCTTCCATTATGACCCCGGCTGCATTTAATGAAGTGGGAACAAAGTTCAGCATCATCATCCTTTAGACAATGTAAATATTTTCCTGTCCTATTACTTTTATGACCTGAGGTGGTTTGTTTTGACCTGTGTGTCTCCTCAGTTTCACAATTGAGTCAGGTTAGCATGATTTACCTGATATGTGATCTACATGTGTTCTGGGACATCGGTAAGCACTGTCAGTGAAAATATTAATTTAATAAGTCTTCTGAGGCTAGATCTCAGGGTTGGAAAAAAATCAGATTTTTTTCGAAAAAATCAAAAAAATCGATTTTTTAAATTTAAATCAGATTTTTTTGATTTTTTTAAAAATACATAATACATTCAATATTTTGTCGACAAAATATTTTCTATAATTTCATAACATAAGCATAAGGGTACTAAAAGGATTCCTCAGCTGGAGTGGAGAGAATTTTCTCCTCGTATGGACTTGTTCAATCCAAGTTGAGAAATCGCTTGGGGAATGAGAAAGCGTCAAAACTGGTGTTTCTGTTCAGGGCCTTCAATAGTAAAGAATTGGAGACAACTGAAACTGAAAATGAGTAGAAAGTTTTCCTTTCTTATATATTATCAGAATTTTCTGGATCTGATCTGTATGCCTGGATTTCACTAACTGTTTTATAAAAATAAAGATGTTTATTTGAAATAAAATATAGGCCTTTTTCACTTACTTGACTGTCTTAATGTCTTACACAGAACACAGGTACACAAACTTCAAATTCAGACTTACATTTTTGTTCAAGGTGTTATATTTGAATTGTGTCCTGCGACACATTCAAGTCTCCAACTGTTGTATGAATCAGCCAAAATCAGAAATTATTGAATGATGCATAATAATAATAATAATAGAGAAGCACTCCTACTTATCAGTGCCTTTAAGTCTAGTGCTTTTGAACAATAAAAACATCAAAAACAAGCAGTTTGAAAAAAAAAAATCCTTAAAAAGTAAAAAAATCAAAAAGTGATTTAAATCACTGATTTTAATTTAAAAAATCAAAGTGATTTAAATAAAAAAAATCATTTGATTTAAATCACCTTGATTTAAATCATGCCAACCCTGCTAGATCTGCACCTTTAATGTGCACAAAAATTTACTGTGGCTTGATATCAGCGACACACAACATTCGCTAACCTGACTATTGGAGACGCACAGCACGGTAAACGTCAAACAGAGAGACATACAGTTCCCTTGAGAATGTTTTATTTTGCATAATAAATTTTGACATTTCATCGTAACAATGGCTTAGTTATGATTGCTACCTTATGTTAATGCAAATTGGATGCAAAGAATGCAAATACATGTAATATCAAAGTTTCCATGCTGATCTGAATTGGTAACTTTTTGCGTAGTGTTTAATTATATAACAGACTACAACTTGAAAATGAAGAGTCTGTTGCACTTAATTCTTGCAAAATCATTTGAATTCTACAGTAAATTTCCTTTCTTTTCATATATAATAGGACCATAATTATGATCAGTCTCAATTTTTTTTTTTTTTTTACATTTTGGATACTTCTCAAACATGTCCATGGAATCTGCCGTATGTGTGTGTGTGTGATTCCGTGAACGGTATTTTACTTATTTTATTTATAGGCAGAGACAGTCTTTGTATTATGAGTGACATGAAACGGGCAGTCATGTTCTTTGTCCATGTGTGCTGTCAGTAAAGAACGAAGACGAAGAGACACGTAATACGTCACAGGGGACAACTTTACGTAATATATTTTCATGGAATTCAATATTTTCTTCGGTTTATCACTGCCCCAGCTGGGCCTGTGCTGTGTTGGGGGTAAGTCAGACCAACACGCGGTCACAGGTCTTTGTGTCCAAGTCCAGTGACCGTAGGCGACAATGTTGGTGTGGTCAGGTGGACCAGTTTATTTGTTGTGGGGTTCCACGTGGTTAGCCATTCAGTATTGTTATCGGCAGTCGGCGTCTCCACATCATGTGTGCATTTCGTTAGTACGGTACATTTGTTCTCTCCCTAAAAAACAGCAAATATGTCAATATTATAGGCCAGTTGGTGTCTCATTCTCATTTATGTTTCTGGAAATCAGCATGGAGCGAATTGAAACATGGTTTTAGCTACATAACCTCCGATAGACGTCGCGAGATGCACATGGGTGCCCAAGGAAAGATGACGTCATGTGGTTTCTCTAATATTACATGGGTAACTTTTGTCCACCCCGCATAAACATATTAACCCAGCCACACTCTGGTCAAGGCATTTGCTGACCGGACCTCTCAAGCCACAAGATGGTCAAAACCAAACGGACTAAAAACGCCAACATGGTACCACTGTGCGGATGCGGCCAAGCATGTATCGACACGGCCCTTCCGCACCCACCACTGCATGGAATTGGTACGTTGTTTTTTTTAAATTATTATTTTTTTTAATGCAGTGTGCTTCAGAGTTGTGCATTAAAGACAACACGGGTAATAAAATTCCAGCGTGCTTCCGTGTTGTAACGAGAGATCTGTCTTTTTCAATACCTTTCAGCTCTTCAGATGAACCTAGTGTATAATATGGCAGTGTGCTTCAGTGTTGTGATTCTTTCAGGACCATTCAACTCCATGGATGCACATAGCCTAAATATTTCAGCGTGATTCAGTGTTGTGATTCTTTCAGGACCATTCAACTCTGGATTCATCAGGTGTATAACTATTGCGCTTTTATCAGTGCTGTTACTCATTGAAGACCATTCAATCCGTTTGATTTGTTTATTTTAATAGCAGTCTGCCTATATTTTGTTTTCAAGTGTTTCGGTTACTTATCAGAATGACGTTTTTCTTTGTCAATACATGTATTATATTGCTTTTGCATTGTTGCACTATGTACATCAATCTGTGCTGTTAAGTGTTATTCCGGGAAATATGTGTTTAAATTTGAGTAGTTCGGGTGACATGTTAACGTTGTCTTAATTTCACAAGTCGGAATTTCTTTGTTGGCTGTGGCTATTCTTACGGCAGTCGCAAAATGATGACGTAGGGCATAAATACATTGGCTCTGTAACATTTTGAACATCGTGTGCCAGAAAAGGCCAACCTTACAGCATCAGTTTCCCAACTGATCCTCCTTAGTTAACGAAAGGACTTCCGAATGCGTTCCAGTCCGAGTGAAAACAATAACATAGCTACCCCGGTGGCTTTCCCTGATATATCAATCTGACTACTGCCCAAACGAACATCGGCCTACGGCCTCGATGATACAAACTGACTAGACCCTCACGTCGTTACATATCAATCTGACAATCGACTAATATAGCCTACGTAAGTACTTAACTGGGGTGGGAACAAGCGAAAAAGCGGCCCAAGTAGGCCCAGCATTAAGTTGAATAACAAACTGCCGTAAGAATAGCCACTCCCTTTTTTGTTTCTTTTTCATTTGACCCTCACATAAGAAGACAGACGGTCTTGAAGCCTTGAGTCAATGTTGTGCACTTCATGTTATTGTTAGCTATCGTGGTAAAATGTCCCACTGGGCTCAGAAATCAGAATTTTCCAGATACATTTATCTAGTTCCTCCCACTTCTCTGTTTTTGCCGGTTATCTACTGCTCATTTTGAATTCAGCTAACATGAATTAGTAGGCTATAGGCCTACATGATTACTTGCAAACTTTACTGGAGAGCAAAAAACTGTTAACTTGAGATGCTGCGATTTCTGTCTGCGCTTCAACATGGCGGCAAAATAGAATCACATTTAAAAGAACTATGTACGGAGATTGTCATTTAATATAGACGCGATGTCTCCATTTAGGCCACATGTCGATAGTCGCACTTCGAATGCTGAACGCGTTCTCACATGGGGAATCAGAACATAGGCATGTGTTTTTGATCTTTTAAAACGCCAGGTACACGGTACATATAGACACACCCAGTGTCATTACCATCGTTCCAGCTTCATGTATTCGTTTTAAATACTTTTCATGCTTTTTACCATTTTCTAGGGAACCAATGTGCTTTTGGGCGTTTCCTTTTTATTTAAAAGTTGAGACCTCTGTTCTTGTTTGTTCCAATTCCACTTTTTGCACAACTGAGAACTTAAACGTGAAACTTTTGCGGCTTTAATGTTATGATACGGAGTTGACCTATGAAATGGCTTGATAAAGTGCCACAACGCATTTTAAACAAGTGTCAAAGTGTGCATTTTGTTATGCCTCTTCTACATACTAAAAGATCTCCAGTTTTTCAGAAAAATTAATGGAGGTTGAGCAAACAAGAACTAAGGTCGCAATGACAATACAGAGCAGGTGGCGCGCCCCAATTTACTTCTTTTATCGTAGGCAGAGATGAATGTACTGTCTTTGAATTATGAGTGAGCATGAAACTCTCTTTATCCAGGTGTGCTGTATGTGAAGAATGAAGGCGTAGGGGCACGCAATGCGTCACGGGTCACGGCGGACAACTTTACGTGATATATTTTCATGGAATATTTTCTTTGGTTTATCACTGCCCCAGCTGGGCCTGTGCTGTGTTACACGCGGTCACAGGTCTTTGTGTCTACTCTAAGCCCATTAACCGTAGGCGACAATTTTGATGTGGTCCGGTGGGCCAGTTTGTTGTGGGGTTCCACGCGATCAACTATTCAGTATTGTTATCGGCTGTGGGCGTCTCCCCATC
The DNA here is from genome assembly GCA_963931925.1 of Onchidella celtica. NCBI lineage: Eukaryota > Metazoa > Mollusca > Gastropoda > Systellommatophora > Onchidiidae > Onchidella > Onchidella celtica. Next base: position 28,289,898 of record OZ007573.1, on the reverse strand, counting down.
ATGTGTACGGGTTTCTTTAGTACGGATTTACATGTCTAATTTCGCTCCCAAAAACAGAGCAGATAGATCAATGTTATATGGCTTGTCGCATTCTCATGTATCTTTCTGGGATATCATCATGGAGCGAATACATGGTTAATCACATAATAATTATGTGATAAACATAGCGAGATGCACGTGTGGGCCCAAGGAAAGATGACGTAATATGGCCTCTTCTAATATTACGCGAGTACCTTTTGTCCACCACGTATAAATATAACCGAGTCACAAATGACACAATCTGGTCAAGGCACTTGCAGTCAGTACTCCTAGTCACACGATGGTCAAAACCAGACGGACTGAAAACGCCGACACGGCTCAAATGTGCGGTTGTGGCCAAGTCCACAACGGTCCGCAACCCCATCCACCACTGTTTGGAATTTGTACGTTTTTTTATTGTTTTTTTCATGGCATTGTTCTTAAGGCTTAAGTGTTGTAACTCATTCGAGACCAATTACCCAGTTTGATGCTTTTTTTGTAACGGTCGGTACTTTTTTTTTCGTTTTGCGGTGTGCTTCAGTGTTGTAGTGCTGCTATTCCCCCCCCCCCCCCCCCCATGATTTTATATTCGGACTGCAGCGTGATTCAGTGTTGTGATTCTTTGAAGACCATTCAATTCTTTGCATGCATTTAGTGTATAATGTTGCGGTGTGCATCAATGCCCTTACCCTTTGAAGACCATTCAGCTCTTCGGAGGAATCTAACGGAAGTCAATATAGGTGAGCAGAAGCTCGGGGGGAGGCAGAGCACTAGGATAACAGTTTTAAGAGAAAATAAGTATTAGGCGGACGAAGGTTGTAGTGCCTAGTAACTACAATACGAACATCTAGGACAACGAATACAAGACGGAGTGGCCGTGCGGTTAAACGATCTGTTTTCTTCTTGGCAAAGCGACGGGTGCCGTAGCAGAGGTCGCGGGTTCTAGTCCCATCTTGATCATTTTTCTTTCTTCCTTCTTTCACTCCCGCTTTGCTTTCTTGAGCACTTACTAGGCACTACAACCTTCGTCCGCCTAATACTTATTTTCTCTTAAAACTGTTATCCTAGTGCTCTGACTCCCCCCGAGCTTCTGCTCACCTATATTGACTTCCGTTTGATAAAACTCGGAGGCATACATCTTGTATTCGTTGTCCTAGATGTTCGTATTGTCCAATGCCAGGCGGGTGAAAAAGAGAGAACAGGGAGGGGAGGGGTGACGCAAGTGGGTTGGGTCCCAGCGAACGAATACTCCAGTCAGCAAGAAACACCGTGAAACAGTTCGGGCACGATCGTCTCTTTTTTGAGAGACGGAGTGGCCGTGCGGTTAAGCGATCTGTTTTCTTCTTGGCAAGGCGACGGGTGCCGTAGCAGAGGTCGCGGGTTCTAGTCCCATCTTGATCATTTTTCTTTCTTCCTTCTTTCACTCCCGCTTTGCTTTCTTGACCACTTACTAGGCACTACAACCTTCGTCCGCCTAATACTTATTTTCTCTTAAATCGGAGGAATCTAGTAGCATGTTTCAGTGTCGTGATTCTTTGAAGACCATTCAACTCTTTGTGTGCATCTGTTGTATAATACTGCAGCGTGATTCAGTGTTGTGATTCTTTGAAGACCATTCAACTCTTTGGGTGCATCTGTTGTATAATATTGCAGCGTGATTCAGTATTGTGATTTCTTGAAGACCATTCAATTCTTTGGATGCATTTAGTGTATAATGTTGCGGTGTGCATCAATGCCCTAACCCTTTGAAGACCATTCAGCTCTTCGGATGAATCTAGTAGCATATGTTTCAGTTGTGGTTCTTTGAAGACCATTCCACTCATTGGTTGCCTAAATAGTGTATATCACTGGGCATATTTTGTTTTCATCTGTTTTGCTTACTTGTCGAGGGGGGGGGGTCTCTTTGATAATACATGTGTTATATTGCTTTTAAGACGCTGTAATAAGTGCAGTTATCTGTGCAGTTAAATGTTATTCGGGGAATCATGCTTGCCAGTTCACAAGTTAACTTCAATAGTATGGCCAGCGACCGCGGGTTGAAATACACATGCATACCGGTCTTTTGATAAAGTGATCCCACCGATTTTCCGTACTTAGTATTGTGATCAAGCACCTTGACTGATCCACCAAGAAATGGGGGGGGGGGGGGGGGCTTTTTGGAGCTCGCAACTTTCACGCGGGTAGTTTGCGGGCGCGTATGGTAGGGTCTCCTTCTGCCCTGTCGCTATCGTCCGTCATATTCCGTCTATGGTCGTGCTTTTTACCAGCACAATTTGACCATTATTTTGTCGACGTGCTTTCTCCAAACCGAAATTGTGCTCTCACAGTAGATCATATAGTGTGCAGCTGTGTTTCACCATCCACTTTTGGAGTATCGGTGAACCTTGAGAAGTGTGGTTGCTCTGTGAGGTGACTTTTTCTTTCATTCTTTTTTATTTTGGTATTGCTCATTCTTAACCCAAATTTCCTTTTATGGGACAAAGCCCACTTATGCAGTCACTCAGTTAGATGTTTTGAATCGTGGATATTTAGTTTGACTTCGTTTTTTTTTTTTGTTTCTGTTGCAGCTGATGATTCCTATAGCAGCTGGTTCAACAATAGCCCCACAGCACAGACAGGAGTTAACTGGCTGTGTGGAACAGGCACAGTATCCACAGGGTATGGAAACATTTTTCAGTGATTATATTATTATAGTTAGCTATCTGGGAGCCACAAGAAAAACCAAACCAGCAAGTTGTGTGTTTGCAAATTGATTCTAAGCAGTTATCTTCTACCATTTCTGTTGCACGTTTATGTATTCTGTAAATTTGCAAATTATATTTGTTTGGTATTTGGGCCAAATTATTTGCAACATGACTTTTCTTACCAGCCCAGTCCCAAAAGTCATTGTTGCCAAGTCACCAAAATTTAAAAAAATTATTGTGGCCAATTGGGTAAATCCTATCCTAACCATTTTTTTGTAGACAAAGTCTAATTTGGCCGCATGGTGCAAAAAGTTCTGTAAACATCGTGTAATAAATTCTATACAAAGATCCACAAATTTAGAAACATGCATGTTAATAATAGAAATTTTTTTCTTTTCCCTTCAAGGTCAGCTGCTGGTTCATCAAGCCATACTTCCACAGTTGAAGATATTGTAAGTTAATAGTCAATAATAATATATCGACAATCCTGTTAACTTATTTAAGTGTACTTTTCATGGCAGAAGTTTTATCTTCCAAGTTTTTCTAGGCTGATTTTGTTCAAGCTAGGACGGAGTGTTGTCGCAGCTCCTGTGGTGGCATTACAAGTTTGTAAATGTTATTCACAAATGTAGAAAAAATATCCAAGCTTTATATTGAGATGGGGAGCAAATGCATTAGGCCAATCAAGGTTCCATGTATGTTTTGTGGATGAGTGACACATAGAGATTGAGCGAGAACCTGTAAAAGCAGCATGTACCATTCCATAAACTTCCCAACTGAAGAGTTTGTATTTATTCATATAGTTTTGGCATTGAAGATTTCGAATTTTTTGGTGCGTTTCTAGCTGTTTCCAAGTAAAATCACAGCACGAGTAATGTGAATTAAAATATGACATATCAACAGTGTTGCAAGGGTCTGGATGAAAGTGAACCAAAAAAAAAAAAAAAAAAATCGAGCTAATTCTGAGACGTATGCCAACATCTTGTCACTGAATTTTGTGACATAACTTATATGTCAGCCATCATGAAGGGGTTAATATGGTATGAGGGTATGTTTTAACAATCTTGGTGATTTTGCTTACACAGTTGCCCAAATAACACTCATTACTTGTTAATTACAATCTTGCTGCAACTTTTCCTTCAAGAGACCAAATCATCCCATAAAAATATTGATAAGCAGTGCAAATATTGTTTCTTTCTGTTTTGAGTATTTCTTTATCATGTTTTGGGGGATGAGGCTCAGATGAAAAATGATAAACCTTTGTGCATGATATACAGTGCTTTCATACAGCTTGTGTGACAAATTGTTCGGATATGAATATATCGTCATTGTCATAAGATAATTGCCTATGTCATTTTTTCAGTGTTTTGAGATGAAATGCTCATCTTAATCAGACAGTTACGGTGCACCATTTAACAGTTACACCATTTTGTTTTGTTGGCTTGTAGGTTTTTAAACGAAAACCCCCAATCCACCTGAACCACCATTTAGACTGTTGCTAGGGGAGCATAGACTAATGACGAAGCGAAATAGAAAAATATTGAGTTGTGTTCATTGTTCAGCTACAGCTTTCGATGTAAAATACTAGGCTCCCCTAACAGCAGATTCTACAATATTTGAAGTGCACATTTTTCTTTGATTTTCAAAAAACACCGAAGCGTGACTTAGCAATATGTATGTGGCAGTCGCTGTCGTTTGCAAGCTTGGACTCCTTTGTCTTCCATTCCATGCTTCCTTATTCTCAGTGCTCAGACATGTCATTGTTTATAGTGACATAATCATAACTACAGGAAACAACTAACTGTCCTTCACATGTACAGTGTATTTTGGCATTGTGATTCACATTTTCATAATCCTGTTTGGTGTGTGTTTCAGGAAGTACCCTCTATTTATGACAACAGACCTGCTCCTAAAGGTCGTAGAGCCCTCAAGAGGCAACGAAAGGTAATCCGTTCTATCTATTTTACCGTTCTGTATCTGCCATGAGTTTATTTTTTTATTTGAATTTAGCAAGGACCCTTGGGAACAGCTGCTCCTTTCTTCGTAATGTTATAAAAACCACAGAAAAACTGTGGGGTGGCAGCGAGTCTTAAGCAAAGTTAAAAACTGGCAAAAAGAAAAAGTTGTTTGTACTAAAAAAAAAAAAAAAAAAGGATGCTCTGGGTGATGTTACTTTACAGTTATCTGTGCATTCACGCTACAGGACCAAGACCTGAATACAAAGTTGACTTTGTGGTCGCCATTTGCTATTCAAAAGATAGATATTAAATTGCAAATGGGATCAATCAGATTTACTGATTAGTATCTTGGCAGTGTATAAAGGAAAATTACCCATTTTTTTTCAATACACCCAAAGATGAAATTTGACGTGTATTCAGTGACAGGCTTTCATAGTTGGATAAATAGTAAGATAAATTCAGTGTCTGTCACTGTCACATATATTTGATGTCTTTTTTTTTTATTTCAGACTGAAAGAGAACAGACAGTTGGTCAGAAATGGTTTGGTATGAAAGCTCCAGATGTTGATGACCAGTTAAAGAATGATATGGAACTAATTCAGATGCGCGGAGTTCTCGACCCCAAAAGATTCTACAAAAACCGTGATCGTAAAGGTTTACCCAAGTACTTTCAGGTAAACAAAGAATTGGTAATCAGCTTTATGAGCTGGGAAGATTTGCATCATTCACAGTATGGAGATTGTTAGGACGGTATTTTTTTATTTTTTTTCGAGTGACTAATAGTTTTTAGGCCATATGGCCAAAATGAGTTTTGTTTGCAGGTTTTGTTTTTTTTGTCTGTGTTTGTTTTGTTGTTGTTTCTTTTTAGTGTAAGAGTTAGGATTAGTATTGCATAGTTGGTCACAGTAACCACTTCCATTGGCCAAACGGCGGTAAAGCTGCATTTAAAAATTGATCTCAAAATTGATCACAGACAGTAAATCTACCCGTGACTACCTGTGCCAGAAAACCACTGCTTTAGTTTTATTCTAGAGTACTTACCAGAAGGAATGTAACTTAAAATCACTGTTTGAATCACTTGTCGGGCAACATTGTTCACTTGAGTGGGGAACATGTAAATCTGGCCTTTAGTTTTTATGGTAGCAAGTTAATTATTGAAGAAATTTCCATGAGGATCAATGCTTCTATTCATTCTTACTGTTTATTATTACCCTATAATTAGTGAGAATTTGGGTTTTTTGTTATTTTATGTAAGTTTTTGTATTGTTATTTTTTTCTCTTTTGTCTATCGTTCTTTTCATTCCCAATATCACTTTCCATCCATTCCTTAACTACATCTGTTATGTCATGGCACATTTTGTTCACAGATGGGTAGTGTTGTGGATGAAGGCACCGATTTTTATAGCAGCCGTCTTACAAATAAACAGAGGAAGAAGACCCTTGTAGAGGAGCTGATGGTGGATGCAAATGTTAGACAGTAAGTTGTCATTTAAACGTCTTCAAGCAGTTTTGTGTTGTTGGCATGAAAGTTGCAAGTTGCTGACATCCATTACCATATTCAGGGATGGAACCGGCTCCGGAAATTCCGGAGGTCCGGATTTTTTTTTTCCGCCGTCATCTATTCCCTCGCTATCGATATTTTGTCCGGCAAAGAAGTTAAACTGCGAAAAGAGCGATTGCCGGAAAACAACGATGACCGGAAATAAGCAAATTGGTGCTTCCGGTCTTTCGCCCCGGGTACTTTTCGTTGTGTAGGTCTAGGCTACGCTACTGTCTGTCAGTTCAGCTCTTTACTTTGTGTTTGAGTGATAGATCCGGCATCCTCAAAGAGAGATAACGTGATGAAACATCGAGTGTGATCGTTTTCGTGACTCATGGGTGATTTTCTATTGGATTTATAACTGGTGAAGCCTGTAAGATGATATTTCAAGGTATTGCCAGTGATGGTAATAATAGTACAGTAATGGTAGATCTAGTCTTTAATTTTCACAGCAAGTAGGCCTAGTAGAGCTAGGATCTAGACTTTAATTTTAACGGCGCCGTTCAAATAAAAGTAGAGAACCAGCCTCAAGACCTAGGCCTGCACTAAATCTAGAACCAGCCACCAGGCATAAAGATACTTTGTCAGCATGGTGTAATGTCAGAGTCAAGTTTTTCAAAATCTAGCTGACACCGAGAAAAAGAAAAAGGTCATATCTAGCATATGTAGGCCTACCTTTCTTTTTAGTGTTTCTTTCAGGATGAATTGTGACTTGGTAGGTTAAAGATTATGGGCTGTGTTAGTTAGAGTATTGGACTTGAAATAGAGCTTATATCTTGATCTTGACTTGTTTGTTAAATAAAAAAAAGGGGGAGGAATTACCAAACAAAGTTAGATCTACCTTGCATTGGGTAGGGATTAGTTCAACAAATATTTGGATAAAGTCGCTGGTGATATAAATAAGTTACATGATACATTTTAGTTAGCATGTAAAACTTGCACTATAACTAGTATAACCCATCTAGATCTAAGATAGTGTGGTCTTGAGAGACAAGTGAGAAATGACACGGGATGAAGATGGCACCTCATGTCATTCATACTTATCGTTTATTCATATCTTTAGGACAGGTTCCTGATGGTGATATTGACAGGCCATTATGTATTGTTGAGTCATTTTTTACATTCGCGCGTGACAAGCGCTTGCCGGAAATGGTTCAGGAAATTTTTTTGTGGCGTTGTTCCATCCCTGCATATTTGATAAAGAAGAAATTGGCACTATGATTGGGTAGCATTATTTTAAACATCTTACAATCACTTACATTGCTGGAAAATGTAAGCAAGGCTGGACTGGAATGTTCAAGAGTGACCCATGAATTCACCAGTCTCTTGTTACCCTAAGGATATAACAGACCTGTTTACCCTCCCGATTTGAGCGGGAGACTCCGATTTTAGACCCCATCTCCCGATCTTCCGCTAGCATCATAAATCTCCCGATATTTCTTTCACGGATCTCCCGAAAATGAAATTAGAACCTTTAGAATATTCCACGAGCTGCACGCCGCTCAGGTGGCGATCCAACAGTACCTTACGATCGGTGCTTCATAAACAAACTGGTTGCTATGGAAGAAGTGAAGATTCTGGACAATCTGACCCTGTGAATGCAGAATTTGACTTTTCACCCCCCTGATGTTTACAAGTAATTTGACATTATTTGATGCATTGTGACCTTGTGCCCAAGAAGAGGACAATAAATGAATCTGTATTCCGTTATTGCAGATAGTGTTCTGATTTTTTTTTTTTTACTTGTCACTGCAGGTAATGGACACTGGCTTTGGACTGAATCCCTCTGCTATTCATAGGATACAGTATCCTATAGATAGCAGAGGGATTCAGTCCAAATCACAAACACATAAATAATGAATCATATTATACGATGATACATTTTTGTTGACATTTCATTAGTTTACTTTGCCGATGGTGCACATTTCTAGCATCTCCATCTTTTTAATGAAATCTCCCTATTTTTGAGCAGCCGTCTCCCTATTGTGCATAACTTAGGGTAAACAGGCCCGATATAAGATCAGAACTTTTCACCCTGTGCAGCATCTCAGCATTCAGCTTAGTATACAGTTGCAGAACTGGTAGTCAATTTGGAAGTATTTTCCTTTTTTTAGTATTACAAGCCAATCCATGCAATCTTGCAAATTCTTTACACCAGGTCCAACTGTATAGAATATCTGGATCTAGGTAACATCAGTAACGACATTTGGATTTGATGCAGAGATTGATAGAACTTACTGTTGCACCACAATCCCCAGCATAACACACAGATGTGATGAAGTTACTTTTTGACAAGTAGTTTTTTAAAAGGAGGCGAGGAACGAAATTTCTGATCACAGTTTTCGATTTTAAGTGACGAAAGTGCGTCTTTTTTTTTTGCAGATCAAAAAAAAAAACAAATACATTTGTAAATATGAAATTTGTCCAGAATGGATGTGTCTGTGTAATTTACCGTAAAAAATGGTGGCAATACACAGTTTCAACTGTTTTGGTCGCATAGTTTAAAAGTTTTAGATGTCTCTATTTCCATTATAGTATAATAGTGCAGTGCAGTGTGTTGAGCGCTTCGCAGGCAGCTCCATTCTGCTCTGTGGTTGACATGTTGTTTCTGTAAAGCGCATAGAGCATTTTAAATTTTAAATGGATATGCGCTATATAAATGCTATACATTATTATTATTATTAATAATGTTTTTTGTTTTCTTTTCAGATATAATAAAAGAAAATACGCAGAACTACAGCAGAAGATGAGAGGAAAGAAGAAATCCAAGCGTTAATGAGCTCCTCAGTATTATTATTAAGTTTCATGTTGTAAATGTAATTTACATAATTCGTAAAGTCTTTCGTGTAATTAAGTTTCATGCATCATTTAGTGTCTGAAAGCTGGATAGTACTGAAAATTAGAGATGGGACTGCTAGTGAAAACCAGATGTTGTTTTTGTTTTATATTGAACCTTTGTATTTATATAACTTACACTTTGTTGACTGTTTTAGTAAAGTACACTTTAAACTCAAAATTTTTTTATCATTCCTATCTCCCATCCTTGTGAAAGTATGCTCTGCACAACTTCCAAGCGTATTGGCCAAATCTGAAATATTTCGTCAGTTGCAAATTATTTGTTCTGGCTGGAGGACCCGAAATCAGTAAATTTTTTCGAAACCAAACAGAACGTAAATCAGCGAGCTCGGTTCGCACGAAAGTAACAGCTGTTTTAATTTGGTAATAAAAGTGGTTATCTCATCTGACATATTGAATTTCACTGAATGTTGGTTACCACAATCACTGCAAATTTCTGTGTCCCTAATGGGGACAATGTTGAGCACATTATTCTGCTTACAGGGATGCCAACTCCACCAAAAAATTTTGACTGAACTTTTTGCGGTCAGTACTGATCCATATATAATGCAAAAATTTTAAACAATCTTCTGTTCAAGATCTACATAATTATAATACTGTGGAAACAAGAGTAATTAACAGTTTAAAAGAGAAAGATGTAAAAATAATTACTTACCCTGTGTTGCTTCTTTATTATCCAGGAAAAGGGCAGGGTGGGGAAGGGATTAGGATGGGGTGGGCCTGGGTAGGGGCTTGGAAGGAGGGAGGGGGAAAGGGGAGGGGGATGAGACTTCATTTTAGTCTCTTTGGAGCAGGAGCTCCATTGAGACTGCAGGCTGGGCTGTCTGAGGCTCTTTTCTTGCCCTGTGACAGTGACTCCTCATTATTGGCCTAGATAGCATCTTGCTGGGAAGCACATTTGTCGTGTGCACTGGGTTTGCAGGATTTGGATTTTTTAACTCCTGTGCCTGATTTGGTTGTTTGTTTGCTTCTTTGCCAAGCAGTCTGCAAGTGATACACAAGTGGCTTGTCCACTGGCTCATACACAATATCACATCTCTTGAATAGTTCCACAGATGATTTCTTTTTGATCAGAAGGTGATATTTGACAGCTTGATAAGAGGCATAAGTGGAGATAGCTAGCCTGTTTGTTTTGCTTGTAATGACATTGTTCATCATAGAAAATGACTGTTCAACTCTTGGTCCAGTGAAAATACACAATGCTGACTTGATCAGAGGAGCAAGAGCAGGAAATTTTGTTAATACCTTGGCCCACCAAATGTCCAGTCTGTCTGCTTCAGTGAACTGTGGCAAGTCTGTAGCCAGATGATAAGCTGTTATTTCTGCTATGATCTTGTCCTTTTCTGCAGGTCCTGCAGGAACAACTGTTGGGAAAAACTCTATCAATGTTTGCATTTGAGTCTGTGCAGCTGAGTGTCCTTGGACAACAGGATCCAATGCTGATAATGCCTTTAGCAGGGTGTTCTGGATAGGCAATTTCAATTGGAGGTACTTTCCACATTTGATGTAGGCACCCTTAAGCTTTAAGAGAAAAGCTTCTTTTTCATCCACTTTCATCAAGTCCAAATTGGCTTTGGCTGAAGTTCCAGTGAAGATTGATTTCATAGGAAGATGAACCTGTTCATCAGTGACATCAAGGTGTAGTATCCTGTGATTCAGACATTCAATTTTCACAAAGCTTGCCAGAAAGTATCTCAGTGTTTCTAGCATCTTATCATGCAATTTGTGAACTAATGGACAGCTCTGTTCAAAAGTAAGCACAAATGACTTGAAAAGTGGCAAGACAGCTTTGATCACATTGCAGGCATGCCTACCCTTCCGCATTGTCCGTATTTATTCCGGAATTTGACACTAGAATACGCATTGTTATTGAAATACGGGGGAAAAAAAATTGTCCTGGGGAAAAAAAAAAATAGCGCTAATAAAAAGTTTCCTCCGGGTGCCTATGCTTTTCGATACAAAGGAATAACCTTTTCGCGCCGTTTCCGAAACGCGAGGTCGGAAACTGCCGAACCTTCCCGAAGTAGGGATAACGCATGCGCCGTAGGGTTGATTAGGCCTCTTCCATTCAAGTCGTCGTGTGTGTTAGCATTGAATCAATGATTGATTATGAGTTAATTTTTCATAAGTTTTGACGAAACATGGCGAGCACGAAATGAAACATTTGTGAAGTTACTGTCAGCAGTGATAGTGATTCTGATTGTAATAAAACTCCGCCGAGAGAAGTGCCTTGTTCCATAAAGAAAGTGAAAGTTATGAAACGTGAACAACACTTCAAGAAGGAATACACTTACTATTACAGGCACTTGAAGTCGAACTGACCGTTTTCGACAGATTCTTGTACATATTAATATATTTCAAAGGTATGTCTTTTTTTTTTTTTTGCTACATTATTTAAGAATATTTAACTAATTGTTTTCAGCGTTAGGGAGTTCTTTTCTATATTTTATGTGTTACTCTTTTGGCCGTCACGATGTTCCTCATTTTGTCTCAATTGTTCCTCATTTTGATGGCCCTGTCCCTGAAGACTTGATTTGAAGGTAGGCATGTCTGACATTGATGTGCAGCAGCAGATTATTTCTTTTGTAGAACAGTTGCTTCACAATCCTTTTCTTTCTCTCCTTCCCTGCAGGAGTCAATCTGGTGTTTTTCAACCTCAACCGACGAAGAACTGCAAACACCTTAGTCCTATTTTCTTTTGAAAGAGGCCTCATGATGTCTGTTAGCAAATGTTGGTACAAGTTTTGGTCATCTTTTGACAAAAAGCCCATATAGAAAATTGTCAACTGGTTCAAAAGTTCATGCACCCTTTCTGTAGTGTCATAAATGGACAGCCATCTATGTCCAATTCTTTCCAAAGGTAACAGAACAGGCAGACCCAGTGCTTCTGATATGATGTTGGGCTCCTCTCGCAAGTCTGCACTAAAGCTGAAGTCTTTGAAAACATCATCCAAATACTGTGGCAAGATGTTGTCTTTGTCCAGTTCATTGCAGAAATGTTTGACTGTGTTGTGAATATGGTGGCAAGTATCCCCATCCACATCAACCAAGTGTGGGGCATCTGCTTTAATTTTTTCCTGCATGCCATTTTGCCTCCCTCGCATATAGGCAGCCGAGTCAGACAATATAGATATTAGATTGCTGAAAGGCACATCATCCGCATCCAATTGTCCTTTTACAGCATCATACACTGTTTGTGCTGTGACAGTTGTCATTTCCAGCGAACAGTAGTGGTCAGTCACTGACTCCCCAATGTCCTCATTAAAGTAACAGACCAGCACATTTAACACACGCTTTTTGTTGGCTTTTGTTGTGGATTCGTCAATATTCAACGAAAATGGGTTCTTCTGCATCTGCTGTAAAAGCCGTTTCCTTAAGACAGTATGTAGGCCATATTTTAACTTGTACGTAGCCCCAGATCTCTCAAGTTTATGTTCATTTAGAGCTTTTGGGTCTTTTGAAAGCTCTTGAGACAAAGCAACAAGTTTTGGAACTAAACTGAGTGGGACTAGTGGGAGATCATGCTCAGCAACAAAAGATAGCAGAAGGGCCTCTTGGTGGGATCGTCTATCAGCAAGGCTAACAGGCACAGGCTGGGGTTTTGTAACAGTAGTAGTAGTCACATTATTTGTCGGTTCAGCTTTCTTGAAGAACTGCATTATGTTTGGTGACGCACCATATGGCAATGACTTGGAATCTGTATGTTTTTTAACAGGTGTACAGTTCTCAATGTTTTGAGTGGCCGTCATCATTGCTGGCAGAGACTGTGATACCTTCAGGGCACGTCTAGCACAGCCATGACATACTTTCTTAGCGTGAATGAGAAGAGATTTCTTCCCATTTGAGCCGTAAGAAATCCTTTCCTTGCATAATATGCAATATGCAATCCCTGGCTCATTCACCTTCCGTATGTATTCAGAAAGGAATTCTCCATCTCCATCTTTCTCATCTACCCATGACCATAGGAACTTATTTCTCACTGACTTATCTATTTCTTTTAGACTAACACGCCCATCACGTTGGACAAAATGTCTGTCGTCCATTTTGTCTTGACCGCGTCCGGCGTCCGTCCTGCCCATCTGCCTGGACCTAGGGCCCAGGCCAAACTTGCAACTGGAGCTGGGTTGCCTGATTGGCTTTTTTAATTTTCTTAACTTTTTTTTTTTTTTAAATAAGCTGACGGAATTCCGTCAATTGACGGAAAATTGGCATCCCTGTGCTTAATAGATTAGCTCTACGATCTTTTCAGTGGGTCAGATGAAATATCTTCAAAATAAAACCATACATACTTTTTAATATATACTGTTTACTGTGCTCAGAAATGGACAGGGTATATATATGTATATGTTTTGAAACAATCGGAGCATAAATAAGAAAACTATGAGAAAAATATATATACCAAAGTATGTGACTATTTCTGACAGAAAGAATACGGATGTTTTAATGATGGTTACTAAGAATGGTGTGTACTTGAATACATGGTAACCAAATAGCAAACTCACTGTCTGCTGATCCAGACAAGCGTTTGAGCTAACTAAATACAGAACTGGGGGTCTCTAACAACCCAAACAAAAAAAAAAGGGTGATTTTAAGACGCGTTCCATACAAGAACCTAGTGCCAACATATGGTGTCGAAAGAATGAACACTTTGAAGTCCATAAATATAGAATTGACGCAGGCATTAAGTAGAGCAGTTGTATGTGTGATAAGGTCTTCCCTTCAGTATTTCAGAGTTTCTAAAGTAAAGTGCGTCATCTTTTCCCATGTGGAGAAGATCTGGGGCCACCTTTTGGGCAACTGACCGAATACATTGTTTCCTAAATTTCATATTGTGCCTTTTAGAATTTACTGGATAAGACATTACACTGATTAGATAAACAGCTATCCAAATTTATATTGATTATCAACCATCCTTTCTCACTGCCTTATCTCAGTGGCCCCCATGCTGTTGGCTTTGTGGTAATTGATTTGTACCAAACTGAAGTGTAGTTTTCAAATATCATCACACTATCTCTGTAGTGTATCCATTCGGTAGGTGACTGCATTTACATGTAAACAGGTTAAATGAAGAATGGAAAATAATTGTTTTTTTCTTCAAACCACCTCTGTACATCAAACCACCTCTGTAGAAATTAACTAAACTACTTGCTTCACAGTGTTGATCCAGTTGAGCAGTACTACACACACCTCTGATGTTTATAAGTTTGTTGTTATTTATATACATTGCTTTCCTTTACTTCGGAAATTGAGTGTGAATTGGTTTTGATGTGTGGATGGATGAAAGGATGTATTGGATGCCCTATGCAAAAATTACATTAAATCCAAATGTCACTCATTTTGAACTGTATTTAAATTTACTGTTGCTGGTGCTTGTGAAATGTGTGAGTCAGATTTCCTAAAGGAAATGAGCGAAATAAAACCTGATTATCATATTTGTGTTGATAATAAACATTCAACAAAACTCATGCTGGTTCTTTTTTCATTTCACATCTAAGTGAAACCTCTTTGTATTGTATTAAAAATACATTTACCATACTTCTTATTGGGCAGTCGTGAGCCTGAAAGTTAAAAAGGCCTTTAAAATCAAATTGTCACATCTTTTATCTCAACGTTTCTAGATATTCCTAAAATGGCATATGCTATAGTACAGATATTTCATGATTCAAGGAAAGGCCTCAGATAATTTTCGATAGAATGTATAAAATATTAGTCAATGGAAAAAAGTTCAGGCTTACATATTTTTACATAATACAGGATCAGATTTTGCGAACATAAAACATACACATATACATATATATACATGGTGTATCATGCTCTTCTAATTCATATTAAATGTATGCTAATGCCCCCTTGTTTTTCCCACTCCCACTGTTTCCTTGTCCTTGCACAAAGCGCACATAGGGCCTACATGTAATTTCTTATTAATGCAATGCGTACATCTGATGCTAATTCACTATCTTTTTTTTCCTTTTCAGCCGGGTGCAATGAAAACAAGTTACATGTGTATGCACATGTACATAAATTGCAAACATACAGACTGAAACAAGTGACAGTTGTCAAATTCTGTACATGAACAAAGAAACTAAAAAAGCAACTTAATAGTATTTCCTTTCCAATTAAAAAATTTACGTTTTTCATGCATGCCTCCGTTAATTGCTGAATTTGAAAATACGTGTAAACCAGATCTGACCGGAAAATATCACAATCAGGCAGGCCATTGTGATGTGTCACCACATCTTTGCATTCTGAAAAGAAAATGGGAATAATTACATCTTATTGTAGTTGTCATTGTTACTGCTCTAAAGTTAATGAGTTAATTCTGGCACTTTGAAGTTTCAGAAAGCACATGTGTAAGAGAATGTTATAATGCATGTGTCATAATTGATCAGCATAGCGGTCTGTCTTGTGGTACAAAAATGATTAAAAGACAAATAATTTTTGTACACCTGAATAAATAAAAAATATTTTCAGTCTTAATAAGTTACATAAAAATTACAATGTACATGTTTTTTTGGTGCTGTTTTTTTTTTTTTTCGCTACATCTATTTATAATTGATGAATCCAACTGCGTCTGCCAACTGATTTTATTTCGAAGTTATGCATATAATGCCTAAATGATGATAATACAGGTACAGGTAGCAACATTTTAAGCAGCACAAATTGAGCACGTTTGAAAAGCCTGGGTTGTAATGTGATTGGCAATTAAAATGCCTAACACCGAGCCAGTGAGGTAGTGCTTGATCAAAATGCTCGTTCAGTTTACTTCAATCCATATTCTAAACCAGTCTTTCTCAACCTTTTTTGTCCCACGAAAACGTGCCCCCACTCCCACCATGATCAGACATAGCGGATATACTGTACATATACAGGGGCATAATCATAAAGGTCGTGCATCTATTAAGTTCGATGTTTCTGTCCGAGCTAAATAAGGAAACCACCAAGACCACATAAACAAAGGACAATTTATCTATACATATACATGTAATTTATAAAATTAAGATTTCTATGAAAACTCTGTAAGCCCCGTTCTGAAATCTCACTTCCCACCAAAGTTAAGTACATGTGCGTATATATATATATGTATTGCCAATGCCATGCCCCACCTTGAGAAACACTGCTCTAACCCTTCTCTCCCCCAGCTATCTTCCGTCACCTTCTCTCCCCCCCCCCCCAACTTTGCCATTCTACATTGTTTGTCCCTTTTCTTTTCTCTTCTGTGTTGAATGTTCTATTTATAAGTTCACTCCTTCGTTTACTTTATGCTAGGCGCGCATATCTATACTAAATATATTTGTGGACTTGAGATTTTTCGTTGCAAAAGGCTTCTGAACCACTCAACACTCAGACTTCAAATTTGATATGGTGCATCAGAATGGATATAAGGGTGCACAGTTTTTAATAGAAGTCTCAAATCGGTGTAGTTTTTTTTATTGGAAATTTATTGTTTCGCCATCATTTAGATCTATTCGAGTCATGGTTCGCCATTTTAAGGTTTCGTTATCACTTCCTACGATGTGTTCACTATCAAACACACTAACCCGTGCGCAAATCATGCTATTGTACGGGATGCGCAGGGTGTCAACTCACAAAGGCAGAGCAGTAAGACTTATTCAAAAACAAACACAAAAATAAAATTAACAAAAAGGAACAGGCCAGATGAAGCAGGTCCATAATAACCACCCAGAACTGAAACCAATATTCAAACCGATTTATCCCGGGCAGGGCCGGGGACCTCAGCTAGTGCCATCATAATATCATAGATTCATGTCCCCGTTGACTCTGCGGTAAGCCTGGGTGTCGCATGTGTGCTCATCTCCATCTATTCGCATAGACTGAAAAAAAAACAAAAAAAACATGCGACACAGCGCAGTCGCACCTACACCCCTAATATTACGACAGTCCACATCGTCTCTGGCGCAATTTCCCCTTTCTTGCACAGATCGTTAAAAATGTTTCTGTGACTCAGTACAGTGTGTATTTTGTGTTTATTCTTTAAATCTTGCTACCCTGCAAGGGGGGGGGGGGGTTGTAAAAATTAACGTTGTTTCGTTTACATTGAGATAGCTTTTACTATTGCTTATCAAATTTAAAAACTGTTCTCGATAGAGATTCAACAAAAACAAATTATATTTTAATTGTCAGGGATATTCATGGTGTCCCACTATCACCAAGAGATGTTATTTTGATTTTTGTTTAGAAATGTTAGATAATGAATTATATTTATGATCCTAGTATTTTATAATATTAGAAGTTATGTTTTGTTTTAATGCCGTTTACTTTGCGTTTTAGTTTTTAAAGGCAGCATGGCTACCACCGTGTCGATCTCCTCAAGGCTTATCGAAGTAAGTATGTCACGGTTGGTCGGTAGAAAATAATGTGGATAAGGTACATGACAGAATTGTTTGGTCAATCAATTAGTCGCAGGGGTGTTGATGTTTGATTTATTTTCTCGTGCCGTGGCGTCACGACAGTCTACAACATCATCGTAGTGTTTCGCCACTATGATCAATGAAAAAGAACTAAAAAAAGACGAAAGATCAAGGTCTAGATCTCGCTCAGCGGCAGTAGAGACACTCATTCCTGGAATTTCATGGGAGAAATAGAGAAGAGTAATCTTTTATCCTTGGTCAGTAAAAGATTTGCAGTGGTATCATCCTTTGATGTTTTTCAGCAGTAAACAAGATTCGGGCGGAGTACCATACATAGATCTAGTTACTGACTAACTGAGTTACAGAATTTTAGTCAGGAACATACTATTTCATGTTCTAGGTGTTAATCACTGAGCCCTGCATTTACTATGAAAAATCCATCCAGAGGACTAACTTGCCTGTGACTCCCCATTCACTGACACTCCCAAAGCCGTGTTTTTGTAGTGTCCCTGTGATGGAACTCCTCGCCAAGATTCTTCTTTCCTCTACAGCTGCATTTCCTGAACCATGATGCAAATGGTTGTGTAATCGTAAAGTAACAACAGCCACAGCCCGATATGAGATGGTTGAATGATTATGAAGAAACTGTGTGTTAGGCAATACCATCCCCAAAATTCATTACCTTTCTCAGATTTGTTAACACAGTCAATGGCACTATTTTTCAAGTTCAAGATCAGGCCTTGGACAGCTGGAGGATGTCATGTACCTCGGGAGTTTTTTTGTTTTTTTTTCCTGAATTGACCACAGTTATTAATATTATTCAATATGCTTGCAGCACTTACAAGTGTATCAGATTATTTGCCTTTGTTTTATATTGCTTTTGACAGATTTTTTAGAATTGCTTGCGATTGTGATGGGAATCAGGATAGGCCTGCATTGAAATTGCTTGTTGAGGGAAATGTCTTAATGATGGCTTTTCATGTCAATTCTTTTCAAGACAATCACATTAGGTAAATGGAGTGGCCATGGTGTGAAGGGTTTCCTTATTGGATCATTGGAAAATGGAAGTTCGGACCCTATTGTTGTGCAAGGATTGTGGCAAAGCAAACTGATTGATACCAATGAATTAAAAGAGGATACAGAAGAATGTCTAGGGCATTTTCCTGGAGGTAAGACAGTTCTTTATACGGAGTGACTATACTCCGGTCCCCCACGAATAGCCAAATGGCTATACTCTGGTCCCGGACCAATGAAAAGCTGTCTTTTATCGCCAAGTTAGGCTAGGGTAAGAAAACAAACATTCGAGTTGCAGCATGGATGTTGATAGATCTAGATGTATCTAGATCTACATGTTTTGTTGGACCTGGGGGGCGTGAGGATCTAGTCAGTTTGTCCCAATGGGCGGTAGTCAGATTGGCTAATCAGGCGAAAAGGGGCTGGGGTAGCCATTGGCGATCGATGTGCACACAAGTCAGGGACTGGAGTATAGGCATTTGGTTATATATTCGTCAGTCAGGAACCGGAGTATAGCCTCAGCCTTCTTTATATATCTACAGGGTGGATAAAATTTCTACATATAGGCCATTTGTATTGACATGAAATGTAAATTATACTAGTTCAAACAAATGTTGTTTGATATAACCAATCCTACTGGTCCTCTATTCTGATACATAAATCTACCTAATTTATGTCATCCTTATTTATTTAAAAATGAAAAATTCACATTAAACATTGTGTAATTATGATACAGATGATCCATCAGATCATCTGAGGAAAGATCATAACAGTCAAAGAAATGCCAGTTTGATATTTATAGTTAACGCAGATCTTAATCTGTACTGTTCAGTCAGTTGATTTCATACCCTGTCTTCTTCCCCATTACCAAAGGCTTTGGCTAGTCCAGGTCGAAATCTCATTCAATTTCATTTCTGATCAATATCCAATCTGTCACATATTTGTGGAACTTGAGTTCTCCTTTTTTTTGCCAGTCTTCAATACCATTCCTCTAATCTTTGAACTGCAAGACATCAGTCATTTCTGCACAATTCTTCTGCAGTGTATTCCTGGTACCATTTGAGAATGCACAGCTACAAATAAGCTGAAAAAGCCAAATGTAGCCCAGTGGCATTGCATTCAACAGCAGTTCAAAAAATTATGCAGAACTCCAGTGACATAGTAACTGTTTCTGCTGTAGCTTCAGCCTGAAAGGTAACCCTTTTTGTTTCAGTTGCATAATGCAAATGTTTAGAGAAAAGGAACACGTGGAAACATGCACAAAAGGTGAATTTGATATTGGTAACATGTACTGTATTTTAATTATTTTTTTAAAGGTAAATCTGTTATTGGTGCTGTACTACTTCCTTCCACTGGGTCTGTTAAATCATTTGAAAACAACGATGAAGCTGGTATTGAAAGAGAGTTTGAGGAAGTGTTTGGAAGCTACAACTCATGGCTGGTAACTTTTTATAAACACGTCTTCTTCTCTTTCTGTCATGTGCCCAGCTGTTTGTTTGCTTCTTTCTATTCTGATGCTGCAGTGTCCGTCTCTTTTCTTTCCTGATCCCTTTCCTTCTCCTCTGACCTTAGCCATATTCTTTCATCCTCAACTGATCTATTATCATATATTTTCCTATTTGTTTTCTCCTTACTGCTTTTTTTTCTCTTTCTAGCTTGTGTTGCCAATTTCCTGCTTACTAGTCATTTGACTATTTGTGTCTTTCCTTCCTTCATTCCCTCCTCTTTTATGCCTTTGGGCTAATCATCCTGTCTTCCTCTCTTTCATAAATTTCTTTGCTCCTATATTCATTCTTTCCTTTACAATTTCTCAGTCCTTTTGTACAGTCACTGTATCATGTTTCTTGTTTCTTCTGTTATTTTCTGCCATCAGTTTATTTGTTTTTTTAAAATTTGAAACGACTTTGTTTATAACCTCTTCATATTCTCACAGGAACAAATTGGCCTCACAGAAGCAATTGTCCTATGCCTATGGCAACACCAGAAGTCAGATGAACATTTGCAATTCTCATTTTTCCACATGACTGATGAGTCTGTCAAGAAAGTGGATGTCAGTGATACGGTGATTGCTAAATCAATCATCAGATTCAGACTGAAGGCAGATATACCATTGCTCATATCAACAGAATCTAACAGTGGTTAGTTTTTTTTTTTTTTTTTCTTTCTTGTGGTTTTCATTTTATCTTCGAATAGTTTGGGCATTACCAGATGATCTCTCTGAAAATATGAGAATATGGGCTTTTTGTTGTATGTATTGAATATTTCATTTTCAGGTTCCACAGCTTGTTCTCAGGGTACCTTTTGTGACCAGAAAGTATTGTTTTCATAGTTGTTTGACAAAGTCTTTTTCATTATGCAGCATCTATATATATAATTGGGTAAAATTGGACGGTTGTGCTCTATAGCTGAAAAAACTACTGAACGTAGAGCCATGAAAAAATTACTGAAAGTAGTTCAAAGACTGAGCAAGGTTTGTATCAATTCATTTTAAGGATGCAACAACCTTAAAAATTTAGAAAAATAGAAAACAAAATGGGCCGTTCGAGGTTTTCCGATTCGTCATTTTTACAGCTCAGACAGGGCCGAGTGTAGTAAGATATTTTGGTAACTCGAAACTTTGGTCACCTAGGGCTCAGGAACCGCATCACACTCAGGCTTCAAACTTTGCACAACAGCATATTATCAATGCGAAATTAACATGGGCTATATTAGAAATTATGAAATGTTCTGGCTTCTACGTTTCATTTTCATTGTTTCGGCATCATTTAGATCTATTTCGAGCCATGGTTCGCCATTTTAAGGTTTAGTTATCACTTACTGCGATGTGTTCACTATCAAACACACTAACCCGTGCGCAAATCATGCTATTGTACGGGACACGCAGGGTGTCAACTCACAAAGGCAAAGCAGTAAGACTTAATTAAAAACAAACAAACAAAAATAAAATAAACAAATAGAAACAGGCAAGATGAAGCAGGTCCATAATAACCACCCAGAACTGAAACTAATATTCAAACCGATTTATCCCGGGCAGGGCCGGGGATCTCAGCTTGTAATATATGAAAGAAGAGCTTTGAAATATTGGATGAAAAATATTTATGATTGTTTTGAAAAATTATTAATAAATTTATTTTGTTTACTTTATCATCATAATGTCCTAATTACAGAAGATCAGATACAAAGTGCATTAGACCATGAACTGATGAAGCTCCAGAACCTTACACAGACTGGTAGCTTTGTGTTTGGCATTGATGACAACAAAGTGATCCTACAGGGACAAAATACTGTTCTGGGCCCAGCAGCAGAAGCTTGGACAACTTGCAATGATATCCTCAAATACATCACAGAGCAGAATGGTGAGAACATCAGGGGTGGAGGCGGAAAGAGAAAAACTGCAGGATTACAGCAACAGGTGATGAAGCTGTGTTTGGTCTATAACATTATACATCATCTGTAG
This sequence comes from Onchidella celtica, assembly GCA_963931925.1. Taxonomy (NCBI): domain Eukaryota; kingdom Metazoa; phylum Mollusca; class Gastropoda; order Systellommatophora; family Onchidiidae; genus Onchidella; species Onchidella celtica. The sequence goes on along the minus strand of OZ007573.1, from coordinate 28,268,002 downwards.
GTAGGAATTGTCAATCTGAGGGCTGACCTTAGACCCATGGAGATTTTCATCTTCTGCTCAGCACGTTTATTCATGTGTTATCTTGTATACACAAAAACATAAAATGCAAGTTTAGAGAAATAATCAGTCCTGTCTGTGTTTTAGATTTTTATTTTAGGAGGTTTCGCTGCTCTTGGCATTTACACCTGACTTTTCTTCTTCTTGTTTTGGTGTGTTTTTGTGGTAGAGATTATATTGTTAGAATCTTACCCGAGGAGCAGCTTTGTTCAGCTGGCTCTTCTTAACTTTCAAGTGCGAAGTTGTCTTTAATGTGCTCAACATTCACATGGGCCCTTCTAGTTTTTTGTCCTTGTCCGAGAAGACAGGTGCTGGACTCTACCTACCATAGGATTAAGGACATGAATTTTTCCCCTCAAAAAATTTCAACATGTCTGCACCAACCGGGGACCGAACCCGGTAGCTTCAGCGTGAGAGGCGTGCATCTTTCCTCATGACCAACGAGTGGTTTTGGTCCATTTATAGCCCGATGAAGATTTTCCAAGTCCCACGCAAGATTATGAAAACTCGGGGAATTTCAGCACATTCAACTGCTAAGAGCGTTGGCAGCAAGGAAAACAGCATGACAATTAACCCATAATTAGTGCATTTGAAAGTAATATATGAAGTCTTAATCGCACATTGAATTACATCAATGATACTTGAAATTCTTTTAAAACAGTTTTTGAAATTCATTTTTAAAAGTTACATTGCACTAACTCAACTGCAGTGTGCTATGAAGGGTGCATCTTGTACATTTAAGTCATTTCTTGTGAATGAATAGTTGTCTTTTTTTTTTTATTCATCATGAGGACAAGTTTAATGTATTGCATCATATTCAATATAACTATTCTGGAAATCAGTTTTCAAACTCAAGTATAATTAAAACTTAGTAGAATGTTTTACATGTATTAGGGGTTGTATTTCATGTACTGTAATTGTTTCTTGTGAAAACAATGTCGTTTGTGTTTATTTTCATCTTTTTTTTTTTTCAATCTACTGGTCCAACTTAAAATGTCACTCCAGATTCAACATAATTATCCTGTAATCATTTTTCACTGGAGAATAAAAGTTTAATAAATTCAATGTTTTAATGTAGTTGAGGATGCATTGCATGTATTATTGTGAAATACTGGTCCTTTGTCTTCATGTTTAGGTCAGACTTGGTGTATCACTTTATGTTCAGTATTAAATATATCCATGTTAAATGACTGTTCTTTTTGTTGTGCCTCGACTAATGAATGTTATACAGTCACATATGGTTCATTTAACTCTGCCTACTCTCTCCTCAACAAAAGATACCAGTACCTGTGTCCCTGCTACATATGTCAAATGTTGAATCTCCAGAGTCTATCAAATATGCACCCATAATTAGACATCACACAGGTAATTCAGTAAGAGTTAAGACAGTTATTGTAATTACATGGAAATCCTTCCTTTGTGCAATTTTCACTGGTCATTGTTTTTCCAATAGTTCAATAGGACATTGAGTGCCAATATATATAAGTAACAGAACATTCTGGACTCTTGATCCTCTGCCCCTCCTGGACCTTTGTACCTAGTCCCGTATGAGGAAAGTGAGAAATGTTAGCATTGTGCAATTTTTTTTTAATCCTCTTCATGGATATCAGAAACAAAGCAGAGCCTCTCAACTGAGTTTGCAACATTTCCCATGTGTTGACATTGCAACATTCTGTGAAAAGTTATCAAAATCTTTTACAAAACTCCACAGAACTGGTCCCTCAGTGTATGGAGATTTAATTAACATTCTCAGGAATACATGGTGATAATGGATTCAAATGGTTAAGTTTGTTCTATCAGTGGGTAAGGAAGTATCATGTACAATGTACAGTAAATCTAAATGTCTATTCTGTGAATTTCATCATCTTTCTGAGGGTAAATCTAGCTCGGACATGTTTTCATATTATGTATTTTATTTTTATGACATTACTGTAAGTTGTATGCAACTGAGATATATGTTTTATGTATATTTAAAGCAATTTGAAATGTCAGTGTAAAATTTGAAATTCTCGGTTGGTAATGAGTTAAATTCTTTTGTTTTCAGGTTCATTTAAGACAACAAAGTTGAATGCTCCTCTTGACGTCCTCATAGAAGTAGAAGAAACTTTACCTGTATCGGAACTACCAGATGTCTTGAAGAAGGCAGTAGCGAGACAGATCTCTGCCATTTTCTCATGTCTTTCACTTTATACACAGGTAAAGACCCTGGCAATTTAAAAGATGGCTAATCCAATAATGTCTTTTTGACAGAAGTTTTGATCCAGATGAAGCCTGACTGAAAAACAAATTAACTGGAACTAAAATCTTTCTTTATAAATGGGTTAACTGAAACTGAATTATTTTGTGTTTTCATAGTAAATGGAAGGTAGGTATGGATTATTACCAAGACAGCCCTTCACCAGTCATTGTTGTTGTTTATATATCTGCTGGGTTTACAGGAAGTAACCTACCCCAGTAATCAGTTCAGACTGGTTCAGCCCTATACACGGCACCCACTCTGGCATGGCACTTATTTATCATAGTTTCCCCATCCTGGAATCGTTATTGTTATTTAGACATCTTGAGAGATTTCATTTAATTCTTCATACTTTTACTGACATAAAATATAATTTCTCTTTAGAAAAATAGACTCCACACTCCAGAAGTGTTTCACTTCAAACCACCTAGTCTAGATATTCCAGTGACAATCATCTATCCTAAAGGAGCCTCGGGGAAAGAACTGGGTAAGTTTTGGAGGAGATCAGTTTCAAGTTGAAGGGATATCATAGGATGTAGAATACGTTCATTTTGTAAGAATATGATGACTTTGGTTTAATTTTCTGCTCCCTTTGATAATGTAAAAAAAAATACCGATCTCTGTATTACAGCCACTGCAACTGAAACAAGTTTAAATGTCACAGTGTACTGAGCACAGATTTTGAAGTACAGGTTACAGTGTGCTGATACAATCTGAAACTTTAGTCACCATTTGTAAACCCAGAGGAATATATTTATGTATTTATTCAACACAAGAATGAATGACAGTCAACACTGTATAGTTTTTCCTCCTCATGTATAGTCCATTGCTTAGGAGATTCATCACTTTATTGAGTTCATCATTATTACTGCCATTTTGATTGTTAGCTTTGATGCCTGATGTTATCTTGCATTGAGATGTGCTAATTTTTGCGAGTTTTCTAATCATTTCTAGTTAGTTTTTGTTACAATTCTATTCTTTTGCCATTAGTAATGGAATGATAAGGGAGAAGATTTATTTGTAAGGAAAGAAAAATTGATAAAAATTTGACATATTGAATCATCAGAAAACTACAGTATAGATCACATTTCCATAGTCACTGGTTTTAGTCTCCACAGTGTACTTCAGAACTTTGTAATGTGTTTCATCTTTATGCAGAAAATGAACGACAAATATTGCATGGTAATTTGTGCCTTCCCATGGATCAGCCTTTGTTGAGGAGAGGAGCAGCTGGTTTTTTCATGTGTCAGACAGCTCCGGGCGGATACTTATTGAATGTTCATATTGGTCTTCCAGATCCACCAGGTAAATGGTAGCAGACAGTGTCACACAGGGTTGTCACTGCAAAAATTTTAGCCAGTATCACATTCACTGCATTTGAAAGGTGTAATTCAAAATGGAAATTTTCCTGGGGTAAAAATCACCCAGCTGTCTTCCCTTGATAATTAACATACTTTGAACCCCTGACTTCTTGAGTCGTTTCACAAATTGGAATGGGAGGCACCTTGTCCAAAATCCCATTCATGACATCTCCAGCAGCAATAATTTCTGTCAGTCGCAGATATATATATGCAAGCATTGTCAAGTGGCAGATGAAAGTTATATATTTTTTCAGTTATATGCATAATCATGAAAAGAGAATGATATCTACCTTTCATATGCGTATTTGTTGCTGTTTTGATTGAGCTACAAAGGCATGCAATGATGGTAAATAGGGAATAATGTGGATCAGTTTAATGTGTTTGCATTTGCAAACAAAATTCAAATGCACACTGTATTAACAGCAGCCCTGTTGAAATGACAATACAGAGGTCATTATGATGAAGCGTGGTTGAAATTGTTCGGAAGCTTATACCCGGCATGCAATTTAAAGCTCTCATTTAATTCTGAAACGGAGTGACATGGCTTTAAGAAAGGATTCAAATTAAATTTATGGTGTGACTTTTACAAATTCATTCCAGCATCTTTTTTTTGTAAAACTAGAAAGTGGCACATATAGCATAGTTTTATATCCTTTGACTGTTGAAAGCTATGTAGTTTTATGGTAATTAAGTTTCCTTTTTTTATGCCTGTGTAGTGAAATCTGCAGCCATCTCAATAGTAGATGGTTACTATAGTTACCACCACTACATGCAAGACCACTTTGATGATGACAAATGGGGCTGTGCTTACAGATCTCTGCAGACCATTGTGTCCTGGTTTAAATACCAGGGTTACACAGAGAAAGACATTCCCTCACACAAGGAGATACAGCAAGTAAGGAATACAATGCATACAAGCGAAAAGCTCTTCATCTATTATTATAAAAGTGAACTTTGGGGGCTATGTTAGCCTACCCCTCCCTTAATACTTAGCCCACACGCTTCATATTTTACACACGTCGACAGCATCTACATACCCAGGTTTTCGTCACATAAAACATACGAAAACTCCTGTCCCCGAATTTATCAAAATAGATTCTTTAGGTCATTCTATTTTAATTCTCCATTTTGAGTGAACCGGAAGAATGATACCATTTTGACGCGCCGACTGAACGCGGAAGTTTTCCGCACCAAGGAAGGGAACCGTTCGTAGAACAGGTAATTTAATAAAATGATTCTATGTGAAATTGTGGTGTGACAGTAAGTTCTATTAGTCATAGCATGGAATTCAAATGCTGTTTTAATATAGCCTAGATCTAGATATACGGTTGCGCTTAGTACATGGACAGTTTGCAAGATATATCTTGTGCGGGTCGGCTAGTTAGTTATAACAGTGCTTGTTTCACATGTGAAGCACATTGATAAACAATGGTTTGTTTGTATCATCTTTTTCTCATCATGGACAGAATGGCACATGACTAATCTCATACATGTGAAGACAGTTAGTTACCCAATGCAAAATTGTTTGGTACATTTTCACTGTTGATGGGATCTTTAACCCTCACCCTACGAGGGACGGCAATTGTCGGTATTTACTCGCAAGCGCTCATGCCGCACGGGCGGCAAAAGTCGGGAAGGTCAAGCTGACTGCGCCACGCGCAAGCCGTATTTTCACGTATCAGGTCACTGACCTTTTTGAGACATAACCACCGTGTTATTGTTCACTGTATCTCTTCTAAATCAAACGCATTGTGACATGGACATGTTAACCAGTGAACCACTGGTCGGAATCACAAAGACTAAGTTTAAAAGGCTCTCCCCACACTTTCAAAAGATGTAACATCGACATGCGAACTGTTGCTCAACAAATTTGCAATATTATCTCATTTTCTCACAAGCTGACCAACAGACTGGAAGCTACAAGAATTCGTCATGCTATACAAAAGCGGCAATGTCAAAGACTGTGGAAATTATAGAACCATCGCCCTCATCAGTCACACCAGCAAAATCCTGCTCATCATCATACTCAACAGAATGAAATCTAAGGTAGAAGAGGAACTATCAGAATGTCAAGCTGGTTACAGGACCAACAGAGGAACCGCTGACATGCTCTTCATACTACAAATAATGATTGAACAGATAAGAAGCAATGGAAACGAAGCCTTCATCACGTTCATAGATTACAGCAAAGCGTTCGACAGCGTTAGGCACCATCACCTGTTCGATATAATGATTAAGATGGGATTCCCGAAACACCTTGTGACCCTCATCGCTGCACTATACCACGAACAAAAGGCAACGATTAGATGGAACAATGAGAACTGTCCATATTTCAACATCGAGAAAGGAGTCAGACAGGGTTGCATACTTTCACCTCATCTTTTCAATATTTATACTAAGCAGATCATGAGAAACGCAGACATAGAAGATATGGGAATAAAGATCGGAGGCCGAAACATCACAAACCTTCGCTACGCTGATGACACAGCTCTTATGTCAGATAACATCACCAGCATGAAAAGAGTGTTGCACAGAGTGGATGAAGCGGGCAAGACAGCAGGCCTACACCTAAATGCTAAGAAAACGAAAGTCATGCATACTGGAACAGGGCACCATGAACACCAGGAGATACTAGTAAACAAAACAGCACTAGAAAAAGTGACTGATTTCAAATACCTAGGATCACATAAATCGCAAGATGGAAGCTGCTCAAAGGACATAAAAACAAGGATAGGAATGGCAAAACACAAAGTGGTTCAACTAAACAACATTTGGAAGGATAGAGGCGCACCAACGGACCAAAGTGAACATACTTAAGTGCTTGATCTGGCCAGTCCTACTATATGGTTGTGAAGCCTGGACACTCAAAAAGGCAGACATAACAAGATTGGAGGCAGCTGAAATGTGGCTTTACAGAAGGCTACTCAGAATAAGTTGGACAGAAAGGAGAACAAATACAAGCATCTTAGAACAGCTTGGCACCACCAGAAGAATAACACCTGAAATAAATAAAAGAAGACTTGCATACATCGGCCACGCGGCCCGAAACAAAAGCACGGCCCTTATGATATCAATCCTTCAAGGAAAGACAGAAACAAAGAGAAAACAAGGAAGACCACCCATTACATATCACGATAACATCAAGAAAGTCAGCCAGCTGGAAATAAGTGAACTAACTAGGAAAGCTAAGGACAGGATTGGGTGGAGGAGATTTTGTCGTGACATCCACTGTAGCAGCTAACATCGATGACGATGAAGCCGACAGGTGACAGGTGAGGTGACCACCATCTGGAGTTGTCTGTATCTAAGAACCAATCAGAAACTAGCTCTGAAATAATCTTTACCCCAAATGCCCACATTGGTTTATTAGTATGTGTCAATCAGGATGAAACCATTTGTGTAGGGCTTGGGAGGGCGTGGCTAGTTATCATGCTTCGTTCTCACGAAAACTACAGCTGTCAGTTTGGAATCATAAGTCAGATCATTGGTTAGAGACTGACAGACTAAGGTTTTGCTGGTTAATTCATTATCAAGCGTGATAAGGCATACCAACGAATGTTTTCATACCGATCAATAAAAACCGAACCGCGTGGACAGCGCTTGTGGTCAGCGCATAGCGGCACAGGTCAGTGACCCCAGATAAGATTCTCCGTGAGTAAGGTCACTGACCGTGCAGCGGGCTTTACGGGTAACGCGCGTGGTATGGGTTAAAGTAACATGCATTCATAATAGTTGAGATCCAATGCATCAAGGTCAGGGTGTCTACAAATTTTTTTTTGATTTTTTATATTTTTTTTGTAATATGTGACAGCAAGTACCACCACTGATGGATGTTGAAAAAGTTACATGATGCTGTGTTGATGAAGTCATGATTTCCAGAGAGTTGTGTTCATTAATTACGTGTAATTATTTTTCTCAATTGTCACATATTTTATTTCATTGATTTATCATTACCATAATAGATATATGTTGTTTAATAGGATGAAATCACTTTCTTCATTGACAGGCGCTGTATGAGGTTGGTGACAAGGAAAAGAAATTTGTGGGAAGCAAACAGTGGATTGGTTCTTTTGAAGTCAGCTATGTCTTAGATCATTTGCTCGGGGTTTGTATTGTTTTTGACATTTTTGTTTTGTTTTCTTTGTTGTTGTTGTTGTTTTTTGTAATTCATGCTATGTGTGTAATTGTGAGTTTATTTTGGCAAGACCTGAAACACTTTTTTGAATTCTGTTCCATTGAATATCTCCCAAAAGTCTCAGTCCCTTTCTTCTTGATCAGATGGCCTTTCCAAACTCCTATTTTATCCACACAAACTTTGAGGTTAAAGTATTCTTGTAAAAATGCAGAGGATGTAAGTGAGGAGAGCCTTGAGGAAAGTGAAGTGGCTGGGAATATCTAGTTCCTCATTTTTTTTGTCTCATGAATACTTCATATAAGAAGTGCCATCGATATTAGATGAGAAGGAAATGATGTATAATCTTTGATCTTACCTTTAGTTTAGAGAATTCCCAGGCTGGAAATATACATGATTTCCGCAATAAAAAACAACAACAACAAAATCCCATTCTTGTTTTGCAGTTGTTCTGCCGTCATCTTCATCTGTCAGTTTCTCATTTACCATTTCATACCATAACTTCTCCGCTGTTTTTGCATTTGTAAGCAAATTAAACAGAAACAAAATGCCAAAAACTGACTTTGAACTCACCAAACTGATAATAATAATCCACCAATTTTATCTGTTGTGCCAGGTGTCAAGTAAATTTATAAATGTGAATGCTGGTTCGGAGTTGTCCAGTGCAGGTCAGCAACTGGCGAACCATTTTCAGACCCAGGGGACACCAGTAATGATAGGTGAGAAAATCTAGGTTTTCAGAGTTATGCCCACTGTAGCCTTTGGCTGATCATAATATTATATTTGCTAAGTTTTCAAAGCTGTTTTTACCAGGACCAGTGAAATTACCTTTTTTAGGATGTAAACTTTGATAGCTGATGCAGATCAAGATGATGCTGATCAAAATGTCTTTTTGTTGCATGCTGTTTTGCCAAAATCAATGAAGTCAGATTGTTCAGGAATGTATATTTTGGAAGGGTTTTCAGGCAATCACAATCTCCAAATACCAAGTTTATAAGATTGCCTCTTCCAGCTCACAAACTTTCAGTAGAGCACAGTAGTCCTCTAATTTTCTCCTTTGCAGCAATATATTTAGTAACCACTTTGCTTGCCGTGAAGATTGACATTTCATGTTAGTTAATAACATAATGGCAATCTCAACTTGGACACCATCGTCAGTTGTTTGCAGGATTCCAGCCCTGTAAGATGTCAAACTTTTCTTGTTTATTTTAGAGTATTTCCAAGCAGAGGCGAAAAATCAGTAAAGGTCCCACAGTACAGTTTGAAATATTTATCCAGTCATTGAGGCGGCTAATGATGCTCAATAACTTTTTAGGACCTAAGCACAGTGCATCAATTACACTTATTTTGAGTGTCCGGTGTTCATCAGTGGGTGGAACCATTTTTGTCACTTGGTACCACTGGGGCTCTAGTTTTGTATAAAAAATGTATATAATTTTATGTGTTAAAGTAAACATTTACTGTTTCATAGGAAGAAATTTTATAAACCATTACCCTGTTACCTTTCATAGTAGTGGAAAATTAAGGTGGGTAAATGTATAAAAATAGGCAGACTTTATAGCCTTAAACACTTGTGTGTTTGTTCCTTCAGGTGGAGGTGTCTTGGCCCACACAATACTGGGCGTTGCCTACAGTGAAGTGACAGGCGATATCAGTTTTCTCATCCTGGACCCTCACTATACTGGAGGGGAAGATATTAGAACCATACAGGACAAGGTATGAGTATAGATGTGGGAAGGCAGCCAGGGTTGATTAACACTTCGATTGCTAAATTTGTCTGAAGTCACATTTCTGGTATTGCCTCCATTCGCGATATCCAACTGTAGTCAGATTGGGAAAAAGCGTCATAAAAAGTGCGATTATTTGAAAGTACAAGAACACCAAGGTAGCTGAGTGACTTCCCACTCTGTGTCCAGTACATTTTTTGGTGCCCACTTGATGTCACTTGAGTATTTTTTAACCATTATTTTTCCAATACTTAGATTGTTTACATTTATTTCCATGAAATATATAATTCAAATCTAGGAGATGTGCATAGACACCATTTTGATTTACCTAATGAAAATTCTTAATTTTATGCCTGCATACCCAATTGAAATTATAAATAAAACCAACTGAAAGTTTGATTAGTATAGGCCCATTGGTTAGGAAATAACAATTTTTTTAGTGAGATAGTTTTCTTTGAAAGTTCCCAAATGGCTCAGCAGTGAAGGGGAATGTTCTCTTGAAGGCCTCGGCTACCAAAGAGTTAATAAGTCATGCAGTCTTGGACTTTATTTTATAGATAAAGTTTGTTAGCATTTAATTTGTTTTTACTTTTCAATTTCAGGGGTGGTGTGGCTGGAAGCACATGAATTTCTGGAACCAGACAGCTCATTACAACTTGTGTTTGCCACAGAGACCAACAGTTATTTGACAAGGCAGTGGTATATTTAGTTACTACAGTTAGTGTACAGCAAGAGATAACATGATCTTTGCACTTATTTCTCATTCAGCAATGCAATTGATTTGGTGGGGTCAGTATTTGGTTTAGGTGCAAGGAATTAAGTTTTAAAAGCAAGGTTTTGCTGGATCGAACAAGAGCAGCCAATGTTGATTTGTTTGTACTCATGACAGTGGGAAGAAAATAAATTTCTAACGCTTATCTTCTTGCTAGCTGTTTGTGCATTTTTGAAATCATCATCCGAGGGAGCAATGTTTGTACATTGGCTGACAGCTCTGCAGTTGTTTGCTTTGCTTTGTTTTTTGTCATAATTTCATGTATTGGTCCACACATTTGCGTGCCATTTTTTGTGTCGTTTTTCACTGGGTCAGATTTAGTTCTATTATATTGGTCAAATTAGCCAGCAACGAAATTTATAAATTTGCTCGGAATACAGTCATATTTTCAGATGTCAGTTGAATTGAGTCTGATATCCCTTACAGGGCTAGAATAAAAGCAAGTGACTGATATTGAAAATTTAGAAATTGTAATGTCAAGGATTGGAACATGCGATGACTTATTTATGAGACATGAAAAGTTTATAGCAGAAAGTGCAAGGATTTCAAGCCCCACAGACAAAGTTATTCTACTTTTTTTTTCTGTTTGGTCCATCACTGCTACTGTTGAAGAGCTGAGAAGTTTGGTAACTCTCAGTGTTCATTCACCAGGTTGCCCACTACCGGATAGTGGAAACAAAGATTCTTTTTACTTTAAAATTACCCGTCTTTAAATTTTGAAAAATGTCCAAAGCATTGACACTTTCTACACACAGAAATTCCTGACATAACACCACTTGTTCTTTGTCTTCAAAGGAATAAAAACATCTTTCTGACACTGATGCTGCAAGACTGTTGGTGAAAGAAAAAATAAAGCAACACTAATGAGATAAGGGAAAAGTTGCTCATAGTTAATATTTACATCATCGGAAATGTATCCGGATTAATCAAGTAACCTCTGTGCAGCACATGAAGGAAAGGTGGTGGGGGATCTTTGTCTAAAGGGGATTACTGCTCTAGACAATTACATCTTTTTTCCTTATTTTGGCTTTTGTGTCTTTATACACTCATGCACATAAGAAACTATACAAATTTCAAATATTTTGTACTTGCTTGCAATCATTTAAAACCAATTCAACAATACATCAAATTAAAGAACAGAGTCTTGGCTACACTTTGAGCATATTTTGGATCAAAAATAAAAACCAATTTTTTCACAAAAACCGGAAATTGCAACAAAGTGAAAAATCTGACTTGGCAAAATGTTTAATATTTTGTATGGCCACCGTCTACATCGTGAAGACAGCGTACTCTTTTCCGCATAGATTGTGTTAGCAAACGGATGAAGTTTTCATCCAGCTCAGTCCAGATCTGAACCAGAATATCGAATAAATCGTCAGGATTTGCTGCCAAATTGTGCTTTTTGAGCTGTCTCTTCATGTAACTCCAGACATGTTCGATGGGATTCATATCTGGACTTACTGATGGCCAGTCAATCATCAATACTCCCTGTTCTTCTAAAAATTGTTGTGTGACACGGGCCTTATGAACAGGTGCGTTATCTTGCATCGTGAAGGCCACATTATTGTCATTGATGAAGGGCAATGCATGGTTCCTAAGAAGTTCTATGTATTGTTCGGCGTTGAGTCTGCCATTGACTCTTACAAGCTGGGTTTTCGTGCCACCAAGTATGCCGCCCCACACAGTCACAGAGCCATACCCACGGTTTTGAACTTGTACTATTTTGTCTTCGTCGTGTCGTTGGCCATTTCTTCTGTAACAAAGTAACCGCCTATCACAAGCATCAATTTCAAATTTCGATTCATCAGTAAACAGTACCTCTGACCACTGTTCAATGTTCCATCGCACATGTTGACGTGCCCAGTTCATACGATTGAGTCTGTGCAGCGGTGTCAGCAGCGGACGCACTGCAGGCCTCCGAGCTCGCAAACGGGCTTGATTCAACCTACGCCTGACAGTCTCTCTGCTGCAGGTTCCCAGCTCTAACGATGTTGATACAACAGTCCGAAAAGGATTGTTCTCATGTTGAAAAACAATTTCTCGGTCTTCGTCATGTGTTGTAATATGCGGACGACCAGTCCTAGGTTGATCTTTTATAGAGTGGAATGCATTGTACTTATGGAGCAAATCATAAACTGCCTTGCGAGTTACGTGAAAGATTTCAGCAACTTGCGCCACTGAACAACCAGCTTCCAAATGACCTATCAATCTTCCCCTCTCTTCAATGCTTAGTTTTGGCATATTGGATAAACAGTTATACAGTGGCTCCTCACAAATGAACATTAAGTGATTGGGACAAAACAGCAGACAATGGACACAAAACAGGAAGCAGATGGAACTTTGGAACCAAAAAGCACAATTAATGAACTGAACACATCAGGGAAAACCGGAAGCAATTTAATGATTGATTATGATGCATAAAGCATCGCAACATCTGTTTCTTTTGTTGCCAAATAACATCCAAGAGAGTTTACATTTTAACCGTTTCCTCACAATTCCCGCTTTAGAAAAATCTGATTGTGGTATCATCTGACTCGGAATTGGAAAAGCTTTCACATATCAATTTAAACATACACATACTTTGAGCACTAATGACACTTCATGCGCACAAGTAAGTGTAAAGTTACATGAAATGACTGTTTGAAATTTTGCCAAGTCAGATTTTTCACTCTGTTGTAATTACTCGTTTTTGTGAAAATATCGTTTTTTGTTTTTAATTCAAAAAGTAATTAAAATTTAGCCTAGATTCTGTTCTTTTAAATTGATGTATTACTGAACTGATTTTGCATGATTATAAGCAAGCACAGAATATTTGAAATTTGTATAGTTTCTTATGTGCATGAGTGTATCTTAAAGAAGGGAACAGCTGTTCATTGCATATAACAGCTGAGGTTCAAGTTTCCTACATAGTATTCATGTCAAAAATAAAGCCAGATCACATAAAATCCATATCACAAGAGATAATCCACAGCCAATATGTCAGTAATATCTGCCCACACAGTTTCTTTTCTGTAAATATTAGCTTTCATCACGCCTCAGATTTACCTGTGATATATACAGTATGAATTGTGAGCCAGTAATTGAAATATTCTCTGGGAGTCTTTGAATATTGTTGGGGACAAAGAAGAAATAAAATCTTAATGGAAAGAATAAGACAAGGGGTATTTTATGCACTGGTAATTTGACATGCTTGAATAAACTTTTCATTCCTCATGTGGGTGTTCAGGTTTACTATCAAAAGCTTTATAGTTCATGGAGCTGTAGAAATCAGTACAAGGGAGGAGAAAAAAACAAACTAACAAACAAAATCTACCATTCAATTAGTAAGAAGAGGATGTTAGGTTTACCAAACACTCCTATAGACTATAGTAACTCATTCTGAAACTGCAGGAACAAGCACAGAAACATCCAAATGTTTTCCAGTTAAAACATTTTCACCCTTACTGTACAATATGAGGATATGACTGAGTTGCTGAGAAATGTACATGGTTCATTATTTCCCTTCAGATATGATATGAATAAGGTAGTTGGGCATTTACATATTTTATCATGACGTTCTGAATCTACTATTCATGTGGTGCTGGTTTGAATTTGGGTTGGATATTGTTATTATTGTTGTATGTGTCGCACATACATGAGTAATGATGTAATATATTAATTTATTATTTCATGTCCTTGTGGTCAGTGAAGATGAAATGACGAAATGGTCCAAAAAAAAAACAACAATTTTAGGAGGGAAAGAGGAAGGAGTGCAACTAAAAAGCCAAGATGGCTAAAGATTGAACTCTTTGGGTGCCATGAATCTTCCCACATTTGCCAATACAGAAAGAAATTAGTGGCGGAGATTAATGAAGACTAACTGCAGTAACATCTATTAATAGCAAGCCGACTTTCTTTCTTCCCAAAACGAAATAGCCTAGCATTCTTGTGCACCAATACATCAGTAATTGGCACAAACGTGACTAGCAGAAGAACCGATATATCGTGATTGGCACACTTAGAGTTAAAACTGACTGAATGGAGATATCAGACACAGAACCATGGACTTATATACTTAATGTACAAAACCATGGACTTATATACAAAAACATCTTCTTTTCAATCATGTTTGATAAAGGAAGTTGAACTATAAAGTAAAAGGAATGATACTTTACAGATCATCAGAGGCAGAGAAACCCTGTCCAGCAAGTGTTTTGGTCCTTGACTTCTTCATTCTGTGGTCATGAATCTGGGCGTTCTGTTCCAGCAGTTTTGTGTGGCAGTTGCATTGGGATCCCCAGGGTCTTAGAAAAGTCACCAGTCAAGTTATTCCATTAAGTCATCATATGCATCTATATGTATCGTGAACAGAACTGTAATCAAGGGATTTTAAAATAACCCTTTCATCTACAAAACAGCAAGAATTTTTCAAGTCAGACGGGGAAGTTGTTTGGTTTTACATACTCATGTCATGAGAGGAAGTCATCAGCATTGGACAGAAGTCGATCGCGCTTGCGTGAACAGCATTCTGCTAGGCCGAAGTTCAAGGGTTGGCATCATTATCCACTGACAGCCCTGTTTAACTACACTGTGAAACCTTAGAGATAAGAAGATGAGAGACAAATACATGTACTCTTTGGACACTGGGGTGTGCTGTTAAGTTCGTGTAATGCCAAGTAGGAATATGAAGAAACTCACAGCATTATAGCTGTCAGGACAGAGAAAACTTCCTTACTTGTTATGGATATTTTGATTCACTCTGCAACTAGTGATGTAGGCCTCTTGGATTTGTACTGTAAGCTGTCTTTTGCTTTTCTCTTTGAAAGAAATCAGTACTTCTACCTGTTTTATGTGTTGCATAGAAAAATTGGCTGCAATTTTTGTAGTATCACTCTATATCTATATATATCCTTGTGTTAGTGGCAAATTCTCGTTTTTTGATTGATTGCTTCGGCTCTGTCCATTCCACCTCTCTCTACCGACTTTTTTCATTTCCCTTTCACTTTGAAGGTAACATGGGAACTTCTTGGCAGAGCAGAATTAGGGTTTTGGGACATATTTAATGCAAGATGTATTTTTGGTTGTTAAACCCTGCTGTTTGCAATTCTCTCCATTTGATTTTTTAATTGTGGTCTTCAAGTACGGACAACATTTTTCTTGTTATCTCCAGCATCATTATTTATCATCTATGTTCCATGACACTTACATGGTAAAAAACTTGCAAACTGTGTACTTGATGTATTCTTGCAACCCATTTTCATTTACAGGTGTTGAACTATTCTTTCAGTCACGGTTCCATAATCTGCACAAAATGTGTCAAATGTGTGCAGAATGGAAGTTGGTTGCGAGCTTCCAGAAAAAAAAAAAAAAGAAAAGAAAACTCATACCATATCCCACGGTATTTTAGTTTTGTAATGTTTTTGAATTTGGTTCAGCATGCACATGGCATTTGCTGTCATTTTGCCATCGTGTCTTAATTTCATGTTGCCCATTGATTCTGCAATATGTCCATGTCTCCACTGACTTAGATTTTTTAAAATATGTTTAGTAGACTGCAAGACAACAAAGCTTGCATGTGCATGCCTCGTCTTACTGTGAGGTAATTTGGGAAAGAGGATTTCTGGAAAAAGAGAAATGGTAAGAGGTTGACACTATATATAGAATGCAAGGACTATTGTACAGTAGTCCTTGATAGAATGGTACAGCAGCATGCAGAGGTTTGGTGATGCCCCATCATGCCTGGTGCCAATTCCTTGTTCATGTCCCCAAGACTCAAGCATAGGGCCTAGACATCTTTAATTAGATGCCCCCTGAAATGGATGCCGTCGCCGTTGCCCCATTTGCCCCTTTTCTGCATGCCACTGTTACTGTAAGTTGTGTTCAAAACTTCAGAAGAGCTGAAAGACTTCCCTCCTTCCATAGTAATGTGTACAGTGTATTAAAGTGTGGTTAATTATAAAAAGATTGACACCGTAATATAAGATAATATATGTGTGCTGCTAGCCAGCCAGACTTGACATTTGAAACATTCAGAATTTCATGTTTAGGGCAGACATCAGATTTACTGTTTACAGGAATGTTACAATTTACTGTTAGCTTTGCAGTTGAAGTTTGAAATGGTCTGATGTGGCCACTGGAGAAAAGTATTGGAGTGAAAGGCAGTGTATGGAAGTCAGTTTGCATTTTTTTTTATCAGTTTAACTTGCTTTTAAAATAGTCTACATGTATTTTGTTTGAGGAGAAACAAACCAAAGAAAGAGGGCAAGGAGGAATGGTGGTCTGCATTTAATTCAACACTTGATGTTATTATATCCCTGTGTTTGTGAGAACAAATCAGATTATCATGGAAAGTAAGGGTTATTGTTTGAATTTCTAGCAGCTAAGCCGGAAAGTTGTCCTGTCTTTTTTCCCTAAGAGAGATATGATTACAACAGTCTTTTCATATTGTCAGTGCGAATCTAGAATACTGAAAATATCAGTGCTCTAAAAAATTAAAATTTCACTTTTCAAAGAGTTTAAGAGTGATATAACATGTCATTTCACACTCACAGTTATACATTGCTGACAGGCTAGGGGTTATGTTATTGTTTGAAATACAAGTAATCTGATCTGATTATGGTAAGAAATAATCTACACATGGAAAGTAATTAAGAGGGAGTGGTGGCTTTCAGCTTAACACATTAAACAATAATATCTTTAGTTAGCGCTTGATACTATCTTTGCCTCAAATTATATGTTATTATATGTTAGCCAGACCAAGTCAGATTACTCTGTGCCTGCAAAGAAGAAGAGATTACATGATAAACAGAATGCATTCCCAAAGAATATATAATGCATTTAACATTTTTGTTGTGTTTGTTGTTGCTGTTGTCGTTTGGTTGGTAAATTAACTGTGCCATGGTAGATTTTGATCTTGAGAAGTAAAATAACAAAGACATTTTTGCCCTAGCCTTCATCCTTTTCATGTATTTCATCCATATGCACACTTAACCATTGCTACCTGTAACTGTAGAGCAATGTTAATATTTATGACTTGCAGTGAGATTAATTGTTGTTTTCCACTATTGTCCACGAGGAAATTAAAAAAAAAAACAACCCCTTGTGTTCATGCAACTTAACTATTGCTGACTTTTAATTTAAGGTGGTTATGAAGCAGTCTTCTCACATATTTTTGCAATTTAGATGCGAGAAAATTTTCTTAGTTAAAATGATTTAGAAGGCCATCCTAAATTTGGATACACGGATTAGCAAAGCCTGAAGTTATTTTGAAAAACGCGTACATGTAGTTCGTTTATTTCTACGGGAACTACATGTAGAATTATTTTATTTTGTGCCTGTGTAGACTGGAGACATTCTAGTCACTTTTCTCTGGGAAATAGAGAAACTGGGATTCTTCTTTTGTTATTCAGGAAAGAACAGAGAATTGATGAGAAATCACAGTTCGTCGGTGAGATTCAACACTCCTGTAACCCACATCAACATATTTTTGTGGGATACAAGAGTGTTGTTCTACACCGACGAGAGTTGCTTATAAATATGAATGTATATTATTTGAATGGATTTCAGAGATCATTTTACTTATAGTCTCATTTATCAGTTGGAAAGGTCAGCATATTTTTCATGGCTATAGATGATCAGAGTGTCAATTGTCACCAAGTCAAACTCAGATTTTGTAAACACTTAAGTTATTATTGTTTTCTCATTTTTCCTTGGTGGATTTTAAATTTCGTTCCCTCGTTTCCTTTAGCTTCCTTTCATTCCTTTCCCTCCATTTTAAGTCAAATAGTTAAATCAAAATAACCATTACATGAATATGATCAATGACTTCATGACTGTTAACAAATAAACACTTTTGTTTCCTTCAGTGTGCCATTTGTTAATTTACTTTTAGTTAAATTTACGTTCAGATGTTTAGACTGGTGGAGCATTGAATCAAGCCTGTTTCTTATCAGTTTTGACTCATCACACGAGGTTTCTCTTTCTGATAGCTGACGGACGAGGTTTCTGCATGCCAGAACGAGAGAGACCCACTGTTTTCAGTTTGGCCAGTGGGCGAGGTCCCCTGTTACTCTTTCATCCACATTTCAAAGCAAAACCCCGACAAAATAGATGTGACCCAGCTTGCCAATAGCCAAATATTGATATGATTATGAGCATAATATTGTTTGATATGAGCATATGGACCCTTTTTTTTGTTGTTGTATGTAATGGATGTTTGGTGCAGCATAGTTTTTTGTGTGGATATGTTATTTTGTTTTTGTAGGGAAACTCAATTTAGTATGAACATAGACCTCTTGTTTTGTTTTGTGAAATGCATGTTTGGTACATGTATGGGTTTAGATCCAACCTTATGAATTTCTTGCCGAGTTGATTTTATGTAGGGCACTCAATCACTGTTGGTGCGGGGACCCAACTTTACGGATTTCACACGACGTACTCAAGACATGATTCACTTATCCAGGGTCTGACGGGGGCCCAAGCCATGTCTGATATACGCACAAGTATAGTCTGATTGTGCTGAAAATGGACTTTTAACTACTACATGTACTACTACTATTTCCTGTTGCACCTACTGGTGCTTAGGGCAGTAACAAAGGATCACCAGTCCTGTCTGTCCTGGGCCATCTTTGCGAGAGTTCCCCATGAGTGATTGAAGGATTTCATCTCTGCCTCGATCGTTCTCCGCCGGGTTGCCTTGGGTGTGCCTCGCTTGCGCCGTCCCTCTGGTGTCCACAGAAGTGCTGTTTTGGTGATAGAATTTGCTTCCTTTCGCAGCACGTGTCCAAGCCATCTCCATCGTCTCTTCCTGATGATGTTGGCTATTTCTTCTTGCTTGCATCGCCTTAGTAGTTGGACTTTTAACGCCTTCCATAAAAATAAACTGAAGTTAGTTGTCAAAAAGAGCTCCACAGGAGTCTCAAATATTCTTTTTTTTTTTATACCCGAACACAATGCTTAGTCACATTACCCTTTATTAAAATTGCATGCATGTATAAAATACGTTTAAGTGATCGATGGCCCCCATCGAGACAGTTTGGCACACGGTACTGCACAAAGCATTATGACAGCATACAGAGGGGGCGTTTGAAGGCATCTGACGGAACTGGGTTTTGTTTGCACGGTGATATTTGATGTTTTGTTTGAAAGTTTTAAAAGTAATGACTATGGTTGGGTTTAGCTACGTACATTACAACCTTTTTTTTTTCTTGGTGACATGGCCATAATGGACTAAATTTTTGGGAGGGTGGTCGGTGGGTGCTTCTTGTAGGGTATTCTTCTGTTCCATCGTTACATGTACATATTATTCTGTCTATCGTCTTGTTTTTTCCTACCACAATGTGACAATTTATCGTGTCGTCGTCGATCGTGCTTTTTCTCCGAAGTCAAAGCTCAATTTTTTCCGAAATCGATACCAGAAATCCTATTGTGGGTCCAGGCCGCGTGACTTTTTTCCGTACCGGTTCGACTACGAGCTTTAGCAAATTCAGGAGCGGGGCAGCAACACACACCCCAAACACAGGATAGCTCCAACACATCCCAGGGATTTTCGGTGACGTTCAGTCATTTTCGGGTTAGGGTTAGGTAGGGTGCACAGTCCAGAGATTGCAACACCCATGGCAGTGTTCGATAGGACGAGAAATCCCTTAACCGATGGGGGGGGGGGGGTTGCTGCCACGCTCCTGAATTTGCTAAAGCTCGTACGAAAAAAAAAAACACCCGTCCAGGCCCTATTGGCTCTCTTTCTTCAAGTGCCGGATCTGCAGCAGATATCAACGATCATGGTTTGCCACTCATTCCTCCGCTCGGATGCTCTCAAAAAGCCCATAATATTGTCCTGGTTTTTCCCTGTCGCCCATCTGTTCAAACCCTCTAGATATGTTATGCTTTGTCTACTTTTTTTTTTTCCAGTTAGAGCAAAGGTGTTTAAGACCTTTGAGTTGATTCAGGTGTCCCATCAACTGCAAAAATTGTCTTCTCCTAACTGTTATTATTAATGATCGCTTCGTGTTGGCGTCTTTCATCACCATTTCCTATTGGCTACCTAGCCCAAAGATAATAAAGATAGCAATAACAACATCTGTTTCAACGTCGTGGTTGTGCATGACAGAAATTTAACGATCAGAATAAACTCAGCAGTGCCCCCCCCCCCCCAAGACCAAAGACTAGACGAACATCTGCATACACATTTATCTGTATTGTCGTTAGGATAATCTGTAAACAGGCCTATGAGTCACGCCATGTTCTAGGTCATTTTGTACACTTCTTCTTTTTTTTTTTACACGAATTAATCTGCGGTCGACAATACATTGGCATTCGCACTGAAACTTCGAATCTGGTGACGATAAGCCTAGCGTGTTTATCATGCATTTTGGGATAAACGGGCGGACGGATGGGCTAATGTAGATCGATCTACTTTGTCAGCGCTATCTCTGAATGTTGACAATTTTCCTAAATCAACTGCAGCTTATGCAAAACAGTCCCCTTTGTAATAACCAATCTTATGATAAAGTCTTATCTAAATGTCCACAAGAATGTCAAGGTTCTATTTACACTTTTTGGCTGAACTGATTTACACACTACACACTACTTCTAGGCGCCGTCTACATTGCATGTCAAAGTATCAAACGGATGCGGTATGTTATTTATAAGTATAAGATAAGATAAGATAAATTTTATTCGTCCTTGTACAAGGAAATTTGTTTTGATCATTGAATACATAACAATACAGTTACAGAAGCAGAAAGTATGATACATAGCGCGCACACACACATTTTTACACACACACTGATAAATTAACTAAATTAACAAAATTAACAGTGCACACAATATGCTTCCCTAACTAAAACACATTGACCTGACACGCAGGACATAATTCAACTGTGCACAGATTACGATCAAGATGACGACATTATTGTAACATCCTAGTTGATGATGGAATAAACGATTTAAAGTAGCGCTCGGTTTTAGTTTTCTTTGACAACAGCCTTAAACTTCTTACAGATCTTATATATTCCTTGTTCAGGGGATGTTGGGGGTCATATATAATAATACAATGTATTAGCTTTTTTAATACAAGCACCAGTGTACAGCTCATCAAAATATGGCAGATCACAGATACAAATTTTGGATGCTTTTTTAATTAAATTATTGATCTTATTTTTATCTTTTTGTAAGATGTTTCCTCCCCAACAGACAACTCCATACATCAAAACGCTCTGAATAGCCATGGTGTAAAATATTTTCAGAATGCTTTTGCTAACTTTTAAAAAGCGGAGCTTTCTGAGGAAATACATGCGCTGGTTGGCTTTCTTGTATACATATGTTACATGCGCATGCCAGTTAACTAGAAAAAAAAAAAGATGGTATCT
Source organism: Onchidella celtica (assembly GCA_963931925.1). NCBI lineage: Eukaryota > Metazoa > Mollusca > Gastropoda > Systellommatophora > Onchidiidae > Onchidella > Onchidella celtica. Next base: position 28,246,369 of record OZ007573.1, on the reverse strand, counting down.
CTAAAAACTAAGAGCACATGAAACTTCAATCATCAATTTCTCAAAAGTTGTCGGAAAGGAGCTCGAACCTTATCATTCTAGGGGGACGCAACTGTAATCTAGAACAAATAGTGGCGGGAGTATTTCCCCTTTGTTATTACCAGCTCATGATGAAGCCTGATCAACTGTATTAAAGAAGGAAGCGCACAACATGTTGTACGGATATGGACAGTGCTTATCCGTACAACGCACAGAATTCGATGACGTAGAAGGATGTCAAAAGAAATCGAGACATTATCACCGTTTAAGTGTTGTCGGTAACTGTACATACTTCCCTGGCTCTTGCGAGTCCCAGCGAGTCTACCCGTCTACTCCCTGGTGATTCGAGCAGCAGCACAGAGTCTGATTGTGTCGTCATCAACAGCTGATTCCTGTATAGGTAGAATGCTCATATCCACCATCTTGTCTGTCGGGACCCACGCTTCACCATGGCGATGGTAGCATTGATTTTGATTCGTTAGCTGATTTGCACCGTGAGCACTTAAGGCGTCGCGAACCAATCGGCGGCGAGTTTTAAAAACGTTCACTACTATAAACAATGACACGTGTGTATACGCACATGGGAGACGTTCGGTCAATTCTTTCACTTCCTCTCTCTTGTTTACACGGATGGTAGGGAATCTGATCAGCTTGGATCCATCCTTTCTACCCCTGTCATAATAGTCAACTGCAATGCAACCATCAGGCATTTTAACCGCTTAGACACATCTCGAAGTTACACTCATCAGCTGATCCACCGGCCATCTTGTTTGGCGGAAATACAAAACAAAAACACTCTGTGACGTCACGCGCATTCTACCTATAGGAGGACTAAACTTTGGCAGTAATGTCTCACGATATACATCAAATGTCATGCAGGAGGATAATGAAATGGCATTGATTTCATTTGAGAATAAAGGATCAGATAATCCCCACCAGTCCACACCTATGTAGCCCTCCTCTTGTGGCGCCTGGCGGGTTATTGTATACGGTGGGAATCCCTGATGTGATATTGTCATGTACATTTTTAAATATACGTCGTTGGTGGGAATATAATTATAATTTTTTATTTTTTATTTAGTATACTCTTTGGGAATTTAATTTTGCCGTAGTGTCATTGCAGCCCAGTTACAATTGGAGCAGACACTGCGTCGTCGCCACAGTGCAGAGCCGGTTGGCAGGTTTGTTTTTTTTTCTGGGATGGGGAAGGGGGGAGGAGTGATAGGGATTTAAATTTAATTTAATTTTGACCGAGCAGAGGCCTGTTCAGCCTGCTCTTTTCGATTTCCATCTGCCAAGGTATCTTTAACGTGCACACGGGCCCTTCGAGTTTTTCGTTCTTGTCCGAGAAGACTAGGTGCTCCATCCTTCTCCCATAGGATCAGGGACAGGAAAATATGAGAAAAATCCCAAATTTCCAACATGCCTGCACCAACCGTGATTCGAACCCGGTACCTTCGGCATGAGAGGCGAGCACTTTGCCTCTAGACTACAGCTCTAGAGGGAATGTCGCCAGAACAAAAAACAATTCGGAGGCAAAGTTGAAATGTAGCAGTTAATAAAATACTCAATACTGTAAAAAAGTGTAATAATAATGATATTAATGTGAACTATGAAAATATTCGCCCTATTTTCCACAAGGCGTATTGCCGCTCACACGGCTCGGATTGGCGTGAAATTTTGAAAGTGCATGTACCTTCCTTTCGACTTGTAGATAGCTGTATTTAGATCTGGAGACTTGAAATGGAGGGGACGCATTTTATTAGTGTGCTTTGTGTCACTGATTTCGCTTCCGATCCCATTTTTTCACGAACACATAAGCCGTTACATCATCATTTGAATTGGGATAGGCCCACGCCATAGGATAGGAGTACTGCTGTACCAAAACTTTACTACAGCTAGGACAACTGCAGTTAAGCCCTTAGGACGCACAGCTGAGTTGTGTTGGGCACTCGTAGACAAGGCAGTCTGTCAGTATCAAAGACTCAAATAAATGTATGCTGCAGCTACATGTACTTAACCTAATGTATAATTCAAACAAACTACAAACAAGGGCCTCTCATTCTATGTAAAATACGTGTATTTAACGCTGGGCCCCATTTTGTTTATTATTTTTATTTTTATTATTATTACTAGCTGAGGTTCCCGGCATTATCCGGGATAAACCTATGAACCCACCATTCTCTCTCTCCCTCTCTTTTTCTTTGTGGTCTAGAAAGCTTCCCATATTCTGCAGCCTTACTACAGATTCCATGCGCACCAGAGCACTACACACTCATTTCTGATAGGGAAATTGCGTGCGCCAACTTGAACACGTATTAATACATCGTTTCCTGTGCGGTGGGCTTGCTACAGGGAGCCAAAACAAAGAACATTATATTTTACATTTTTACAACTTTTATTTAAAAATACCTGAAACTTGAATCAACACAATCGTTCGATACAAAAGCGATTGAACTGGATTAGTTGACACTTAAGAAAATTAATTTTATAATTTTTGAAACTGTCACTTAAGCTGTAGAGTCGAGCAAAAAAAAGGGGCGAAATTGCACCACAATGAATTACTCCCGCCACTATTTTTTTTTATAATAAGATTTTGCATAGACATTATCCATGTTTTGTAACATTTTCCTGTGCCTGCCCACACCGTAGGGCTCCGCAAATACAACTCCCCCCCCCCCCTTATTCGTGGTCGATGGACGCTTCTGGTGGTGGCAGGGTCTTCTCCTGATCTAACGTAATAATTCGTCTATCGTGTTGCCTTTTCATAGCACCATGTGACCATTATCGCGTCGACGTGCTTTCTCCTAATTCAAAAACCTCTTACACCTAGTCCTATTCCCACCACTTGAACGATCGCTAATTCCTACATGCATTCTACAGTCATGTGTCGCCATTGAACCCAGACCCAGAATACAGTAAAGTTAATGAACCTTCCTAATCTGCTATCGTAGGTCGCCACTGACCCAGATTCGGAAAATAGCAAAAATAATGAGCTTTCCCAATCTGCGATTTTGGGTCCTCACAGATCCAATACATTATAATAACCCACACTATGATATAAGCAACATTATCTTTTAAGGGAAATCTTAGAATTCTGACAGAAGATAATACATGTACATTGTGTACATGTACAGGTACTTGTTTCTGTCTCACTAGAGCACGAGGTCCCGTTTAGCTCCATGGTCCACAAAACTGAGACCAAACAGATTTGACTCAGTGCGTTGTGGGCCTTACAAACATTCACAGTCCTAGAACATTCCGCACAATCCACACAATGAGCAAAACAAACGATAACAAAACCAAAACAAGGAAAATAACACCAACACTAAAGCAATTTATACTTTTATTCACGTTTCTCCAAATTGGCATTATGAAAGAAAAAATCTGGCACCCAATAACACCCTGACTGGGTTACCCTGTTGACACTACAAAGCTAGTGATGAACTCTGTATAAGGGCAGGGCATCGCGCGGCTGACGAATAATGACAACTTTAGATGATGGAGCGACAGTTTTCGTTCTGGGTAAAACAAACAAGTACACACGTCAATAAAATGAGTATTCCATTTTCATATAATCATTTTGGTCTGATGTGACAAAATAAATCTGGGGTTTTGATCAATGTGGAAGACTGAACATCAGGAACACATTCAAACAGTAAACAAAATGATACTGATAATACTAAATCGATTATATATATGTTTTTAAAAAAAATAGCAGACTTAAAAACTGTGTCCGAATTAACAAACATGTAATTCGTCTGAAAAAATTATCTTTCCATAAAAAACAAACAAACCGGAAGAACTGACACTCCTGGGAGAGCAAGACTGGAGGGAACTTCAGAAAGAAGGAAATCCCCGTCAAGCAAGTGGTATTTTGGCATTTTACCTCCGTAATACTTTTTGGTCGGGGGAGGGGGAGGGGTGTACCACGCCTGAAATAAAATCATGTTTCACATCATGTGTTAACAGGATGTCTTAATAAATGTGAAGCAACCTGAGAAAACCCGCCAGGTTGCAAAAATCTTAGTATTGAGTAATCAACTCCCAAAGGTCATCTGGGTGATCCTAAGTCTAAATTCAGCCAAGGTCAGAACCTCATTCTACATCCATTTCTACGTATGTGTACGTCTTAGCATGAAATGCGCTTCTAAATAATTATTTTAATTCTGCATTTTAAATGTAGTGGACCAAATTTCTTGACACTACGGAATTTTACCCTCATCATGGTCAACAACTTTGTCCTCTTTTGGACGCGCACTCATATTTTCCTACCTTACCAAACTACAATATATACATGTACCAATGGAAAGTCCAAATCCAGAGCTTTTCATTCATAGCCAGTAGGCATGATTACGTTGCCTCCTTAGTACTTTATAAGAGTTGCGCATCTTATTAAGGGACATTCCACGGTAACAGACCGTTACCTGAAACGTTCGGACAATACTTTTAAAGAAAGAAAAGGCCACCAAATAAATAACCAACCATTTATTTCAAAATGGATTGATCAGTCCTGCAGAAGAATGGTACAGAAATGATAAATATGTGTTCTAAATAATAAAAATTAAGATGAGTCCATTCAACTGCCTTCACATTAGTTGGTAACTGATGGGACAGAAAAAAGACCATGTTTTTTATAGCAAAATGAAACTGCAAAAATTTGTGAAACCAAAGCAACATGATTAGTGAACAATGTTTTTCTACATTCAAAAACTGTATTTCAGCATACAGAAGAAGCATAAATAATCAAGTTTTACTTTTAAGCACAATATATATGGCAATTTGTTTGAGTAACTGAGGGAACATAATCTTGGTAATTGATGGGAAGTTGTAAGCATGTGTTCTTTTTCAAGATGGTCGCTCGGTCACATGATCAGGCTAGGAAGATAATGCTAACCAAAAAATTTAATTTAATGACAACCCTTTGCATCACAACCATTAATTGGCATGGTTTGAAAATTGGCTTTTAGGTAATATATTACGTGGAATGTTCCTAAATAAAAGAACATCGTCTGCTAGAAAAGGCCAGCCTTGCAACATCGATTTTCCAATTGATTGTAATATGCAGTTCTTCATCTTTTAACTGACAAATTAAGCCATGCTTTGTGCAGAAAAACTTTCTTTTGATATTATTTAAGTGCAGAAGAATTTTACTTCCATCTATACTATATCTATTCTATATTTGTGGACTTGAGATTTTTCGTTGCAAAAGGCTTCTGAACTACTGAACACTCAGACTTCAAATTTTATACGGTACATCACAATGGATGTAAGAGTGCACAGTTTTTAATAGAAGTCTCAAATCGATGTAGTTTTTTTTTTATTGAAAATGTATTGTTTCCCCAGTTTTCACTAGGCTCATTCACATGCTGTAGGTTTTTATGACATCATCACTTCCTGAAAATTTTCGGTGCGCACCATCGCACACTGTGCACTGCCCTACCGCTGAGTTTTGGGGATGACCCTACGCATCTTGGCTTTTGTTCTTATTCCTTTCGGTCTGAAGTGGTGTCCTTTGTTGTTGCATCTCTCTTATAAGCTATCTATGCAGCATTAATGCCTTTCTTAGTTCACCGGCGTCTTAAGTTTTACCCCCCCCCCCAAAAAAAACCTACACAAACCTGTTCATTGAATGGGTACTCAACTAGTTTATTAATATCTGCAAAAAAAATTGTGATTGCTATCATGATTGCTATCAACAAGATGGCGGACATCTGTTTTGACGACTATATGCTGAAAAAAAAAAATTTTTAATCCCAGGCTGGTTGAAATGTTGATCTCTACTCAAATTTGAGTTTTGTGATGGTTATAGCCTCAAATAATGGTAATATTTTGCTTTCCTGGGGAGAAAAACACCTCAAAATCTATGAGAATACATGTGTTAACTTTACATGCGATTTTCTCATTTTTAACATCCATGTGTTTAGAACCTTTAAAATGTCGTAACTTTGATTCTTGTGAAGATATTTTAAAAATTTAAAAAGCAGAATGCTCCACAAACCCTCTGCCACATTATGGTGCAAGTAATTCCAGACTGGTTTTCCTAGGTTGACTCACAAATCGTCCCCTTAAAATGACAAAGTCATATCTCCACTTTTTGGCTGAACTGAGTTACACACTACAAACTACACATTATGTACTTCCACATGCCTTCTCCACTATGTGTCAAAATATCAAGCCAATTCTGTGTCTCATTTCATAGTATTACTGAAAAGAGAAGAAAAAGTTCTACCTCTAAAAACTGTGATGTATCAGCCATCAAAGTCTCAAAAGTTGGTGGAAGGGAGCTAGAACCTTTCCACTCTAAGGGGATGAAAGAATAGGCTACATGTAATAATAATAATAATACAGAACTCTATATGCAATTTCGCCTTTGATTAACAGAGTAACAGAGTTACTGTTGGCTTTTTGCTTGAGTGTAATTAAATGTAAAATCTTTCTATATATATCATATAGCTGTTGTATGACAGCGTTCAGTAAATTTGTATAATGCTGTAGCAGTCATGAATACATCACACCATTAAAAAACTGTCATTTGCAACAATCGTCAAGCAATGTCAACACAATAATAATAATAATAATAAAAATAAATACAATTTCAAAACAAACATATTGTTCAGCCATGAGAAAAAAACACAACAAAAAAAACACCATGCTTTTCACCAATATTTCTACTTGTGATAGAAATATATTGGGGCTTCTTTAAAATCATTAATTCACTGTCAAAACGTTTACCCTGGAGAAGAAGAGTTTGACAAACAAATTGACATCGTAATCGAATAAGCGTTCTTTCTTATCCTGTAATACCATGGGTATATTATATAATTACTTCATAAATCTATGTATAACTAAGCCTAAAATAAGAGGGTCCCATATAATATGACCAGTTATTATGTAGAAGTCTAATGTAATGTAAGAGATTCCTATATACCTCGTATCATTCAGTTATTATAAAAATTTAATGTATAGGCCTCATATATATATATATAGTTACTATATAATCAATGGATAAGTCTAAAATAAGAGGTTCCCAGCCTACATTAATTTGCCATGGGCCGAAAAGTTTCCATGTGAACAAATGGCGGAGGCAAAAATAAGTACTAAAGCAATGCCTGAAACACTTTTAAAAAACAACTACAGGAATCAAGCCAAGCGATACAAAGCAAATTTCAAAACAAACAAACAGGCAAAGAATAACTACACATATTAATACTACATTATGAATATTATGCTTTCTCAGAATAATTCCACAGTTGCAATCTCTTGCCCCGGAAAAGTTCAAGAACACTTGAACTAAGACAGTTGGATGATCGAAATCTGAACACTCGTGAAACGCAGCAACGAGGGAACAACCCTGTTGTAATGAAAGTGAATTGCATTTTCGTTCAGTAACTGAATGTCGGGAGTGGGGAGAAGACTGATGAGACAGAGAATTTGTTTGTTTCTTCATGAAAATTCACCTTTTGTTGTGCTGGCTCTACATTTCTCCTAATCCATATCTGGTTGAAAATTAAAAACAAAAATAATTGCTAGAAGATTTTTCTCAATCTGTTGCAGAAGCTTAGTTTGAGGTCCTCCTACTTGTGACAACTACCGAAAGCACAGGCCAAAACACGCTGAACAGGTGAGTTCCAGGTCTTTTTTGCTCTATACAATATAACTCAATGAGACCGTCCCATCCAGGCGTCCAGTGACTGAAACTGGAATTAAAATAAAGTGATCATTACGACCGGGATTGGAAAATTGCGACCCTCAGATTTTTCAGTAGGTCCAAATTATACCTGTGCCTGCCATGATTTTTCAAAATGGCAATAGTAGGTGACACCCGATGGTTTGTCTTGTTGTGATTTCTACCTTTATTATTTTTTTTTTCAGGGTTACGGTTAGAGAGATAGAAATTCACAGTAATCCAACCCCAGAAAGTTCCAGTATATTACAAATGCATGTATGTATACATGTATACTGAGTGCATGATTTTCATACCGAGCGTAGTGTCGACTCCTGATTCACGTAACTGGCCAGAATGGGATTTTCACTGTTTCAGACTACAATGGCCATCGAACAGTATTACTTTGTAGACTTTAGTGTCAATGAAGCTGTCTATATCCAGTATGAAGAAATGGGAAAAAATATATATCTACATATATATTTATATTTTGTAAATATTTCGTCGGCTTCGAATGACACTTTTTGGCTGAAATGAGTTACACACTGCACACTACTTCTACACGCCTTCTCCATTATGTGTCAAGCGGATTCGATGCGCAATTTGTAAGTATTATTAAAAAGACCAAAAAAAAAATTTGATACCTCTGAAAGCTCAGAGCACTTGAAACTTGAATCATCAATTTCTTGAAAGTTAATGAAAGCGAGCCAGAAACTTTTCATTCTAAGGGGATGATTGGTCTAATTTGTCCCGAGGCCCACTTCAGTTTTCCAAAGAAACGTGCATCCAGCCCTACTGTGACCAGACCCAGTTAGAACACAGAATTATGCAAACAGATTTTTTTTTCAAAGTTATATATCAGTGTGTATGCATTCAAGAGAAGTTTTCAATAAAATGCGCTCTGCTTTGAGAATCACCGGTCTAAAAATTTGACTTTCCATATATATTATCACAGAATGTACTCCATACAATAATTTAGCTAAAACCTCAAAGATACAAATACATGTACCGGTACCAGATTTGGTTTTTCAGTTCATTCTGTAAACGTTGTCACACAACATTAGTTACTTTGCTGCTGTGCAAATTCACATGACGAGGAATCCCGTCTATTTTATACACTTTGTTAAAGCATTTTTACCATACTGTAAATCTGTTGATTGAAGATACCCACGATAGTTTACAATGACCCTTTGCGGCTCATATCCAACAATGTCATTGATGCCATTTTTCTTACAAAAAAAGTTATCGACGCCGACTAATTAACCATAACCTTAATTTTGATCTTAAGACTAGCTAGATAAAAACTCATAAACACAATATCATTCACTCTGCAAACAAACCCGAAGTTGTCAGGATACTTGTAAAATGGTCAAAAAGGGGAAAGGGGGGAGGGGGGAAGCATTTCGAGCATGTTTTCAATAACGTAAATAATGGATATCATACAAATATGACAATGACGAACAGAGAATAGTGGATCGTTCTTCTTTGGGAAAGCTAATACCTGTCTTATGGTTCAAACTAGGAGACTGGCACATCTCGTAATCAAATATTTTTCTCACTGCTCGATCAGTATTCTTTGGCACGGGCACTGTCAATCCTTCGAACTGACCAGTTGTCAATGGGAATGTGTCCTCCTTTGAAAATATCACAGATTGTACCAAGTAGTACGTTAGAGACCAAATATACTCCTCATTTTCCGTGTAGAAAAAAATATCGATGAAAGGAAACCAGGGATGTTCTGAGGAATTTTGGTAAAACTTCCAGTGCATTTTTGGTGGCGTGTCCAGGACATATCCATCTATACAGCTGAGCTGTTCTAAAACAAGACGAACGTTGGCGATGCTGACCGCAATGTCGATGTCATCATCCCATGGAATCAGACCACGGTGTCGATGAACGCCCAACAGCGTACCTTCCACAAAGAAGAACTTGATATTGGCTTTCTGGAAGGCATTTGCGACAATGAGGTAGGTCCGAAGAATGTCCAGCTTCTCACTGTCTGTGACATGTGGCAGAAATTGCTGATGCTCCACGGCCCGGAGATCCGTCTTGAAGACTTTGGAATGAAACTGAACATTGGTCGTATTTATGTCGGAAATGGACACGGTTGGAGGTATTTTTCTAGGACAAGAGAAAGCTTCAACGTGTACACCGTTGTAAGATCTTGTGATATAATTCATCGCTATAACATCAAACGTACTGACGTCTCGCCAACCATTGGGCCAGAAAGGGGAAAGGATTCGATTTCGGATACTTGGTAAAACAAGAGCCAGTAACACCAGGAAGACCATCAAGAATACTTTGATGCTCAACTTTCTAAAGACCGCACATAAAAATATTTGCCATCGCCGGCGAGATGGTAAATTCATCTTCTCTTGCATTTTGTCGTCGTCACCGATCAAGGCTGTAGAGTTGGCGCCCACATCTGCAAAAAAAAACAACAAAAATACATAGAATTATATGATATATATATATAAACACCGCATACCAACACAGTCAAATATCTGAATGAAAACAATTTTTACTACATCACCAATGCCCCCTCCCCCCCCCCAAAAAAAACCTACAGAATAACATGTAAAAACATCACATTCAAACATTATCACACCGAGTGAAATTGAAACAAAATCATTTTTCATAACCATATCGAAAACAACAACAAAACCATCAGCTAAAACACCATAATATCACTACAGTCAATAGTATTGAATTAGAATACACTGGCGTGTTTTTAAAAAAACAACCACATTTATCACTGAATCCGTTCAATGAACTGGGAATAAATATATCCGGATTTTAACAATGAATACGGCACTAGGTAGTCTTCTTTGATTGGCCGACACTGTGATTCACTCAAACTAAAATGGCAATTTACAGATCCCAGTGTTTCATAATAAAACTGACAGAGACAGAGCCTAAAAACACCTCGGGAAACAGACACAAAACTTGACGCCAATCAATGGTACAACGCGCAGCAGAAGTGAGCCAGGAAAATGCGGGCGAAGGATACGCGGCAAAACGTGGCGTATCAACTCTAATACATGTACTGCCATGGGAAAATTTATTGTGCGTAGCCGAAGGTTTTTAGGTACAAGAAGTGATACATCAATGTTACAAAATAACTTAGTATTATAGGCTCACACTGATCTGGAAAGCTCTAAATACACGTGTTTCTGGAGAGATAATTTGATTGGCTTTGGCATCACAACATTGAAAAGATCAACTGATTTCATCAGCCAGTGGCAGTAATAAGGTTAAATGGATAGGCCCAAATATTAGACATGACCAAAAACCTAATATAATATAATATACAAATCATTATGACGAGCTAGTAAGCCTGTCAGTGATATGCAAATCCACATTTCACATTGTTATTTCTACGTAACAGGAAAACGTATGTTTTTACACTACAATCGATGGCATTTATGGGAAGGGGGGGGGGGGCAATATTAATAACACAGGCAGGTGAGCTGTAGTTTGAGTTGTTCTTTTATCAACAAAAACAAACCCCGCATCGTGCTTTTGTTCTCCAGGAATCCGTATACTTTTGGGGGGGGGGGGGGGAGAGTGGGTGCTGTTTCTTAAATATATAGATAAAAAAGAGCCAGTCCCAAGGGATGGGGCCCCTTTTTTTTCCACCTAAATTGACTCACTGCCATAAGCCGCTCTGAGCGGTTCGTCCGAAAGACCCGTTTCACATAAAAAATTCTTTGTTAAAATGTGCTTACCGGTACTTGGGCAGTTGACCATTATTTTTAAAAACCCCTTTACAATGGTATCACTAGTATCCCATTTCACTGGCCACCGTCTTTCAAAGATGTGTGAGAACTCTTGTTCTCAGAGAGAAACTAGTTGGGAGTGAATCAGTTAAAAAAATATGTATCCATATAAATAATACGGACTGGAGGTGGGGGTTGATTAGGGAGAGGAACTGTAATATCAATAATGGCTGAGTCAAGTATAATCTCACACCTGGATATCCGATTAATAAAAAATAATAATGTTCTTTAGTCAATGTCAATGCACACAACAACCGCTGTGACTGGCTCAAACCTGAAGCTGGGCTGCCTTTCAGCGCACTGGCAAAAATAAATGAGATCTTCACGCATGATAATATCACAATGATAATGACATGATGTTGGCGTGATGTACGACACGTTGTATACTAATAGTAATTGTGATCCCCCCCCCCTCCCCCAAATGATAACGTTATCGTTGTACCACATCAGGCCGTGCTATGCCGGTACGTCTGTGGCAGGTGTTTGGTCCTGTGATGTCTATGACAGATTGTGTGATCTTGTTGTTATGTGCCTGCTTCCATCGATTTGTTATTAAATGTATATTAATAGTAGCTGAAAGTTAGAGAGGGGAGAGAGAGAGAGAGAGAGAGAGAGAGAGAGAGAGAGAGAGAGAGAGAGAGTCTAAGAGAGAGAGAGACAGAGAGAGACACAGATAGAGAGGCAGACAGAGACAGAGAAAAAGAGAGACCGGGAGAGAAAGACAGGCAGAAAGACAGACAGATGTAGAGAGCCAGAGAGAATAAGAGAGAGACAGACAGACAAAAAGAGATCAGTGCTCAAGCTCAAAACAAACAGAAAGTCTATACTGGGGACCATCTACAAAGTAGCCGGGTGGAAGGGGGATTTCTGTGGAGCATGCACACAATCATGTCCATTGAGCATTATGGTAATGAATTTGTCTGTCTGTCTCTTTCTCTCTCTAGCTGTCTGCCTGTCTGTCTCTCTCTCCACGTGCTCTTTCTGTCAAATGAAAGAACATAACTGCTCAATTCCATGTATTATTCATGTCTATTTCAATTTTCTTTTTTCTTTCGCGCAGCTGCCGGTAATCGCATAAATTCCTTTACAAACAAATTAAACCGATGAACATCTCTGGTGATCCTTCTCAGAGCTCGCCTCATTAATTAACATTACTTTATTAATTAATTTTATTAATTAACTTCTCCTTCCGATTTAATATTGGGCAGCTTTTCTAGTTTTTCCCTCCTATAAAAAGCTCTTTATGCCCCCACTCTCCACTCCGACCCCCGCGCTTCCATACAGGTATTCATTCCACCAGAGAGTGAAGACTGGCACTGATTTAATGAACATCTCAAGTAATTTCAAGTTGCCCAAATCCAGTCTGCATCGCTCTGCTGAACGCTGGTGGCGCATTGCATCAGTTTTGTCTCAGTGTTTTTTTGTTTGTTTGTTTGTTTTTTGGTGAGGTATGAACTGTGCGGTTGAACGCGCACTGGCGAGATTAAAACTGGCTGTCTCACTAATTCCGGAACGTCAAGACTGTCGTGAATCAACTGGGGGATGGAGACGTCTCGTGCACTAGGCCAAAACAGACGCAAGATAAGTCTTGGCTCAGGGCACCATCAGTCTAGGTTAAAAAAAAAAAAATTACAACTGTCCACCATAGATAACAACCGATCTGCATTTTCATTAAGCTTACAGACTCAAGAAAATCTGGCTGGAAGTATTATTATTATGTAATAACATTTCTGAAAATATACACATGGTCTTTTTTGTTTGTGTCGCTGGCCGTTAATTCGAACTGCTAATGGACGGCTCATTTCAAAGCCTGTCCTCTGACCTGGAAGAATGGGCTGATTGGACATAGGCTACGTCCATTTCTAATTTCCAGTCTTGGCTTTTAGCTAGAAGACTCCCCCAAGTCTTGTTACGACCGCATAAGAGAATTAGTAAGCGTCCTGATCCTCCACACAGTGTGATGTAAAAATACTTTCGCCAACTGTCACCTGTCGTGAGAAAGTCAGGTCTGGATCCATTCCATCCATACGCCAGTTAAATGAGATGAAGTGTCTATTTTCACCAATTAATCTGAATGGCCAGTGTACCGGTTAGTAATAATATGATGATAGTGATTTATCATAATGATAACAAAACAACAACAATAATAATAATCATCACACTATGATGGAGCTAGCGGGTGGTGTGTAAGTACCTGAAACTCCATGGCTACATGAGCAAAAAATTATGAAACTCTGTATATTGCAAGTTTTGACGATAAACTTCGTGGACACATCAATTCCGGCAAAAATTCATTCTTCAGTATTATATATTTACGACTTTCGTCACGTAAAATTCAAGTGACCGTGCCAACTAGCCATAACAATAGTATTATTGAAAATATATAATACTGCATGTCTATTTTCACTGTACACGTATGATATATTAGAATGATAAGGACCGCGTCCCGAATGAAAGAAATCTGTTATCAGTAACATTTTAACAACTTAGGTAGAGAATGTGAGGACTCGATACGAGACAGACACCCATTCATTCAACCAGTATTCACCCTAGCTTTAGTATTCACCCCAGCAACTACTTCCAACAGGTCCACGGATCCCGTGGTTCTGGCAAGATGAGTACGCACTATCCGTGGTTACCGAAAGGGACGGTTCTTTTCCAGCTCCATTCCATATATACCTTTTTTTAATGGGAAAGAAATTTGCTATCTGTGACGGTTGGTCAACTGAGTTGGAGAATTCAACTTTCACTTAGATTTATGACGCACATAATATTGATTCCATTAATGGGCTCATGTTGGACATGCATATTTAATGGAAAAACATAAATCTGAGCTGGCTGCAATCCATATATTTCAGTGACACGGCAAACACTCATAAACCTATATTTCACGCTTAATATCTGATATAGCAACACACAGAAGCTAGGCACACTTAATGATTTATTATAATTATCGGTGATAGGTTTCAGTTTTCAGATAGCTCGTCGACACGATAACGGTCACATTGTGCTAGGAAAAAGCAAGGCGGTAGGCAGAACAGACCCCAATGATAGGGCAGAGGGGAATCCTACCGACACCGTAAGCGCCCAGTAACCATGGATACATGTATTTGGGCCAAAAAAATATTCACAACGAGCCTTTCTTCTTCTTTTTCTGGATGGGGGGTCGGGGGTGGAGGGTGGGGGGGGGGGGCGAGGGAGGGCGGCAATTTGAAGGCAGTTTCCAAAAACGACAACGATGGCCATTTCGCCAAAGGAAAGAAACCAGCTGGCCAAAACTAATCCTAACCTTAAACCCAAGCTCTGACACATTGCCATAAATTTCACCATGCAAACAGAACCCCAATCCGGCGAGGTGGTCCACTGAGTCACTCCAAATTATTGATCTAGATTTACACGTGTACAATTCGACGTCCATACAGTCCAGGTCCGTTCTTGTATTCTACTGACTTTGACGCTTTAGTGTTTTTTTTAATTTTTTTAGAGATTTTAAAAACAAACAGACAAACATGAAATAATACGAGTAGTTTAACAACTGGCAAATTTGACGCTCTACGACTTGGGGTTTAGGGCCCGCCATGTTAATTTATGAACTCTTGTGATAGTACTAGGTATGAAAACAAATAGTTCAATTACTCTTATTACTATTATCATTATCTTCATTTTTATCATTAAAGTTTTTTTTCATATGGAAGGTCGCAGAGTACCGGAAATAAACTATCGTAACTCGGTTTTCCGCCCATGCAGATGCGGGGCTCTCTTGTAGAAGAGGGACAGCAGAGAATACATCTGACGTGATACTGCGTGTCGTAAGAGGCGACTAAAGGTGCAAAGGTCCTGGTCTCCCGAGAAGAGCCAGTTGGCGGTGGGCCAACTACCCACCCTGTAAAAATAAACCAGTTACAGAAACACAAGCAAATACTTTAAATCAGTCTTTTATCTTGGGAGAAGGGGGAGCATCTGCACCTGTAGATTCAATGAAGGACAATGGACAAAGCCGAAAGGACTCCACTGGCCTGACTGCTCCTTCATCAAACAAGTCACTCCGGATTGCGTCGTGGAATGTCCGCTCCATGTATGAAGCAGGAAAGAGTGCCCAGGTTACAATGGAGATGAGGCGATACAGACTGCACATACTTGGAGTTAGCGAGACCCGCTGGATACAGTCCGGACTGAAACAACTTAATTCTGGGGAAAAGATTTTGTATTCTGGAAGGGAGGACAAAAAGCATACAGAAGGAGTAGCGATCATCTTGAGCAAGCACGCCCAGAGGTCACTGAGGGGATGGGAACCCTACGGAAGGAGAATTATATTGGCATCATTTACTACAAAGAACAAGAACATCAACATGAACATTGTGCAGATATACGCCCCAACAAATGAAGCAACCGATGAGGACAAGGACGACTTCTACAACCAGCTTCAGGAAATAGTTGACACATTGCCAAGAAAAGATGTGAACATTATAATGGGAGACGCCAATGCCAAGATAGGACAGGACAATACAGGGTACGAGGACATTATGGGGTGCAATGGTTTAGGACAAATGAATGAGAATGGAGAGCGGTTTGCAAGTTTCTGCGCATTTAACAGCTATGTGATTGGAGGTTCAGTATTCCCACACAAGAGGATCCATAAGGCCACTTGGATTTCACCGGATGGAGTAATTGAAAATCAGATTGACCACTTTTGCATCACCCGACGATTCAGACGCTCACTAGAGGATGTCATAGTACAGAGAGGAGCAGATGTTGGATCTGACCATCACATGCTGCTGGCAAGACTCAAACTCCGCCTCAAGAAACAAGGTACCAGAGCAGGAACAAAGAGGAGAAAGTTTCAAGTGAGCCTTCTGGATGGAGACAAGAAGGAAGAGTTCCAGCTGACACTGAGGAATAGATTCAAACCCCTTGTTGACCTCGAAGAGACAGTAGATTTGGAGACTCACTGGGCTAAGGTAAAAGGAGTATTTACATCGACATGTCAGGATGTTATTGGGGAAAAGAAAGTGGAACACAAGGAATGGATCAGTCAAAAATCACTGGACTTGATAAGGATAAGAAGAGACCTAAAAGAACAGGTAAATGCAAGTCGTACAAGAAGCTCAAGAGTTGGTAACCAGGAAGAGTACCGAGCATCAGCTAAAGAGGTCAAAAAATCAATTAAAAAAGACAAAGAGGAGTTCATAGGAATGTTAGCAGAGAAAGCAGAGAAGGCAGCAACAGGAGGACACATGAGGATCCTCTACCAGACTACAAAGACTCTTGCTGGAAAATATGGAAAACCTGAAGTTCCTGTCAAGGATTACAACAGGAAGGCTATTTTTGGAAAGGAAGCTCAGGCAAAAAGATGGATAGAACATTTTAACAGCCTCTTGAACAGACCTCCACCAAGCAACCCACCCGACATTCTACCCGCAAGAAATGATTTACCGATCAGTTGCGACCCTCCGACTAAAGCAGAGATTAATGATGCCATAAAGCAGTTAAATCGAGGCAAGGCAGCTGGACCAGACCAGATCCCACCAGAGGCGCTGAAGGCAGATGCTGCTGGGGCTGCAGAGGGTCTGCACTCACTATTCTCGAGGATTTGGATCGGAGGCAAGTTTCCAAAGGACTGGAAGGAAGGACACCTCGTGAAGCTCCCAAAAAAAGGGGACCTCAGCAATTGTAGTAACTACAGAGGAATCACACTTCTCTCCATCCCAGGAAAGGTTTTCAATCGGATTATTCTCAAGCGAATACAGAATGCAACAGACCAAAAACTTCGCGAGGAGCAAGCTGGTTTCAGGAGTAATCGATCAACCACCGACCAGATCGCCACGCTGAGAATCATAGTAGAGCAGTCGCTAGAGTGGAACTCCCAACTGATAGTGAACTTCCTTGACTACGAGAAGGCCTTTGATAGCATCGATAGAGAAACACTGTGGAGAATATTGAGACATTATGGAATCCCAGAGAAGATGGTGAATCTTATCAAGAACATGTACGAGGGGACAAGTTGCAGAGTCGTACATGATGGTGAGCTTACTGACAGCTTTGATATCAAGACTGGTGTTAGGCAAGGTTGTTTGCTGTCCCCATTTCTGTTTATCCTGGTGATTGATTGGCTTATGAAAGAAACCACCAGTGGAGGAAGAAATGGCATACAATGGACCCCATGGACACAGCTGGACGATCTAGATTTTGCAGATGACTTGGCACTATTGTCGCACACACACGACCAGATGCAAGCAAAGACTACAGCTCTAAACAAAATTTCAGAATCTATTGGATTGAGGATACATCCCGCGAAGTCGAAGGTCCTAAAAATTGTTGCACCCCTAAGCGAACAAGTCACAGTAGGAGATCAACCACTGGAAGATGTAGAGTCCTTCTGCTATCTTGGTAGTATCATTGACAATAAGGGAGGAACAGAGGCAGAAGTCAAAGCACGAATTGGAAAGGCACAGGCAGCTTTCACATCCTTAAGCAAGATTTGGAGAACCAAGGATATATCTCTAAAAACAAAGCTGAGGATATTCAACTCGAACGTGAAGTCAGTCCTGTTGTATGGATGTGAGACTTGGAATGCGTCCCAGGCCTGCTTAAAGAGAATCCAAGTTTTCATCAACAGATGTTTGAGGAAGCTACTTAAGATCAGATGGACAGACAAGGTCAGCAATGAAATTGTATGGAAAAGAACAAGACAGAACCCAGTGAGAGAGGAAATTGGTAGGAGGCGATGGAGATGGATCGGCCACACTCTCAGGAGGCCAGGAAACAGCATCACGAAGAAGGTATTGGACTGGAATCCCCAGGGCAAGAGATCAAGAGGAAGGCCGCGCGGAACGTGGAGAAGAGCCAGAGAAAATGATGTGCAACGAAGCGGAAAGACTTGGAATAATGTAAAGAGGCTGGCCCATGATAGAGAGGGATGGAAGGTGTTTGTTGGTGGCCTATACCCTGATCCAGGGTGAGAAAGGCAATGATGATGATGATGAACTCGGTTTTCACACATTTTTCTGGAGAAGCAAAATACTAAATAACTTTTTTTTTAAAAATCAGATTTAATAGTTACGACATTTGAAAAGAAAAACCAATATTTTAACCTTTAGTTTTGAGAATTTAACCCCCAACTTATGATATAACAAGTGGGCTAACAAGGGCTACAGGCAGGCGAGATACATGTCAAATGTCATGTCATGTCATGTCAAATGTCATGTCAAATGTCATGTATCTCAATTTTTTACAAACGCGCCCCCTCCCCCCGAGGTTATTTTTATTGTTGTTTCTGCACATGGCGGACAATGTAAATTTAAAAAAGGGGGGGGGGGGGGGGTGGAGAGAGCGCCCAAATTCCATACTGAACAGAAACGGCAAAGAAACAGGCTTCAGAAATTTTGGTTAACGTAATCAACGTCACGGCACTAGATGATTAAAGATCTGTAACAGCCTGGGTGCCTTCATGTCAGTATATATCCTGTAGCAGTGTTACATGGTTGATTAAGCATATTTATAATTGCAATTGAAAGAGGAGACTATGCAAAATTTGGCCATTAATTATTGATCAAGGCATGCTAAAAATATTTGCCAAAATGTGAAACCGTCTATTGTTGAACGGACTATAGCACTATCGGCTGAGGAGATACCAGGCGTTGCTCGGGGTAGGTCTTTTTCTACGCACTGGTGTCATTTCTGTGTGCTTTTCATAATACGGATCTACCTGAACTTACCCGTTCCTTTAACTGTATGTAAAAGTTGATGGCAGAAATCCTCTCTCTCCCTCTCGAGGGAGAGAGAGAAAGAGAGAGAGAGAGCAAGTTGATTCCCGTGTATAACGCACACGTTCGGCTTATTTTGTCACGGGCAGCCTTACTGCTCGTCATTCTATGCCGTTAATGGGCTACACATCCCATTAGCATTCGAGGCAACGATTGACATGAAAGGAAAGTGATATAAAACCAACTGTTGAATTAATCAGCATTTAGGTCTTTATTTTAGGAGAACTTAGGAGAATTTAGGAGAATTTAGGAGAATTTCCAGCCAACCGCTGCTCTTGGCATTTATACCTCACTTTTCTTCTTTTCATTTTTCTTCTTCTTGTTTCCCTGGGGTTTTGGCTAGTAGGGATTAGTTGTTTTTGTTTTTAGAATTTGGCCCGGCCAGTGGCCTTGTTCGGCCTGCTCTTCTCGACTTTCAACTGCCAAGGTTGTCACAAATCCCAGACTGGGAGATGTAATAAGTTATGACAGGACAACAATCACGAACAAACAAGTTAACACTTAACAGAACAACCCATCAGACTCACACATTTATTAAACATAATTATACATATAATAGCGCAATTACATACATTATATTATTGAAATGACTGCCGTACAACGGCCTTATCCTCACACACACTCTCCCTCGGATCCACAATCCGGTAGTTACTCCTAAAGGCACTTCGGCCTCAGCCTCTCCCCTCAGGGTCTTAATAGTACATTAATGATTCACGGGCACCGCAGTCTCTCAACATCACCTTCCTATTGCCATACCCTTAGCACTCCCCTAGCACCTCAGCAGGGCAATAACACATTATTATTTCCATAGCCATCAACATGGCAACAACATAGTATCAGTTCACTAGCCTATCAACATGGCAACAATATAGTATCTCATTCACTCTCATATCTACGTCCCTGTCCGTGGCCTGACTGCCACGACTTTATGTGCCTCTACTGTCCTGTACTGACAGCCTCACTTCTGGCCTATGTGTGGCCTCCGGCCCTAGGCTGGCCTATCCCCTGTGCTCATCGAGGTGGCTCTGCGGCCCGTCCCCGACACCTACAAGAATAACATTACATCGGTATAATACCCTACCAT
Source organism: Onchidella celtica (assembly GCA_963931925.1). Taxonomy (NCBI): domain Eukaryota; kingdom Metazoa; phylum Mollusca; class Gastropoda; order Systellommatophora; family Onchidiidae; genus Onchidella; species Onchidella celtica. The sequence continues at coordinate 28,226,059 of OZ007573.1, read as the reverse complement.
TTTTATTCGCTCCACCTCTCCTTACAATCCATGAGCGTACACACACTAGTTCACCTTTCACTCACCACACATCTTACGGTAACACACCTCCATCGGAGTACACACTACTCACTCGCGCTACAAATCCATGAACTCACTTTCATCTATCGCTCATGGCGCACATTGCTATATCCAATATCAAGGACTTCCACATTCCTCACATATACTTATTTACATCATGGTAATAGACGAATATAATATAATACATCAATCATAATAATCAATCAACGTTCTACATACCAGTCATTACTGGAAAGACTCTTCCTAGTCTTCTCGACTGCTTCCCTTATGTCCGCCCGATGGGCTCTTATTCACAGGTCCGATCCGTAGGACCTTCTAACTTGCAGTGATAGTAATACCGCGCTTTCGCCTCCTTCAGACCCCTCCACTACTCACAACAGCACGCTTAACTTGCTGTCTACTGTGAGCCCTTCTTACTCTACACCCGCTCTGTAGCAATCCCCTTAATTGCACTCACTCCACTCGTGACATCATCCCCCACCCCAAAAAAATTAATGCAATTAATTTCAAATCGCATCAAGATGACACGTCAACGAGTGAGCGTGAGCAATACCTACACTAAAAAAACTGACCTAGCAGCTCCCCTAGTATATAAAATACCGAAATCAGGGGAAAATATGGGGATCAATATGGTCTGCAATATGCATATATGTGTCACATCATGAATAGCTAACTAATCACAATACTTAATACAGAATCAACAACCACTCAACCTATCAACCATTCTTCATATCATATTTATAATGTCAATATTTTAAAGTCGACTCATTCACACAGATCCTGTCAGTGTTCCTGTCCTCCGATGTATAAGCTGCTGAACTCTTGCCCTAGGCTCGACTAAGGTAGTCGGCGATATGATTGCTGGTTCCTGGAATTGGTTGAATAACGAAGGTATACGGCTGCAAAGCCAATGCCCATCTAGACAAGCGTGGGCTGGACGAACGATTCTTCGACAAAAATGTCAGTGGCTTGCGGTCTGTCTGGATACAAAATTCTCGTCCCATGAGATAACGTCCTAGTTTCTGGACGGACCAGACAATGGCAAGACACTCACGCTCTATCACAGAATACTTTCTTTCTCTCTGCAATAACTTCCTACTGACATAACATACAGGATGGAGACATTCGTTCTTCTCCTGTAGAAGACAAGCGCCGACACCAGAGTCCGACGCATCCGTTCTGAGGATAAAATTAGATCGAAAATCGGGTAATATCAAAATGGGTGACGATGATAATGCTGTCACCAAATTATCAAATGATGTCTGACATTCAGACGTCCACTGGACCTTATCGGGTTGTCCCTTCTTAGTAAGGTCAGTAAGAGAAGATGACAAGGAGGAAAAATTTGGAATGAACTTTCTGTAATAATTTAAAATTCCCACTAAGCTTCTGACTTGTTTCTTTGTTTTTGGGATTTGCAACCCTACTAACTTGTCAATTTTTGTTTCTTCAGGTCTCTGAACACCTCTACCCACAATATGTCCTAAGAATACTATCTCTGGACATGCCAAATCCATCTTTGCGGGTTTAGCAGTTAACCCAAAATGACGTAATCGTTGAAAAATTACTGTTAGTGTCTGAATATGATCAGACCATGTCGACGTATGGCATGCTATATCATCAAAGAATGACACGACATTAGGTATGTCCTTCAACACTAATCTCATTAATCGTGCAAACGTCGCTGGCGCGTTTACCAACCCAAATGGCATGACCTTAAATTGGAATAATCCAATGGGCGTTTGGAACGCCGTGTATTGTTTAGACTCCTCAGTAAGCGGGATTTCCCAATACCCTTTCGTCAAATCTATCTTGGAAAACCACGTGGACCCGGCCAATGAAGCTATTAATTCCTCCTGAAACGGGATAGGCTCCCTATCGCCTACCGTAATAGTGTTCAATCTTCGAAAATCAATACAGAACCGCAGCGATCCATCAAGTTTTTTCACGAGGACGATGGGTGATGAATACGGCGATGTTGATGGTTCTATCACATCTAACTTCAACATTGACTCAACTTCCTTTATGACTCTATCTCTCGAAGAAAAAGGCAGCGGATACGGTCTAAGAAATACTGGCTTATCCGAAGTCAACTTTATTTGGTGCTGAATCACCGTAGTGCGACCCGGCAAATCCGTAACAACATCCGGAAATGACGCTAACAGGGTCTCAAGTTCCCTACTCCTTGAACTCGTAAGGTCAGGGTTAATTTTTACGTCCCTGTAACCTTGTGTCGGAGTTAACTCCGGCAATTGAATTTGTAACTCTTCCTGCGCCTCGGTGTCGCTTACGTCGCAGTCCAACTGGTCTACGACCCCCGTACAAGCGGTAGAGAAGACAGTCTCCTTTGGTCTTGTCTGTGCACACAGATACCGTGGTCTCTCATAAAATTTCTGTAGCATATTAACATGGAAAACCTTACTCGCTCCATCAATGTGGATAGCGTAATCTACCTTTGAAACAACTCGCTCAATAACATAAGGGCCTTTCCATGTCATCAATAACTTATTATGGTCCGTAGGTAACAACAACAGAACCTTGTCTCCTGGCTTAAAAATTCTCAGTTTGGAACCTCTATCTTTATAGTCTTTTGCTCTTTTCGAAGCGATACCAGAAGCTTCTTGTGCTATAGTGCGCGCTGAAGATAGTCTTTCTCTTAAATAAACAAGGTACTGAAACACCGAAATCTGCTCATCGTCTCCCGATGATGGCGACGTCATCATGTCCCGAAGAACATCAGTTGGGCCCCTAGGACTACGACCGTACATCATTTCGAACGGCGAGAATCCCGTTGACTCCTGCCGTACCTCTCTGTACGCGAATAACACTGCAGGGATATATCTATCCCAATCTTTAGGGCGATCAGCAGCTACCTTACGCAGCATCGACTTTAACGTCGAGTTCAATCTCTCGCACATGCCATTAGCCTGCGGATGATAAGGGGTGGTAGTGATGGGTTGTATACTGAATAAGCGGAACAATTCCTTCATCATCTCGGACGTAAATTGCGCGCCCCTATCAGACAGAATTTGCTCTGGTATTCCTACCCTAGCGAAAATTGCAAACAACGCTTCCGCGACTGCCTCAGACGTTATGGTCCGCAGAGGAACCGCCTCTGGCCATCTCGTAGCATTACATATGACCGTTAAGAAAAATCGATTCCCCCTATCGGTCGCTGGGTGAATGGGGCCAACAAGGTCTATCGAGACCTTTTTAAACGGTTCCGAGACCGTGGGGATCTTCTGAAGAGGAGCCTGGGGTGTACGACCCTTATGCGTCGTCTTTTGGCACGCACTGCACGTCTTACAATAGACCTGCACATCTCTGTGGATCGATGGCCAGTAAAAATTTTTAAGAACCCTTTCTTTGGTTCTAGCTATCCCCATATGACCCGCTAATGGGACATCATGTGCCAAATGCAATACTGTTGCGATCAGCAACGCTGGCACAACGACCTGCTTTAAAATGGAGGACACCGTTACATACTTACGGAACAGAATGCCCGCCTGAACAATAAAGGAGGACGACCCGTTCTTATATCTCCTTGTTTTCTCGGTTCGCGCTTCCCCAAAACATGGGTTTAATGATGGGTCCTCCCTTTGTAATTTCGCCAAGCGCTCTGGCGTGATATCTAGGTTGACCGCTGGGGTAGCCAAAGGTCTAATCTTATCTTTATCAGCTACCCGCCGACGTGTTTCGACCGCGGCGCAAAAGTCCATACCTTTTGATTGCGACCATGCTTGCACGTTCTCATCTGAAGGGGAAACGACCCGTGATACATTCCCAATGATGAGCTGGGCGCCTGGAAAACAACCAACGACTGCTTCGACTTCCCCGCTAAGGAAAGGTGTATCTATCATTATTCTTGCCATGGGTAATTTCTCAATGGCCCCCGAAAATTGGATGCACGGGACAGTCTCACCTGTAAGCTGTGAATCCCGAATGCAATCCCTATGCACTCCCACAACGGTAGATCCTGTATCTCGTAAAACCGAAACCGGTTCGTCCCCAACAAACCCCGGATAAACCCTAAGACCACCTCCTGTATGACATGAATTTATAACGGGGATCTTTCTCCCACAAGGTAAAACACCGGAAGATAATAACTTCTCACAACTGGGACACTTAGAATACTGTCCGCCTCCGTTGTCCGATGTAACACACGCAGCCGCATGATGAAATTTATTTGGGGAACATGGACTGGAGCTACTGTCCACGTTCGCCGCTATCCTACCTGCAGGGCAGTTCACGCTGATGTGATCTGCTCTTCCGCAGTTCCAACACTTCGCGGCCCTACACTCGCGTGAAAAGTGACCCATGCGTCCGCAAGTCCAACACTCCGCTCCCTGTGCTGTACTAGGCCTGGGTCCCCGTGACCCATCGCGACCGGAACTAAAGTCCCTATGCCGTCGGTCATCGGCAAAGGTCACAATTCGCCCCCGGCCATTACCGCGACCTAGCCCTCCTGCTCGGTCAAACTTACCGGATCCATATGCCGGTGATTGGTGATAGCCCCTACGCTGCCCCTGGGCTTGCCCGCTATAGGCACCACGCTGACGCGACCTGTCCCTAAGTCCTGCCGGCGACCCCTCGACAACGGCGACGTACCCAGCATCTTGGACGTACGCCCTGGCGACTGGTTTGGACGGATGTGCCGTACGGTATGCCTCCGCCAACTTAGACGCCTCCTGCACCGTCGCGGGTTCGTTCTCTTTCAGGAAAGCCACCAGATCTTTGTGGCACGACGCGTACAGCTGGTCACGGATCATTAGGTCTTTCAGTTTAGCAAAATCCGTGCCCACATGCGCCAAGTCTACCCAGTTCGCGAAATACTCCGTTAGTCTCGCGACGAAGGCAGCAAAGTCCTCCCTGGTATCTGCACGTGCCCGCCTAAACTGCTCCCGGAAATATTCCTCGGTACGCGCAAATCGGCGAAGCAGCAAAGCCTTTAGCTTATCGTAATCTTGCACGTCTTCGCGCTGTAGCTCTTTAAAGTATGTTAACGCTCGCCCCTGCAATAGCGATGCCAGGTACGTGGCCCATAATTCCTTATTTTCCCCCCATTGCAATTGTGCGTTCAGTTCGAACCTGTAAAGGAAGGCGTCTATGTCGTCCTTCCGGTCGTCGAACGTAGGGAGCTTAATCCTAACGCCACCTTTATTGTGTACCTGCCGCTCAACCGTTTCCGTTGGCGTATTCCTCTTGAGTTCTAACTCCGCAATCTTTACTTGCGCCTCTATCTCCTTTAACCTTATCTCCTGCTGCTTAAACTCCCTTTCCTGTTGCTGAGCCTCTAACTCCTTTAACTTAAACTCCCTTTCCTGTTCCTTATCCTTAGCCTCTCTCTCCTGTTGCTGATGCAACTCCTTTAACTTAAACTCTCTTTCCTCTTCCTTATCCTTTTTTTCCTGTTCTCTATCCTTAGCACGCTCATCGCGCATTTCTGCCTGCTGTTCTTTAATCCAGCCGCGTAGCTCCTCTCCCTCCAGGCCAAGTTCCTTACCCAACTTCATTAGTTGTTGGAGTTCCGCCATTTCACAGATTTATGGTTATGGTATCTATTATAAGACGACCAACCTGTCGGTATGATCACTAACGATACGACCAGAGACCTGAGATCACACCAGATATAACAATACCCAGTTGTCTCAAATACAATTCAGAAATTTACCTTTACAGCACAACTAATTCTATATCTATAAAATGTATAGCACTATTAATTATAAAAGAAAATAGAAACGACAAGAATGAAGAAATACAGTAGAAGGACCACAAGTACGTCAAGGACAACGAACCAGACTAGGACAAAGACCTAAAAAAGAAAATATAATGGAAAAAAGAATGCAACCTAACTACGCCGATTACACTACACGGTACGAACAAGAACAGAGTCTGAAAAAAAAGAACGTATCTATAGATAGGTAGAAAGAGGGACAAGAGAATACGTCTTCCTGCGGAACAGAGAAGATATCGACGCTACAACTAACACTAACAAAGCCCTACAGAATGTTCACCGTGATGAACGAAGTTCCAAGTTTATCACACCTTTTTTTTAAAGGATAAACTAGGTTCAACACAGCAAACGAAAACGGCAAAAACAGAGAAAAAGACAGATTAAAGGAACAGCCCCCGATCCAGGGTACAAAATTTCAGTTTCACTTAACTTCGAATTTTGAGTTTAACTCCTCCCCTTAATCGGAGCTCTGGCCGCTTGACTCCTCAGGCTGGCACACACACTTTGCAGAAATTTAAGTACACATTAATACATATTCATCAAAATACATGCATCAATACATATTATTCATAACCATACATAAATCATACCATCATGACATTTCCATTCATCCCACGAACAAAGACAACAGCACGAATTCCTAGCACAACAGAAAAACAACTAGATATAATGAATACACAATGTCAAAATGACCACAGGTAAACAGGACGAGCCCCCAGTGTCACAAATCCCAGACTGGGAGATGTAATAAGTTATGACAGGACAACAATCACGAACAAACAAGTTAACACTTAACAGAACAACCCATCAGACTCACACATTTATTAAACATAATTATACATATAATAGCGCAATTACATACATTATATTATTGAAATGACTGCCGTACAACGGCCTTATCCTCACACACACTCTCCCTCGGATCCACAATCCGGTAGTTACTCCTAAAGGCACTTCGGCCTCAGCCTCTCCCCTCAGGGTCTTAATAGTACATTAATGATTCACGGGCACCGCAGTCTCTCAACATCACCTTCCTATTGCCATACCCTTAGCACTCCCCTAGCACCTCAGCAGGGCAATAACACATTATTATTTCCATAGCCATCAACATGGCAACAACATAGTATCAGTTCACTAGCCTATCAACATGGCAACAATATAGTATCTCATTCACTCTCATATCTACGTCCCTGTCCGTGGCCTGACTGCCACGACTTTATGTGCCTCTACTGTCCTGTACTGACAGCCTCACTTCTGGCCTATGTGTGGCCTCCGGCCCTAGGCTGGCCTATCCCCTGTGCTCATCGAGGTGGCTCTGCGGCCCGTCCCCGACACCTACAAGAATAACATTACATCGGTATAATACCCTACCATTTTTATTCGCTCCACCTCTCCTTACAATCCATGAGCGTACACACACTAGTTCACCTTTCACTCACCACACATCTTACGGTAACACACCTCCATCGGAGTACACACTACTCACTCGCGCTACAAATCCATGAACTCACTTTCATCTATCGCTCATGGCGCACATTGCTATATCCAATATCAAGGACTTCCACATTCCTCACATATACTTATTTACATCATGGTAATAGACGAATATAATATAATACATCAATCATAATAATCAATCAACGTTCTACATACCAGTCATTACTGGAAAGACTCTTCCTAGTCTTCTCGACTGCTTCCCTTATGTCCGCCCGATGGGCTCTTATTCACAGGTCCGATCCGTAGGACCTTCTAACTTGCAGTGATAGTAATACCGCGCTTTCGCCTCCTTCAGACCCCTCCACTACTCACAACAGCACGCTTAACTTGCTGTCTACTGTGAGCCCTTCTTACTCTACACCCGCTCTGTAGCAATCCCCTTAATTGCACTCACTCCACTCGTGACAAAGGTACCGGTATCTTTAACGTGCGCAGCGTGCTCACGGGCCCTTCGAGTTTTTGTCCTTACCCGAGAAGACTAGGTGCTCAATCCTACTTACCATAAGATTAGGGACAAGAATTTCACCCCCCCCCCCCAAAAATTTTTTTTAAAAATTCCAATATGCCTGCACCGACCAAGGATGGAACCCTGTAATTCCGGCATGAAAGGCGAGCACCTTGCCTCTAAACCAATGTGTACCCCATTAATCAACGCCCACGAGACTGCAGTCTTTTTAAACCAACCGACCAGTCAGCCTACCAACTTCTACCAACTTCATTCCATTCTACACCTTGATCATCTCACTGCCTACTATCTCAATGACAACAAAGAAAGGGGAGGGGGGGGGGTAAAGATGCAGCACGAGGGGGGGGGGGGTTAAAGATGCATCAACGTCACCAAGAAGGCAGTTTATTAGGTCTGGTCAAAGACTGAGCTTCTACATTCTTTGGTCTGGTGAACATTACAGCTAAGGGTACTGTGACCCAACATTTGGATTGTGCGCCATGTACTGAGAATCGTGTTCATTCTTTCGGTCGAGGGATGGCGGGGGTTTTGAATGGGTAGAAAAGACACCCTATCTCTCCCTCTGTCTATCACTATCAGTCTGTCTCTGCTCTACCACCCGCCCGTCCATCCATCCTTCTACAATCAATCTTTTCATCTATGTGCCCGTCTCCATATTTGTCCGCATGTCCATCCGCCCGCCTGCCCATCCACCCATCCATAAGATAAGATAAGATAAGATAAGATAAATTTTATTCGTCCTTGTACAAGGAAATTTGTTTTGATCATTGAATACATAACAATACAGTTACAGAAGCAGAAAGTATGATACATCCATCCATCCATCCATTTGTCGGTCTATCTGTACGCCCGTCTGCCTGTCTACCTGTTTGCTTGCTTGCCTGCGACTTTCAGTAGAATAGGGCATAGACACAGACTATCAAGGATTAAAATAAAGTAATAGAAGAAACATTATACGCCGCTGCAGACTTGACACCTTCATGTATTTTATTTAAGCTTGGTCTGAACAAGCAATGTTTACATTAACATTCCATACGAGATGGATGACGAGTTTCGAGTCTGAGTTTGGAGAGAGCAATTCAACACGACAACGGCCACAATGTACTAGGAAGCAGCAAGAGAATCTTACTATAATTGAGCTAGAGGGTGAACCTGTGAGCAGCTAAAACTTCACGACTACGCCATCAAAAATTATGAAACTTGGTGTACTGCATCAATTTTTGACGAATACTTACGTGGACACATTCATTTTGAACAAAAATCAGTCTTTACTATTATATAATATTAAAAATTTTTAAGCCGCGTTTTCGCCAAGTAGAATAAAAAAAAGCACGGGCGGAAATTTCATCCTTGACCCCTCATTACACATTGGTGGTCGAAAATCAAGGCTATCACATGTGTGTATTTCTACGCAAGTTCTATTGGTCATTGCATCGAATCCAAATAATGCTGCTTTTAATGTAGCCTAGATCTAGATATAGGGTAGGGCTTCCTACGAAGAACCTGCAAGATTTATCGGGTCGGCTAGTAATAATAAGAGAATGATAGGGCAGGAGGACACCTTATACATTGTACTACCAAAACCGCCCAACAAGTAACTTAAATGACGACGGTATTGCCGCTGAGAGAAAAACATTTTTTTTTTAATCATGACCCGAATGAAAAGTTGCGCTTTGGATTGGGGGTGGGGTGGGGTGGACCTGGTGGTGGTGGTGGGGAGGGGGGGGTCAAGGGTAGAGTTGTTGCCTCTTTGGTGGGGGGGGGGGGAGGAGACAACAGGGAGAGGGTGGGGGGAAGGGAAGAGAGAGAAAGTGCCAGAGAATGAAAGAGGAGAGGGAGAATGAGTGAGTAAGTGAGAGAGAGACAGAGAGGCAGAGACAGAGAGAGAGAGAGACAGAGACAGAAAGACAGACAGAGTGAGGGAGGGCGGGGCACCGCAAACATAGGCATTCTTCAACACTACAGAACACCCCCAAGGAAGCATGCTACACAAGGAAAAGGCAGACCCAAAAACAAGAAAGGGTGGGCTGGGCTGGAGATGCCAGTTCTCAAGTAAAGGATTCATCAGGCACAAGCCGGCAGCTGTCAATCCATCCAGGATTAGCCGATTGCCAAAGAGTGCTGGTGGCAAGGAGGAGATCTGAACGAGAGAAAGTCAAATGAGAACCGGATAAATGCGGGCCATAAGAAATGGGAGACGAGACTGCTTGTTACATATCTAAACGTAATATTTAATAATAATAATAATACTTAATAATAATAATAATACAACTATACAACCTGCTCCGAACTTCACTGGTTCAGAGACAGAGAGTGTACGGGGGAAACAAAGAGAGAGAAAAAAACGGAGAGGGAGAGAGAGAGATACAAAGACTGTAACTTAAATAACGGAAAGAGAGACGGAGAAAAAGAATTAGAGAAACGGGAGAGAGAGAAAAAGAAAGAGAAGGGACGAACAAGAAAGAAAGAGAGAAAGAGAAGAGAGAGAGAAAGAGGAGGGGCGATGGAGAAAGAAAGAGAGAGGGGGAGAGAAAGAAAGAGAAGTGACGAGAGAGAAAGAAAGAGAGACAGAAAGGAAGAGAAAGAAGGAAAGAGAAGGGACGAGAGCTAAGGAAAGAGAGAGGGGGAGAGGGAGAAGGTGCCAGAAAAAGAGTGACAGTAACAAAGAGAGAGTGACTGCGGGAGGAAAAAATACGAGAAAGGGAAAAGGGGAGAAAGATAGTGTGCTGAGATAGATAGATAGACAGACAGACAGAGGGAGGACTTCCGAATGCGTTCCATAGCTCGACAAGTGCATAGGCATTGTCAGATTAATATGTAACGACGTGAAGGTCTAGTCAGTTTGTATCATCGAGGCCGTAGGCCGATGTTCGTCTGGGCAGTAGTCAGATTGACATATATCAGGGAAAGCCGCCGGGGTAGCTATGTATTGTTTTCACTCGGGCTGTGGAACGCATTCGGAAGTCCTTCCCAGACAGACAGACAGACAGACAGACAGACATACAGACAGACAGACAGACAGACAGACAGACAGACAGACAGATAGATAGATAGATAGATAGATAGATAGATAGATAGATAGATAGATAGATAGATAGATAGATAGATAGATAGATAGAATGGGCTTGGCTCAGTTTTTAGGCTTCATCCATACGTCCGTATGTCAAAATGTTTACACAGTCAGCTAGTCCACTCTAGGCAGCAGTATTTGGAGAATTCAGTGAAGGGCTATTCAGGCATGCAGTGTACGAACAGTAAGATTCAATTCTGACACTATCCCTTACAGAGATGTAAACCCGCAATTCTTGTGTACAGACGGGCTGTTCCCGTTTTTGCTATGCAGCACAACACAATTAGGCCTGCAATTCTTGTTCACGGCCAAGTTCAATTCAAATTCAATATCTTCCTGATTTTGCTGCACAGCTCAACACATTTAAAGCATGCAATTCTTCAGGTTCTACTAAATTACATGTACTTTCCTGGTTCTGCTTTGCAACTCAACAGAATAGGGATGCAGAGTATCTAAATAGTATTTGATTTCCTGAATAAGGCTAGGCTCAGTTACGAGACTACGTTTTACTTGTTGTTGTTGTTGATGATTTTTCGCTATTTTTCCTCTTGACAACAACTAGAGTCCAGTGACAGAAGACAAAAATAACAGTAATAACAGCAGCAGCAACAACAATGACAACGACAACAATGTGCGCCTTCAAATGTACAAGTATCCGCGTACACACACAATAAAAGTGGCTCTTGATTTTTTTAAAACCCATTACTCTTCCTTCATTCTTGTCCCAGAACTTTTATCTCTCCTCCTAGTCCTAGTGGAGATTTCAAAGAAACATAAATTATAACACAGCTTCCGCTGGCTCAGAGCTTCCCTATCTGAGGTCTGCCTACTCAGGGGGTAAATTTGCTGATTCTGCATTTGTACATATATTTTATACATTTTTTTAACTATAAATGTTTTTTGAAATACTGACGCAAAACTATCCCATTCTTAAAACAGCGAAAGGCAGGCGGCGCCACTTCAGGTCACCAGGAATCAGAACAAAAAGATAGGTTATCACGGTTGCCGAGATGCGTAGCGCCACCTACAAAAGTTCACGAGCTACAAGAAGGTAGAACAGTAGCCAGTGTGCCATGGTGCGCGCCCAGAAGTTAGCAGGAAGTGATGACGTCACTGCTCCATGTGTTCGTGTAAAAAAAAAAAGGCTCGAAAGCAAAACCAACAACATAAAACAAACAACAAAATTCTTCCCCATCATTAGTCTCCAGAAAGAAAAAAAAAAAAACATTCTTGAATGGACATATCCCAGTTGCCTGAACGGCGGTAGATCTATGTCTTGTTAAAAATCGGGCGAGTTTTCTTTTCTTATACTTGTATTCCAATCTCCAAATCTAAAAAAGAACCTCATGCAGGTTGAATGGAAGATACCTTTAAAATTTCACGCAAACCCTAGACGTAGGAGCGGCGGAAGGTCTTGGTTAAAAATCAGCGCATTTTTCTTTTTTTAATATGGATTGTTTACTCAAATGACCGAGCCAAACAGGGCGGGAGTAAATTTACTTTCGAAAAGTTGCCAAGGGCCAGTGGGTCGAGAAAGATTGGGAGCCTCTACGTTAGCTGTGTTTGAGACACCTCTGGCGGATTTGGCCGCTGCAGAACCGAGTCAGTTCTGACTTGCGTCTGTTTTGCCTAAGTTCAGGGCCGTCCTAGACAAAGCTACACAGGCTGCGGCCCGCTCCCTATGCAACCACTCAAATTTACAGGCACGGGGCCTCTTAAACCCTTTTTTATCCTTGCGAGATCTTTGTCTTCATCGTTATACTTTTTGCAAGCATTACCACCGTCAGGTTTTTAATTTCAGTTTAGATACCGCTCTCGAAAAAACTACATCTGCACTGTTTTCTAAACTTCAACATTCAAATGCCATAGTCCCATTTCTTCAATAAACCTGGTGGACCCCGCTCTAGGATTTGAACCGTGTTAAGTTCGTACATTTTCTTTTCTCAATGGATTTTCTATCGTACCCCCCCCCACCCCCCCGGGAACTGCCCAGTGTCCCCATGCGTTAAGACAGCTCTGCCTAAGTGCGCAAGGTTTCATTTTCCACCAGCTGCCTCAAGACAATTTGTGACGCGCCCGAACTAGTGACACAGACTTGTTTCCGTCTGGCAAGAGCGCCAGGTCCCGTTAAACTCCATAGTCCTTGTCAAATACTAAAACTCAGACAAAACTGATTTGACTCAGTGCGCAAAGGTCCTATTAAACTCCATAGTCCTTGTGAGAGACTAAAACTCAGACAAAACTGATTTGACTCAGTGCGCAAAGGTCCTGTTAAACTCCATAGTCCTTGTGAGATACTAAAACTCATACCAAACTGATTTGACTCAGTGCGCAAAGGTCCTGTTAATCTCCATAGTCCTTGTCAGATACTAAAACTCAAGACAAAAACTGACTTGACTCAGTGCGCAAAGGTCCCGTTAAACTCCAGTCCACATTTCATACTGAAACACCAGACAAAACTGACCCGAGCCAGTGATTCACCAGCCGTGGACCCCACAAACCCACCCAGAAACACTGACAGGCCAACTCAAGAAATACAAAAGAGAGACCGAGTGGAATGGGAACATAGCAATTGTCAAGCAAAGTCTGGGATATGAAAACTGAACACGACTCTGCAGATTCACAATACAAAATCCTGTGCATTATTAAGTGGCTCATACATGTTTTTCTTGTCTTTAATCCTCTAACACCTGCCAAGAGCAAACAACTTCTGCAGATTTCCTGTGCTCTTTTTTTTTTTTTTGAAGCCAAAGATTTCTCCACTGCCGCCAACGACAGCTATGGCCTGAATGTAAACGGTGTCAAATATTACAGGCTCTAGACTAGTGTTTCTCAACCTCTGTTGTCCCAGGCCCCTGCTTCATTTTTGTAACCCCCCCCCCCCCCCAAAAAAACAACAACAACACTCCACAACGATTGGACAAAGTTAGCATACAATTTACAGTATAATATAAATAACATGATACACACCCCATTCTGAAATCCCCGGCCCTACCAAAACATTGCTATGCCTCACCGGTAGGGCATGCACCCCACTTTGAGAAACACTGCTCTAAATCGTGTGCATAAAGATATAGCTCAAGTGTTGCTCTCTCTCTCTCTCTCTCTCTCTCTCTCTCTCTCTCTCTCTCTCTCTCTCTCTCTCTCTCTCTCTCTCTCCCATGCCTACTGTCAGCTTAAAATGCTTTTTGTTCATTTTTTAAAATATATATATTAAAAACAACAACAACAAACAATGAGCTCTTTCAATAATAGTACATCTAAGCTGCCCCCGCCCCCACCAAAACAACAACAACAACAAAAATAAATCAAATAAAAATGAACGATAAATCATATCAGCTGGCCCGATAAAAAAATACAACCTTTTCAAATCCACTGTGACTTAACGTTATCAGTCAGCCGTTGTACATCTTCATCACACAGCCAAATGATAACTTAACTCACAACAGATCTACAGGATAACAAAGTAAGTCATACTTTAAACCAGTTGCTTACGGCTTCAAGAAAACAATCAGCTGCCAACCCATTAGAGTTTTGATTGGCCAGAGTGACAACTGATACTGTGAGGACTTTGAGTTTGGAGCAAGCACGCCAACACGATAACGGCCTCACTGTGCCAGGAAAGAGCAAGAAAATATTTTTTTAAAATCTCGTGCCAGCTAGTCCTTTTGACGGCGTCAAGATGTGGCAAATAGAAAAACTTGTAGGTAGCATGCTAGCAAAGCCTCGCGTAAGAAACCAAACGATACTTCAAGAGGTCTCTTCCAAAACCGTATTAATTACTGTATACACACTTATGTGCATGTGTTGAATAAGGTGTCCTTTTGTGCGTGGAATATTGTTCCAAAATTACAACATACCTTTTTTCTATTCAAGGTGAACACGCATGTAGCATCTGCGGGCTACCCCTTGCCCTCCCCCGGTTTTGTTGTTGTGCTGGTGGCTGAGCATGTGTTCACTACTTTTTCATTTTATTGTTGACAACCGCCAGAGTGTACTGTACCCAGTGACCTGACCTGCTTTTTCTAGTGACTGGTTTTTTTCCTCGGTCGCTTGTTGTCAGGTGTTTTGACTCGTTCAGTAAATATTAGTATGTTCCCGAATATTCGATAACGTTATGGATACGAATGTTTACGCCAGATTTGGCCTTGGGTGATGTGACCTGATGACGTATTGATGCGTGATTGGTTAGTTTGTGCGAGGGCAAAGGTAACATTTATTTCGGGAACTTTCTGTAGGAATGTTTATATATATAGACCTGTGTGAGTGGTTGGTGGGTGAGTAAGTGAGTTTCCTTTTGTGTGGCGTAGATATTTAGTTTCGCTGGTGTCTTCCTAGTATTTTATTGTTCACTATACAGTTATTAAACTTTGGTATTATTTAATCGATCGTCGGATCTCGTGTTTATTTATTCTACAGCTGTAATAGTTTCGTTTTCTAAAGGGTTGTAGTTAGATCAACTAACTCCCCCCTACTATAACGTGCTAGAACAACCTCAGCTGTTACATATTGGGGGCTCGTCCGGGATCCGACCATATTCGAACGGACCAGATCAAAATTATTAGATTTATTTACATAGTTTACTGTAGGAATATCATCGACAAGCTATCTACAACATGTCGGAGGTTATTGGAAGGCTTAGCCAGGAAGCGGACGCTATGGAGCTCACTGGGCAGGAGAGACGGGACTACCTCCGTGAAGGCCTAGAAAGAGAAAGACAGCTGGAGGCTCAACGACAGGAGAAGGAGGCTGAACGACAGGCTCGGGAGAAGGAGGCTGAACGACAGGAGAAGGAGGCTGGACGACAGGAGAAGGAGGCTGAACGACAGCTGGAAAGGGAAAAGATGAACCACGAGTTGGAGATAGAGAGAATGCGCCAGCAACGTGGAGAAGACCAACGACCACGCCAGTTCTAAGAGACCCAAGCTACCTGCATTTCAGGACAAGAAGGAAGATCTGGATAGCTGGTTGCTGCGGTTTGAGAGGTTTGCCGAGACAGCTGAATGGCCCAGATCCACCTGGACGACATCACTGTCTGCCCTGCTGACCGGGAGAGCTTTGGAGTGCTTCTGCAGACTACCGATCGACGAAGCCAAGGACTACGACAAGGTCAAGGAAGCGTTGCAGAAGAGGTACAACCTGTCAGAGGACGGATACAGACTCATGTTCAGACAAGGTAAGCCTGAAGATGGAGAAGATGTTGGAATGTTTTTGACCAGGATCAAGACCTATCTAGAGAGGTGGATAAAGCTGTCGAAGACGGAGGAGACCTACGAAGGAGTGAGAGATCTGTTCGTCAGAGAGCAATTCATGGATGCCTGCCCACCAGACCTTGCAACCCATGTGAGGGAGAGGAAACCAAAGACGCTACAGGACATCGCAGATTCAGCGGAGGCGTACCTGGTAGCGAGGAACCGGACGCTCAGCGGGAGCGCCAGACTGCAGAGCCGGCCAGTGCGACAGAGGCCCAACGGAGACAGAAGCCCACAGAGGCCGGGACACAAGGCGACGGAGTGTCGTGCAAAGTTAAACGACAAAGGTGAGTTGAAATGTTACCTTTGTGGAAAGCCAGGCCACGTTCGGAGGATGTGTCCAGCCCAGAAGGATATGGGACGAGGCAAGCCGAACAAGGCGGCGGCGGCCGTAGTGATAGCGGCGGACGAGTCGTCGAGACAGGATGCGACGACGGCTGACACCAGCATCAACGTTCAAGCGGTAACGAAGGACGGGAAGCTACAGTTAGCGGTGCCTGTTACGTGCGGAGGATGCAGTGAGGGAAGGACCGTGGAGAAACTGAAGTTACCAGTGATGAAGGGCTTGATTGGAAATCGAGCGGTAGATGTCCTAAGAGATACCGGCTGTGAAGGTGTAGTGGTGCGGCGAGCACTGGTGGACGACGGACAGCTCACCGGTGGGAAGAAACTTATCGCGAGGATCGATAACTCCTTGCTAGCGGCGGAGGAGGCCATTATCGACGTGAAGACGCCTTACCTGACGGGCAAAGTGACGGCGCTGTGTCTCCCGGAGACCATCTGCGACCTAGTAGTCGGGAACGTGGACGGAGCGAAGGATCCGTACGACCCTGATACTGAGGTGATGGTAGGAGCGGTGACCACGAGGGCCCAGGAGAAGAGGAAGGACCGGTCTACGTCGCTGAAGGTGCCGAGGGCAGAACGGCACGCGGGAGTGGATAGAGAGGAACTTATCCGACTCCAAGAAGAAGACGAAGTCATTAGGAAGTTAGAGCAGAAGAAGATCCCAACTAATAGAGGCAATAAATCTGTTCATTTTGAGAAACATGGAGGAGTACTGTACCGGATCTACAAGGACCTGAGACAGGCGACGGTTATAAGGCAAGTGGTACTACCCGAGAAACTGAGAGAGTATGTACTGAGTGTAGCCTACGACTCGATCGTCGGAGGACACCTCGGCGTGGAGAAAACCAAAGACAGAGTTATGAGCAATTTTTATTGGCCTGGAATTGAAGGTGACGTCGCGAGATACTGCCGCTCATGCGACATATGCCAGAGGACGGTGAACAAAGGAGCGACCCCAAAGGTGCACCTGCAGAGTATGCCAGTAGTGGACGTACCATTTAGGCGAGTGGCCGTGGACTTAGTAGGACCTATCGACCCCCCAAGTGAAGGTGGACATCGGTATATCCTAGTGTACATAGACTACGCTACTCGTTACCCCGAAGCCACACCCTTGAAGAAGATCGACGCAGAAACGGTAGCAGAAGCCTTAGTGAACATCTACAGCCGTTTGGGTGTGCCCGAAGAGATCTTGTCGGACCAAGGGACCCAGTTTATGTCAGATGTCATGAAGGAAACGAATAGACTACTGGGAATTCGACAGTCGACCACTACAGTCTACCACCCTATGTGCAACGGGTTGGTGGAGCGATTTAACGGCACACTGAAGAAGACCTTAAGGCGACTGTGCGCAGAGCAACCCAAGCAGTGGCACAGATACATCAACCCGCTGCTCTTCGCATATCGTGAAGTTCCCCAAGAGTCGACCAAGTTTGCCCCATTCGAGTTGCTGTATGGGAGAACTGTGAGAGGACCAATGCACATCTTACGACAACTATGGACCAAGGACGTAGAGGAGCCGGAAACGAAGACCAGTTACCAGTACGTCATGGAACTACGTGAGAGGCTGGAGGACACATGGAAGTTAGCGACGGAAGAACTCTCCAAGGCTCAAGGTAGACAGAAGACCTACTATGACCGGAAGGCGCGAGAGAGGAAGTTCCGCCCCGGAGATGAAGTGTTGGTGCTACTGCCGACGAACACTAACAAGCTCCTAGTCCAATGGAAGGGACCATATAAGGCAGTCTCAGTTGTCGGTGTTAACGGCTATAGAGTCAAGATGGGTGCAAAAGAAAAGACCTTGCACGCCAACCTCCTCAAGAGATACATTCCAAGGACGTCAAAAGCAGCAGCAGTGGCAATGGAACCGAGACCTATTGTGACCGAGATGTGTGGGATGGACAACAGTAGGAGAGATACCACGCCTGAACATGTCAACGCCATAAAGGACGGCGGCGGTGATAGTGCTGAGAGTGTACTGGCAGAGGACGACATGATGGACAAGAGTCAACCCGTGGAGTCAGCTGGCATGACAATCATCGAGGACTGCGACCTGGAAGGCGACAACGGTGGAACGACGGAGGACCTTGCCGACCTAGGAAGCTGGAACCAGAATGAAGGCTACAGAGATGTCCAGTATGGAACGCAACTGACATCGGAACAACGTCAAGAACTCTGCGATGTGGTGAAGAATTACCAGCACGTCTTCACCAATCTCCCTGGATGCTGTCAGTTGGGTGAACATCGCATCGACCTGACGACAGAAGTACCAGTTCGTCAACGACCATACCCGGTGCCCTACGCTATGCGCGACTCATTGAAGGAGGAGCTTAGCACCATGGAATGGCTGGGCATCATTCGAAGGAGCTCATCAGCTTATGCTTCACCTATTGTTGTCGTCAAGAAGAAGGACGGATCCAACCGAGTCTGCATCGACTACAGGAGGTTAAACAAGATCACAGTATTCGACCCTCATCCGACAGCAGCGCCATCAGAAGTGTTTCAGAGTCTCTCGAGAGGAAAATTATTCTCTCGGATTGACCTGAGCAAGGGATACTGGCAAGTGAAAGTTCGAGAGCAAGACATTCCCAAGACGGCGTTCGTCACCATGGGCGAACACTATGAATTCATTCGGATGCCTTTTGGGATGATGAACTCAGGAGCCACGCTGAACAGGATCGTAAAGCCATTGATCCGTGGAATGAACAATGTGACAGCATATGTGGACGACCTGCTGATCCATACAGAGACATTCGACGAGCATGTGAAGACTCTCAAGGACTTACTGCAGAGGATGGACCAAGCTGGATTAACTGCAAGACCATCGAAGTGTCTGATTGGAACGTCTGAAGTAGACTTTGTTGGACACTTACTGGGAGAAGGTATGATTGGCCTGTTAGAAGAGAATGTATGTAAGGTACGAGACGCACCCAGACCCACCACTAAGAAGGAAGTGAAAGCATTCTTAGGATTAGTGGGATATTACCATGAATTTATTCCTAACTTTTCAGCGATTGCATCACCATTGTCTGATTTACTTAGAAAGGGTCAGCCCAATATAGTTCAGTGGGATGAAACGCAGGAGAAAGCGTACACCTCTTTGAAGAATGTCATTATCTCCAAACCCGTGTTATGTTTGCCAGATTTTTCCAAAGAGTTTGTCTTAGCAACTGATGCATCAGATCGCGGATTAGGCGCTAGTCTTATGCAGGAACACGAGGGAAAGTTGTACCCTGTGGCATATGCTAGTCGTAAGCTATTGCCTCGTGAGACAAAATATTCGGTCTCAGAGCGCGAATGTTTAGCTATTGTTTGGGCTGTAAAAAAGTTTACTTTGTATTTGTATGGAAAGGAGTTTGTGCTCCAAACTGACCATCGGTCATTAGAGTTTTTGAACTCTGCCAAGTTTGACAGTCCAAAGTTATTACGATGGAGTTTATTTTTACAGTCTTATCGATTCAGGATTCACTACGTAAAAGGCAGAGAAAATGTCTGTGCCGATTTCCTGAGCAGGGTATTTTAAAGTAGTACACTATCAGTGAAATGCATTGTAACCCATACTTTTGCCTACTAGATGAATTTCTAGGACGGCAGTATTGTACTGTAATTGGGGACATAGTTCATCTGTGACTGAATATTGAATTGATGGCTGATAGAGAGTCATGATGTGTTAGTCACATTTTGATTTTATGCTATGTCATATTAGTTACCAATGGAACTTGGTGTAATTTTTGGAAAATGTAACCCAAATGGGGACTGCGAGCAATGTTGCAATGTTGTAACTTGTTTTGACCTAATATGATGAAGAAAGACCCTAACCAGTGGTCGGTATGTATTGGTATTTTTGCGATTGTACGTATGGGTTATACATTTTGGAGATAACCATGTTATGTACAACAAGTCATATGCTATGATTCGTGCACGAAGCATTATGTAAACGATGGGCCATCGTTTCACCTTATATGATTTGTAATAATATCATTGACCATTGTTTCACCACAGTGGTGGCGTTGTGTTATTTTGACTAGTAGGCCTACTGTTTACTATTGGGAAGCAATGACGGTATTGTATTAGTTATGGTATTAGTGATGCAAAGTACACTGCATTGTATTGTATTAGTGATGACATTCGGGAAGACACTGAAATTGTTATTAATTGTAATAGAATTAGCAACTACCTTTGTGAGATTGGGAGTGCTATAAGATTATTTCACGATAGTGCAGACGCTGTATAATGTTTTTGGAGTTGAAAGATATTCAACTTAAATTGGGGAGTTGTGTAGCATCTGCGGGCTACCCCTTGCCCTCCCCCGGTTTTGTTGTTGTGCTGGTGGCTGAGCATGTGTTCACTACTTTTTCATTTTATTGTTGACAACCGCCAGAGTGTACTGTGCCCAGTGACCTGACCTGCTTTTTCTAGTGAGTAGTTTTTTTCCTCGGTCGCTTGTTGTCAGGTGTTTTGACTCGTTCAGTAAATATTAGTATGTTCCCGAATATTCGATAACGTTATGGATACGAATGTTTACGCCAGATTTGGCCTTGGGTGATGTGACCTGATGACGTATTGATGCGTGATTGGTTAGTTTGTGCGAGGGCAAAGGTAACATTTATTTCGGGAACTTTCTGTAGGAATGTTTATATATATAGACCTGTGTGAGTGGTTGGTGGGTGAGTAAGTGAGTTTCCTTTTGTGTGGCGTAGATATTTAGTTTCGCTGGTGTCTTCCTAGTATTTAATTGTTCACTATACAGTTATTAAACTTTGGTATTATTTAATCGATCGTCGGATCTCGTGTTTATTTATTCTACAGCTGTAATAGTTTCGTTTTCTAAAGGGTTGTAGTTAGATCAACTAACTCCCCCCTACTATAACGTGCTAGAACAACCTCAGCTGTTACAACGCACTTTAGTGCTTTCCCGGGTTTAGTACCAACTTTCGAAACTTCTTTGTAATAACTCGGTCTAACGGAATTTTACAAAACGCGCAGAAACAAACTCAGAATCAATCTACAGCCTAGCAAATGAAAAAATCAGTTCCGTTAGAATTAGTGAAAAAAACGAGCCTGTGCGTAATTTTCAATAACTCCAACAGACAGTTTTCAAGATAGTCAATGTTGATCCCGCTTATTCTAAAAAAGACCCATATTAGCATGCCATTCTCAGCTTTGTTCCCATTTCTAAGGGGTGTATTATACTAAGCCCGGAAAGGCACAATCAGCTGCTGGGAGACAAGAAGTGTACACTATAATTTCCTAGTGTTAGTTAAGCCGGGTAGACCCCATCATACTAAGCCCAGTCAGACACAGTCAGATGTTACCTGCAAAATGTACATTGTATCAAAGCAGTAATGGCAGAAGCTGAGTGCATCTGACCGGGCTTAGTAAGATAGGGTCTACCCAGATTAAGTAAGAAAATATAGAGGAAGTTTTGTAGTGCACTTTTTGCCTGCCGGCATCTGTGTGTGATACCGGGCTCAGTATGATACTTGACCTGCAAAATCTTTCTGTGCACATTTCACAGTGGAGAAGACTGTCTGACAAAATATTTACTTTGAAAACTTTCATCGGGGGATGCAAGGAAAGATCAAATGTTTTCAGCATCTCTTCTCCGCTACTGTTACCACTGTTAATATTTGTCTTTACCCTTCTTCCTAACCCGGCCTCTCTCTCTCTCCCTCTCTCGTTCGTTTAGTATAGTTTTGATAATATGAGGGGGGGGGGGGTTAAAGGGTCGGGACAAGAAAACGTGATAGAAGAGGGAATGTGTCACATGACACTAAACAGACGGTGTATTTGAAAATGTTGAATTTAGTTGTTGGCGAACACACAAGGGCATGTCAAGACTTCTGCCCAGAACAGCGTTTCTTTTTTTTTCTCTTTTTTCTCTCACTAATTAAACAACTTGCAAATGAAATACATTACAGTACTATGTTTAATCTTTGGAGTTCATTTAACATTTGCAGTTCACTAGAAGCTTCTGAACTGATGCCGGATTGGACTTGAAGTCAACAGAAACAGGTCACATGCCGACGGCTTGCCCTCATACTACTATAGTTCTTCAAAATGAATCGAAGAAACACAAAATAATGTGTCTTGAATAATAGACGCCTTAAGCTGGGTTTTCATGTGTAACGGAAACGTAAAAAATCCTTCAAGCAGTGAACTAGAAAGAATGTTTTCATGTTTATGGAAATGCCGTTTCCGTACGTATAGAAACACTCTTTCCTTTTACTACTTAATGGATTTTTGACGTTTCCGTTTGCCGTTTCCGTACACAAGAAAACACAGCTTAAGTATCCGTAATTATAAACCGTAGCCTTAGGTTAAATGTCCAAAATGTTTGGCAGTTGATAGGAGACCGTACTAATTTACATAGAAAGCTATAGCTGTACAGTGAACACAACTCCGTATTTTCTCTCTTCGGCTTTGTAATTAGACTGCTCTGCCCTAGCAAACAGCCCAAATACATGCATAAATGTGACTTCTACACAAATTTTGAAGATTTTACTTTTTGCATAGTGGCTGATTTGATGCCACAGGAAGACAAGACAGATAGATAGACACACAAGCAGAAAAACAACAGACATACATACAGACAGGCAGGCAGGCAGACAGACATACAGACAGGCAGGCAGGCAGACTGACAGGTAGACAGACAGACAAGCAGAAAAACAACAGACAGACATAAAAACAAATAGTCGGACAGACAAAAAAAAAAACCTTCCGGGATGAGACTTATTTGGCCCGATAAAATTCCTTTAAAACCTCTGTCAGATAAACAAGGGAAAAAAAATATTGGTTTTGTTAGGTCTCACTTTCAGAAATCATAACTCCAAATAAGCCAGATGACGGACCCAACTTTAACCCTATTGGCGCCACAGTACCCTGCTCTTTCAATGTTTACTTTGATAAAATTCTTGCTGAAACAGAACTAAACCGTGCACGGCTTGTCGTGTCAACCTGACTTCTGACACCCACTGATCTGGTGAGTAAGGGTACAAACATAGAGGCCACGGAATTCTGTCACGGAGCCACGAGGCGCTTTTGGTGAGAAGAATTGCACTATATAAATGGACCGAATCTAGGTGGGCTCTATGTGGGGGACAAGGTGGTCTAGAGGCAAGGTGCTCGCCTCTCATGCCAAGGGTCCCGGGTTCTAAACCCGGGCAGTGCAGGCATGTTGGAAAGTGGATTTTTCTCGTATTTTCAAGTCCCTGGTCCTATTGGGGGGTAGGATCGAGTAGTTCTTGGAAATTGGATTTTTCTCATATTTTCAAGTCCCTGGTCCTATTGGGGGGTAGGATCGAGTACCTAGTCTTCTCGGATAAGGACGAAAAAATTCGGAGGGCCCGTGTGCACGTTGCGCACGTTAAAGATACCTTGGCAGTTGGAAATCGTAAAGAGCAGGCCGAAAGGCCGCTGCCCGGGCAAAATTGAAATTAATAGATTAAAATTTATCCATATCATCTCCCCCCCCCCCCCCCCCCCCCGCCAGAACAAGAAATAATAAAACAAGTAAAGTGAGGTGTAAATGCCAAGGGCAGCGAACCTCCTAAAATAAAGACCTCAAATCGTGGGCTCTATGTGCAGTTGTTGAAATTATATAGTGCAATTCTTCTCACCTAAAGCGCCTAGTGGCTCGGTGACATAATTCGGTGGCCTCTGTTTGTACCCTTAGGTTTCAACCTGAGCCGCATTGTTTTCAGAGGTTCGCAAGCCAAACGAAGGAAAACACCGACCAACCAACCAAAAAATCTCTCTTTCTAGGTTTCTAAGTATGTTTTATCTCTGCTGGTCTCTCTCTCTCTGTCTGTCTTTCTCTCTCTCTCTCTCTGCACGTGTGTTTCTCTCTCATCCTCGTTTATGTGTGCGTCAGAGAAAGAAAGACACCGTGAAAGCACATTAAAAATAGAAAGTCGTTCATCCTCTCACACTAGCATACTACATACAACTTTTTATTTCAGCCACAGTTTGACCCTACCTAATGATAAGCATGGCTTCGCTACTAAGCTTATTGCACTGTACTTACCCCTCTGGTAGTCAGATGTAGATTGCCTTGTCCAAAAACTTCAGAAACATGCAGAACTGGTTTAAGATGGTCAAATAAAGGCAAAAATAAGCAAAAATAAATGGAAAAATTGTGCAAATGTATGCAAAAATAAATGAAAAAAATAAGCAAAAATAAATGCAAATATACGTAAAAATAAATGCAAAAATAAAATATAAAAATCGCCGTCCACTTCAAGTACTGACGTACCGCTTTCGATCATTCAGGTGGTTTTGAGTTATGGTCACCTTATCATTGCTCATGGTGAGATTTACATTCCCACAAAGTAAGGTATCGATATCTTTCATGGTTTTGAAGTTGTAAGCAGAAACGTTTTTATAACATCCAAGAAATAACAAACGTTACCAAAACTTTGAAACGAACCAAATATACGCACGAGAGATGGGCGATGAAATATTTTCACGAAAAACTTTTTGATGGGCAATTTTACATAAAATCAAAATGCAAGAATATCAATATAGATATACCACCACCAAAAAAAAAACAAAAAATTTTTTTAAAAATTAGAAAGCGTCTGAACTATGACACAATAGACACTTGAGGGTTAAAAAACAGACTGATAACGGAATCATCGCCAGAGATACAACACGTCCACCCACTAAAACTTACGGATGCTATGTGCGGACCTGTGTCCCAGTATATCGCTGCGGGGTTCTCTTCTATACTGCTTGGGTGACATTGGGAGATTAGGAGCAAGGGCTCAAAAACTAGTGCAGGGCAGTGGGTGATAAAGTAAGGCACGGCCTTTCAATACGAATAGTGTATAGAAGGTAGGAATTTAAAGAATCGCGTCAAAATGAAGAGAGATATGACTTCCGT
This sequence comes from Onchidella celtica, assembly GCA_963931925.1. NCBI lineage: Eukaryota > Metazoa > Mollusca > Gastropoda > Systellommatophora > Onchidiidae > Onchidella > Onchidella celtica. The sequence continues at coordinate 28,200,754 of OZ007573.1, read as the reverse complement.
GCAAATATGTGTACGTACAGGCGCGCTTTTGAATGTCGGGGGTGGGGTGATTTGAGTTTGGAGAAAGCCTTCGACACTATCTCGGCCATTATTGTGCGAGGAAGAAGCAAGGAGATAGGCAGAATAACAGAATGAGGGGACAGGGGACCTTACCAGGACGGCGATGTGTCACTAAGTGTGAATTTGGAGTTAGGGAAAGTGTCCGCAAGACAGCGGAGAAAATCACTAAAGTGACAGTTTGGATAAGAATTTAGCGGAGATAAGCGGAAAAGACGTCATTGTTTTCCTGATCTCTTATTCCGCCCCACCTCCAGCACACTTTCCACGATCTCTGCAGCCAGTTTCTAGCTCATAAATTTTAACATTTTTAAAACTTGTGTTGTCTAATCCAGGTCAAAATTGGCACAGTGACAGGCCAGCTAAGGCGTCCACTGAAATGTCAATCTACCCCAGCTCCAGAAAGTACAAACATAATGAACACACAGGTCACATAAACTGCAGAGGGTTCTATGGGTTGAATGCCATTCGATCTATCTCTGTCGCAGCCCATACAGCTCTTATTTGCCTGAAAGTTTACAGGTGCATTGCTATTGACCTGCAGAGTTTTTTTCAGTTTTGGACTTAGAGACTTAAAATGATGGGGAAGTAGGGCCTACTTGTTTTTTTTTAGTTTGCTTTGTGTCACTAATTTCGCCCCCCCCCCCCAATCCTTTCTTTCCCATGAACGCATGATCCCATGGCGCCATATCCCCCCCCCCCCAACCTCCCTAGCTGCTCACATGGGACATGGTTTGCACGGACATGAGAAAGTGAAAGGAAAAGGAGCGAAACCTAACGTTTTGTGCTGATTTCTTCCTGTCTCAAGTGGTGCCTTTTGCCTGTTACTGTTCGTACAATGGGACAGTTATGGGTGCTCATTTTTTAAGCACTCCCTGAACGCACACGTACGTCTTGCCACCAAAAGTAACTCCATGCCAGAACGTACGCGTACGTCAAAAATGACGAAGGGATCTAAGGATTAACCCTTCGACCAAAGCAACCTTTAGGACAACGATGTTTAACCTTTTTTTTTTTTTTACTTTTATATTCGATTATTTCACTCGTTGTCAACATGGCAAATGTAATGTAAATCTCAGTGGTGATTCTTACTAGTAGCACAGAACTAATCTGCAGTGAGCAGCAGTTTCACAATGACATGGCAGTAAAGCATTCATAAGGCCCAGGGCTTGGGGGTTAAGAACCACTGAATTAGAGTCGTACCCAAGGAGCTTAAATCTTACTGCAATGGAGCTAGAGGGGTGAACATGTAAGCATGTAAGAAGTCGTCATTACTGGTCAAAATAATTGTGAAATTTTTGTTGACAGACTCAGTTCTTGACGATAAATTACTTTGGTCACATCCATTTAGGACAAAATTCTGCCTTTAGTATTATTTATTTACGTTTTTGTTGTTTTGTTTTTTTTTGAGCTGCCAGAGTTTCGCATTTTCATCGAGTAAAATCGAAAATTTTAGTATGAGCGGAATTTCGCTCTGCGTTTGTCTTTACACACTGCAGGTGGGAACTCACCTTTATGACGTCATCTGCGTATTCTGCACGGAACTGCGGTGTAACAATAAGTTCTGTTCGACTTGTACCGAATTCAAGTGCCTTTATTCATATGGCCTACATCTAGAGACACAGTTTGGCTTGGTACAAAGAAAAGCCTCGCGATAATCGGCCTAACATAAATACAAAACAAATCACGCTAGCTTTCTGTCTCTGGGTGCCTCCATCACTACTTACAAAGAGAAAAATACGAAATACTGTATACATTTTTTAGTGGGGCCAACTACCGTCTTACATCTCGTTCACCTACGACCCGTTGCATCTGTACCAGTGGTTCTCAACATGGGCGATATCACCCAACGTGGGGGGGGGGGGGGCAAAAACCAAGAAAGGGGTTACAGGAGGGCGAAAACGATTTGGGGGGGGGGGGGCGATTTAGAGGTAGCCACTGACTTGTTCAACAGCACGGTTTATATGAACAGAAAAGGCCTATTTTTTTCAGTTCATGTGTGATGAAGCATGCTTTCTGTTTTATAATGAATAATCAACATACCCGTGGACATTGAAAAGGCTTTGGAAAACTTAACATCAAAGTTTGTGTGTGGTCTAGATCTTCTTGTGATGTCTACTGAGTTTAAGTAGGGATTTCAGGAGGGGGTGGGGAGAGAAGTGGGTGATGAAAGAAACTTTGGAACCTTTACAAAGTTGAGAACCACTGATCTATACGATCGCCAGGTAGCACATAATTGCTAATGGCGTATATGACCCCTCTTTGATCTTGGTCTACAAAAAAAAAATCTACAAAAAAAAACACATATTTGGGAAATTTGGCGAGGGGGATCGGGCTTGCCCACATACGACCCAGTTGGTGTCAGACCGGACTTGTACACTGCATCCTTCTTCTCTCTTCAAACCAGCCCGATCTAGGATCATGACCTCAAATTTGGACCATTACCTGGGATATCCAGATATTCTGAAGTGGACGATTGAAAAATTGGGATCACTCAGGCATGTCTCCGCAGAGCGCTATTAATGAGCTCATTCAACCTATCAGGAACAGCTGCCCAGTACTTGTGACTTTCGATTAATTACCCAGATGAATACATTATTCTCGTCTCTGTGCTAACATAACAACTAATAGATCTCATATTCCAAAGTTTTGAGAAAAACCAACAAAACTTTACCAAATTGCCATCGAATGAGTCCGCCCACAGCGTTATCATTGTTACTAGTACGGAGTGGCACATTATCATGTTTGTTTGGCAATTTTGGCCTCAGTCTAACTTTTCAAAAGCCAGTTTGTTAACAGTGAAGATAATGCATATTTTAATTGACTGATGGATTCTTTATTCACGGGGCGCTCTTTCTTTTTTTCAAAGTCTAACTGCTCTTGACAAAGTCTAACTGCTCTTGACAAAATCTAACTGCTCTTGACAAAGTCTAACTGCTCTTGACAAAGTCTAACTGATCTTGACAAAGTCTAACTGCTCTTGACAAAGTCTAACTGCTCCGCTAATCTAGTTTTACGGACAATGACGTAAGACATTCTTTGCCTCTATACTTGTCCACAGCATCCGTTCCACTTCGCACCTCGCCGCCATAGGGGCAAAGAGTTTTTCCATACATTTTCCGAAAAAGAAAAAAAAAAGCGGAGGGGATGCTGTGGACAAGAGCAGCAAATCAGCCATGGTCGGCATCGGGACGTCAAGCCATGAATGTGTCCTGCACTTTTCAGTAATGTGTCCTGGAGCACTTCCGGTAACACCCACACAGTTACAGAGCGCTATGGTATCTCCTGATTTCTCCGAAAAGATATCCTACACTCTTGACCAGTGGTTCTCAATCTTTTTCAGGCCATCACCCCCCTTCCTCCAGGTCCCAAATTTTCTTCCCGCTCCTCCATCCAATCTCTCCCCGGCCCCCAACATGCACCCATAATACACAGACTGCATAAAAATTATAATTTTGAATTTTCAAACCTTTAAAATTGTATGATTGCCTCTGTGTGTAGGCCTATTGATCATTCAGATACTACAAACCAAAAACGGTAAGCGTTCTTCATCAAGTTATGCAACCAACCAAAAAACCTTTCACAAGACACAGATCTTATGGAGAGAGACTCAGAGATGGTAGGCCACAAGATGCTGTCTGTGACTGGGTGGAACCTCTATCTTCATAAAGGCTGTGACATGTTCGCCCCCTAACTGTCACCCACTCACATCTTCTCCACCCCCTCCCCCGCCTTTCAAATCGTCCCTGTTGTCATTTTCGCCCCCTCCCCCCGCCATCGCCGTTTTCGATGCTTTCAGTCTCCTTCCCCCAAAACTCAAAATCGCCGGGGGGGGGGGGGGCAATATTGCCCACGTTAAGAACTACTGCTTCAGACTAACTAGGATATCTCTGGTGTGAAGAATCTAGCAAGTGTGTGAAACCTTCCCAGATCCGTGGAAGAGGCATCGCGGTGCCCTGGGGAATCCAGCTGAAGCCAGTGAGAACTGCAGGGCTACTGTGTAACAGTGACATCTTTTCCGTGTAGTTCACCTCCTCTCCTTCTGTCTCTCATGCTACACAATCCACCCAGCTCCGACAAACAGCGATTCTCGTCCCACACTGTCCCGGACTGCAACAACTATTGACACAAGCAGCCCTTCGCCAAAGTGGAACCTCTTTATATAGCCACAGTTCAGTGTGTCCCCGGAAAAATTCAAGGCCACAAAAATTCAAATCGTCGCCGCCAAAGTTTTGCTTTAGACGCAATTGGCAAATTGTGGCCGCAAACTTTGTAAAAGACTGGTAAAAGGGTCGTGGTGTAATTACAAAGCCAAAGAGAAAGAAATACAAAGTACTAGTACTGAGTTGTGTTCACTGCTCAGCTAAAGTTTTCTATGTGAAATACCGGTACTACGGTCCCCCAACAGCAACTTTTGTAAAAATGTGCACACCTGGGCAAAATTTTGGCAAATTCCAGTAATCTCTCGTGATATTCGGCGGCTCAGATCATGATTATAACGAGAAAAAAAGAATAAAAGCTGACACGATTTCGCTCATCGCGTTTGTTGTATTGAGGTTACCGTGTTCTCGGATGAAAGTAAAGCATAATTAAAAATAAACAGAGAGTCTACATGTAAGCTAAAGCAGTAAAACACACATTACAAATACATTTGTTAGGTTTTTGTTTTTTCTGTGTAGATACGACCATGAGAGCAGACAGTGCAGCGACCTGCCAGATCTAAGCCTAATCACGAAGCGTGTACTGTAGGGTCATCGGCCGGTCAGGGGGGGGGGGGGGGGATTACATGTTAAGTGTTAAGACATGATACGAAATTAAGCAATTAACCGATGACCGACCTACTGTCAGTTGACGGGCTTGCATCGGTCAGGGCAATGACCAACCTTGTTATTATTCATCACGTAAGTCTTCAAAATACAGGTAGGCCTACGTTAAAATGCATTATTATAGAAACGATTCTAAACCTGCCTTTTGTCTTTGACATAGGTGTATCTGAATGAGACAGCTTCGCATTTTGTAGCAGAGCCCCCTTAACCGAACAAAGCTGGCATTTGGTTAAACAATTAAAGTGGATGATAAGTACACTTTTTCTCGGTCCTGTAGTGTACAGTAATATCGGTATTTTAGTGTAAAAGTTTAGCCGTAGCCTACATGTACATGCATTTTGTATTTCTAGTGGACACAGTCATAGTGTCTGACTGTATTCGTAGCAGATATAAAATATGTGCATTCATAAAGTCTTCTTTTTGACTTTGCTTATTGATTTCTCACTTCTAACGCCCCAGAATCAATGTTTCCATTCTTGGATGAAAATACTTCTGCCCTTTTCTCTTCCCAAGCCAAATCCTCTGTAATAGATGTGCATTCATAAATATGGTTTTAACTTTGCTTATTGATGTCTTATTTCTATAGATCTAGCTCTGGTCTCAATGTTTTTTTTAAAAATAAGTCCAACCAATGGAGTTACAGTGTTATTTTGTTGGCAAACATTTTCCATCTCCAGATAACGATGTGTTTTGTCTGCCATGATTTGGTGCTGCAAGGGCAAAGATAGTAGGTTCAGGCCGAAATTGCATTGACTTTTCGTGATGTTGTCGAGGCCAAGCCCAATACTACCATGTAAAACAACCAAACATACAAGTAAATAAATACGCCAGTGCAATATCCGAAATAATGACCTAAACAAATTAATGACACCAAACAATAAATCTTCTACCTCGATGAAAAGTTTTATTCCCTTCTCTCAAAACCATGAAAAATGAGATATTCCATTATGTAACTATATAGGTGTAAAAATGTCCACAATGACAAAGTATGTACGCTCGAGGGAGAGGGGGAGAGGGGCTTTGGCCCCTGCTTAGGAAAAGTGTGCAGGAGAAAGGAGGGAGGCTTGTGGGGGCTTTTCAGTTGTGGTGGTGAACTAAAACGTCAGCAAATCAATTTGTTGGATTATAATAGGGGTGGCCAAACTTGCTCAGTGTAAGAGCAACATACGATAAACTTCAGATGTTGGAGAGCCACAAGATATGAATAAAATTTACACACACATTTGTATTGTTACATACACATTCTGTTGCAAAAATTGTATGTAAATATTAAGAAATACATGTAGGCAACAGTATTTACTCATGTATGCAGTTTTTTAAACTGCTAATTTGTATTAGCCAACACATTTCCACGAGCCGCATATATTGATGGTCAAAGAGCCGCATGTGGCTGGCGAATCATGGTTTGGTCACCCCTGGATTTTAAAATACAAGTCATGTTTCTTAGTCAAATGGTCCATGCAAATGTCAGGCGTCAGAGGCACCGACTGCTTCTTTAGTTACCAGTCCAAGAAACCATTTAGCTACCGTACCGGTAATACATGTATCACTATCCACTTTAGAGAAAAAAAAATCACCCGTTTGCGCTTCGAACTGGAGGGCCATTCGTGCTATTCCCGTAACTTAAATAGTTTCTCGGACTGGGCAACTAAAGAATCACCCGTGTGCGCCTGGCCCTAAAGTATTAACATTTTTTAACATCAAGATCTTATCGTGGACATTCTCATGGCCGTGTTGGGGCCAAGCGTGTGAAAAACGTACGGGAGGTAAAAATCGCTAAAATGGAGCATGGTCCAACATTCATGTTAGGTGACACATCCTCTCAGTCTCAGTTACTACGTTCAAAAACAGTAGAAATACTCAGAACGCCCCCAAGACGAGGACAACCGTGTATGTAGGTATTTTCTACTGTGTTACAGAAAAAAAAAACACAAAAAAAAAAAAAAACCAGTGTCAAATTAGGTCAAATTCACCTTTTAACATCATTTCCTAGAAAGAAATGTACTTACCTTTCCATCTGGGTTATAAATTTTGTGCGTGTATCTAACAGTCTCTTTTGAATATCACCTAGGCACTGACCATCACTCCATCATTCCTTTCTGTCTGATGTCTTCCTCATCCATGTTGTTCCCTCTCTCTTTTCAATAATTATCACCCTGCCATCTTCTTTCTGGTCATCCTTGTGTTATTTATCCTGTCCATGGTTGCCATTCAGTGCAGCGTTTCGTCCATCTGTTATCATTCATCTTCCCACATGTCCAGCCCAATTCCATGTTTGCTGTAGCATGAATTTTAGTATGTCTACTAGCTTTATTTGTCTGCGTGTAATTTCGGCGTGGGGAATTTAATCTTGTAGTCTGATGTTAAACATTCTGCCCTTTGGGTAGTTCTTAATTTGTTCGTAAATTGTTTCTTTTGAACATCACAAAAAGGAAATTGAACAAAGGTTTGAGCGAAATGTTTAATGTGTCTCATGTTAAGTTTTGTTTTTTGGCATTTACAGTGTTACAGTGTTCTGTCATCAACCTGCAGTTTTGTCATCGGATTGGGTGAGACTGTGTTTCACCGCGGCTGGGAAACTCTGCACCAGTATACCGATTTCGTCACGCATGAGAAGACGAGAAAAAAACAGGGAGGGGAGATTCAGTTTCGGTCTCCAGTGTGTTACAATTCAAGATTAGGGAGTCCCTTGTTGTGTTTGTATGCTTGAAGCACAGTTATGTCGTTTTATGGGAAAAGATCGTATAAGCCAAAACCGTAATTTACAAAACTAAATAAACAAATAAATAAATGAATTATATTTCATTGAGCCCTGCTCTATTTTGTGGTGATCCAAGGAACCTATTCAACAAAGAGAGAGAGAGAGAGAGAGAGGGAGAGAGACAGGCAGAACCACTGAGAGAGAGTGTGTATGAGAAGGAGAGAGAGGAAGTAGGGAGAGAGAGAGAGAGAGAGAGGAAGTAGGGAGAGAGAGAGAAAGAAAGAGAGAAGAGGAAGAGAGAGATTATAAGTCAGATGGAAAGATAGGGCACATTTTTCGTTCTACTAAATGATGCTAAAAGCGAATTTGACCTAGATTGGCAAACACAGTTTTTTTCCCGCAAAACGGCCATGTGTTCAGTTCATCCCTTCTCCGTGGAGAGATAACCGTGCAATTTTGTGGCGATCTTAGCCTTTTCACACAGACACGGCGTTGGCATCGTTCATGACTCATGTCCTTACCTGAACAAGTTGTCCTATTCTAAAAAGCAAGGGCAGAGTGCAACATACATGTCGTGTATGGGAAATTCCACGTGACATGTTACCTAAGAGCCATTTTTCAAACCATGCCTGAGGAAAAAATTAATGGTTTGTTATAAAGGGTGGTAATTAAATTAACATTTTTGTTGGCATTATCTTCCTTGCGTGATCATGTGACGTGGCGACCATCTTGGAAAAGAGCACATATTATTATTTTCAATCTCCCATCAGTTACAAGAACATATCTCACCAGTTACTCAAACTAATTGCCCCAATGTACTTAAAAGTAAAACTTGATTATTTATGCTTTTTCTGTATGCTCTAATGCATTTTGTTAATGTAGAAATATATTGTTCACCAATCTTGTTGGTTTGGTTTTGCAAGGTTTGCAGTTTGATTTTGTTGTGCAAAAAACATGGTGTTTTTTTCTGTCCCATCAGTTACCAACTAAAGGGAAGGCAATTGAATGGACTCGTCTTAATGTTTATTATTTAAAACACATTTTAATCGATCATTTCTGTACCGGTTTTCTGGAGGACTGATCAATCCATTTTGAAATAAATGGTTGGTTATTTATTTAGTGGCCTTGAATGTCCCGTCAGTTTCCACGGAATGTCCCGTATACATAATGATTACCCCCTGGCACAACTCATTGTGATAGGACAGTCAGCAAAAATCAGCGCTCCTTTACATAACAATATGACCATAAAACAACGACGTAAGAAGACAAAGACGTGCGCTGAAGCAACTCTGAAAATAATCATACTATCTACAATGGAGCTAGAGGGCGAACGCGTAAGCATTTAACTCTTCTGGGCTGCATGATCAAAAATCATGAAACTTTGCCCACCGCTTTAATTTTTGTCGATAAATTACGTGAGCACGTCTATTTGGGACAAATTCATTATTCCAGTCTTTAATATTACGGAATTCACGATTTTTTTTTTAAACTGCAAAAGAAAAAAAAAAAGCGACCTACCATCGCCTAGAATCGAAAAGTGTAATTTTAATTTCGCCCGTCGCCTCTCTTTACGAATTGAAGATCGAAAATCAACTTTATCACATTTGTGCATTTTGCGTGGAATTGTGGTGTAACAGTAACTTCTTGTAGTCTTTGCATTGAATCCCATTATGATTGTAACCTAGATTTAGAGGCTGGGCATGGTGCAAAGAACTTGTTCGGGTCGGTTAGTAATAATAGTAAGTACATAGCATTTATATAGCGCCTCATATCAGGCTCCAAGTGCTTTACATTTTTATCATGTCTGTACTATATCACACACACACACACACACACACACACAGAGTCCGGGGGGGGGGGTATACCACTCAGTGTGTAAAAAGATGACTCTTCGGCTGATGTTTAAAAGTTTTAAATTTCAATCTCTCTCAAAGACAAGTGACAGAATTCCACATCTGACGCCATTGAAAAAGAAAAGAATATTTTTCACACATGGTTTTCACGGACATCTTTGGAATTTCAAACTTTTTAGTGTCTGCAGATGATCTACGATGTCATGATGGTACATATGTCAAGAGATCAGTTCAATAAATTGCTGCATTTTGTATCTACATTTTTTTTTCGGTCACTCGGGGAAGCCAGTTCATACATTATGCGTGTTCTACCGGCAGCCAGTGCAAGCTCTGTACTACAGCAGACGTGATGTATAATCTCTTTTCCTTTGCGTGAGAATTAATCTTGCTGCAGTTTGTACTATTTGCAGTTTTCAGGTGGGTTTTTTTTTTCTAATCAACCCTGGATTAATCATTACGCAAACTAAGCACGCGCTTCGGCCATCCAGGGGAATGGGGACGTCATAGACAGGGGAAAGCGAGCATCAAAAACTTTTTCCCAGACCCCACAATAAATTAATGCCTGTATCACTACAAGTATATCTTACACATAAAAAGGCAGCCAAGAGCCTAAACTGAAAGGTGTCGAGACGGATAGATCCTAACACCCCCACCTTCTCCCTTGTACGTTTTTCATACACTCACCAGTTTGTCCCCTTAACAACACCCGCTTCATAGAAAGAGACGGCGACGCCAAAAAGGGCCTGGTTCACTTTTTAACGTCATTTTGTAGACTGAAATCTGCTCATGGGGGGGCCATCAATAAGGCAGGTCGTTATGTTCGATTTTTGGCAATTCTCTCCCCCCCCCCCCCCCCCGATCCCTCCACACACACTCCCCTCATATCCGCTTTTCACACTCTTGGCCTCTTCCCCCCACCCCTTCAGTGTACGGTGGGGGGGGGGGGGGACGAACATGAATGGAGGACGATGGGGGGAGGAGAATACAGGGCAGCCACTGACTTGGGTTTTATGAACAGAAAAAAAAAAGTCTATTTTCTTGTGCCATATATATAACGCTTTACACCGTTTTATAATCAACACTCCTGTTGTCATTAATAAGGTTTTGAAAAACTTTACATCACTTCTTGTGAAATGTATCTGGTGGGTTTGATATTAGGATTGGCCGGGGGTGGGGGGAGACAGAAAAGGGGTGGGGTGATGACAGAAAATTAGGAGCCCCTAAGAGGGCGATCGGCTGGAAAATAGTTGAGAACCAAAGTTGAGATGACTGTATAATTTTGTGGCGATCTTAACCTGTCCACACAGACACAGCGTTGGCATCGTTACCTGAACAGGTTGTCCTATTCTAAACAGCAATGGCAGAGTGCAACATCCAGGCACTCACAATTCCAAGGGCCTTGATCTCGTACAAGGGGGAGAAGAGTGAAAATTGGGCCAGTGTAAAACATACGTGAAAGAAGACGGCAGGAATCCAAAATCACACAAACAAACAAAACGTGGAGCATACGTACTCAAGAGATGGCCCCATACCTCAAATTTGGTCCAACTCAACAAATACAGCGTTTTGTGGTTAAAGGGGCAAAGGTTCTAAGAAAATGCCATTTATACGGGAGATGTGACACGTACCTTTTAATAGTGAGGTAGCTATACAATCATGTCTTTTTTCCAGTTCAGCCCATGCCAAGGAGCTTACACTATAATAGTGTCCATGCTAACATAAAACTTGTTTGACACGCATGACATAACAGACACTATATGCCATATTCTACCAGGACACAGTTGTGAAATCTTGTGTATAAAATCCGGAGATAATAGAGAATGTAGTCTAAAGACTGGGGTATTCAGACAGGTTGAAACTACTGCACTGGCGTCTGTTGCAGTTACAATTTCCAGTGTATTCAGACCAGGCCAGGGTTTTCCGTCTAAAGATTATGGCCGAGATACAGGATATTGACATGAACCTTTCCCTCTCTCATATATTATGTCCGCAAACTGAGCACGTATTCGTTCGATTATGAAGTGCGCACTGTTGACAGCGTTCATACGCGCACAGTACCCGGACAGAATTTTGGCTGGTTGATTCGTCTCGTGTTGATTCATATCCCGTGTTTCCGAACATACTATTTGTTCGACTTGAGTCTGTATTTCCTTTCATACCTCGTTCCACTCATTGGTTTTGAATTCTAGAAATATCTGAAAATTAAAATGTATCATATCTGGACCACAAACATCTTCAAGACAGTCTGGCAAGGAACACTATCGTACCATACAAGTATCTCACAGGACGTGGGAACTTGGAAGGGAAATGTCTCCTTTCATTCCTCTCTTCCCACCCTCGGATTCCAGAAATGTCTGAGAATTAAATGTATCATATCGTCACGGCCATTCCACAATTATTGCCTAAGTCGTACTTTGGTATTTTTTTGAAAATCAAAGAAAACTGTTTACTTTGAATAATAGTGGTAGCTGGTAGCTGTTGTTAAGGGAGGGTAATGTTTTACACAAGCTACACCTGAACAGTGAAATCAACTCAATATTTTCTCTATTTGGCTTTGTTATTAGATGACCCCTAAAAAAGTTTTAAAATGGTGATTTAGGTAGATGTGGGCTTTCGTTTAAAAACCTAGAAGTCAACCAAACAAAACAATGTAACTGCTGAACGGTGCAACGTGGCTGTTTGATTAAGGTGAGCATTTCATCTAAACACACACACACAAAAGAATGACTTAAGCAATTGTGGATGACCGTGACGACATCTGGACCACAAACACCTTGAACAACAACACCAACAACAACTACAAAATGGCTGCCCAACACTACTGTATAGTACCACGTATCTCACAGGTGGGAACGTGGAATTTAAAAAAAAAAAAGCTCGAGCTGAATGCGCTAATAACTACAACAGCCAACAGAATATGAACTAGATCTACATAACATTGAAGCAAAGTCTTGGAATAGTTTTCCATCTTTTGTTCTTGTGTGGGTGGATCAGACATAACCGGGTTAAACGTGAACTTTTTGTATTTTCGTTTTCTTAACTCATTTCTCCCCGCGAACGGAGAATCCCCGTTTTCGCCTTTCGTGCCGAGCTGTACCGCGAACGGGGAATCCACGTTTTTGTTGCGGTTTTAAAAAAAAAAGTTTTTTTTTATTCAATTCTAATTTACAAATTAATACTTTATACCCATACAATAATAAAAACAACCACAGAATATCATAAAGCATTCATTTATAAACACTTCCACCATGTAGAATTGAAAAATATTTTAAAATAAGCGAGTAATGAATTTTTTCTAAAAGCATGAAAACTGCAAAATTTACTTGGGCCAGCTGGAGCAACTTGGCCAAATTTACTTGGGGAGAAATGAGTTAATACATTGTGAAAGAGTAGTACTTGCAGAGCATTTCTGTTTTTATTAGAGCTTAATATCTCATATCTAAGCAAAGTTATGAATTTTTGAAATGGAAGACGGTGAGATCGTGTTTTTGAGAGAACCGATCTTGAAGTTGAGCATAACAATATATTTCTTGTAAGTCTCATTATTCACTTTTAATGTAAATTATGGCCGTTAAGGCTAAACATTAAAAACCATTTCATTTTTACTGGAATAAGTTTTGGACATCTCTGAGTTGTGGGAAAGAAATCAATCGTTCCTTTGGATGGGGTTTCTCAGGAACTTGGTCTTTCATCTTAAGCCCGATTTCGTGTGATCCACCCACTTATGCGTGGGTCATTTCAAAACGAAAAAATGGAAAAAACCAAAAACGATTTTTCAGGAAAATTTTCACCTTGAGGTATCTAGAGTTGTCACGATGCAAGAACAACACATCCATCATTTCTCCCATTAAGTAGTGACAACTCTTCATAATTCTGCGATGGCAGAACAACCCAGCCCTTTTATGATCAAGTCTGAACATTCAACAGTTCGGTATTATCGTTGTCAAAAACGTCCAGACGAGAGAAAAAAAAATTGTTCATTATGTCCACAGGGCTTGAAAAAAAAAAAAAAGAATACTAACGTATATGTACCAAGAGCAGAACGACAACAATAACAAACGCGGGGAAGGGGAGGGGGGTGTCACTTCATGACATTCGATGGAACAGGTGAAGCCTCCCCTCTCTCTGTAACAACTGATCTAAAAATAGCCATTACTCATGCTCTGTAACACAAATTAGATAAATAAAAAGACGCTGCATTTTACGTAAGCAGTTCATGCCCTGCGAGCATCTCTGTTCTGTCTGTTTCACTGTGAATGTCTATGTGCACCTACTTGTGAATGTCTATATGCACCTTGTCACGAGTGGAGTGAGCGATAGTTAATAATTACGGGGGGAAAGGAGGAGAGTAAAATTAACGCACGTAGACAAGTAAGTTAAAGCGTGCATGTTGTGAGTTGTGGGGGGGTCTGAATGAGGCGAAAGCGCTGTATTACTATCACTGCAAGTTAGAACGTCCTAAAGAGCGGACGCAAGAGAAAGCCCAGCGGGCGAACATAAGGGGAGCAGTCGGAAGACTAGTGAGAGAGTTTTTTCCAGTGATGACTGGTGTCGGGGACGGGCCAAAGAGCCGCCTCGGTGAGCACAGGGGATAGGCCAGCATAGGGCCGGAGGCCACACATAGGCCAAGAGTGAGGCTGTCGGTGCAGGACAGTAGAGGCACATAAAGTCGTGGCAGTCTGGCCACGGACAGGGACGTAGATATGAGCGTGAATGTGCTAATGGAAATGATAATGTACTATTGCCACGTTGATGGGCTATTGAACTGATAATGTACTATTGCCATGTTGATGGGCTATTGAAATGATAATGTACTATTGCCATGTTGATGGGCTATTGAAATGATAATGTGCTATTGCCCTGCTGAGGTGCTAGTGGAATGCTAAAGTGTTATGGCAATAGGAAGGTGATATTGAGAGACTGCGGTGCCAGTGAATTATTAATGTGCTATTAAGACCTGAGGGGAGAGGCTGAGGCCGAAGTGTCTTTAGGAAGTAACTACCGGGTTGTGGATCCGAGGAAGAGTGCATGTGGGAATAAGGCCGTTGTACGGCAGTTAAATTCAATAATATAATGTATGTAATTGCGCTATTATCTGTATAATTAGGTTTAATAAATGTGTGAGTCTGATGGGTTGTTCTGTTAAGTGTTAAACTTGTTCGTTCGTGATTGTTGTCCTGTCATAACTTATTACATCTCCCAGTCTGGGATTTGTGACACTGGGGGCTCGTCCTGTTTACCTGTGGTCATTTTGACATTGTGTATTCGTCATATCTAGTTGTTTTTCTGTTGTGCTAGGAATTCGTGCTGTTGTCCTTGTTCGTGGGATGAATGGAAATTTCATGATGGTATAATTTATGTATATTTATGAATATGTATTGATGCATGTATTTTGATCAATATGTATTAATCTACATAAATTTCTGCAGAGAGTGTGTGCCAGCCTGTAGAGGTCAAGCAGCCAGAGCTCCGAGAAAGGGGAGAAATTGAAATCAAGGGTGAAAGTTAAGTGAAAAATTTGTGCCCTGGATTGAGGGCTGTCTTTTCTTCTGTCTTTTTCTCTGTTTTTGCTGTTTTCGTTGTAATTGATTGTACGGGCGGTGGCGCGGGTTTGCTGTGGTGAGCGTAGTTTATCCTCTTCGGGAGGTGGGCTAAATTTGGAACTTCGTTCATCACAGTGAACAGTTCTATAGGGACCTGTATTTTTGTTTAGATTGTGCCGTTCCATCTTCCTTGTTGTTTTAGGAAGACGTTTCTCTTGTCCCTCTCTTACCTATCTGTAGATACGTTCTTTTTTTTCAGACTCTGTTCTTGTTCGTACCTTGTAGTGTAATCGGCGTAGTTAGGTTGCATTTTTTTCCATTATAGTTTTTTTTTAGAAGCTTTGTCCTAGTCTGGTTCGTTGTCTTTGATGTCCTGGTGGACCTTCTTCTGAATTTTCTCATTCTTATCTTTTCCTTTCGTTTTGTTATTTAATAGTGCTATGCATTGTATGAACATAGAATTAGTTAGAGAGAGTATGCTATAAAATGTTCAGTAGGTAATTTTCTGAATTGCATTTGAAAATAGCGGTTGTTATTGTAGTGACATAATTTCAGGTCTCTGGTCGTGTCGTTAGTGATCATACCGACAGGTTAGCCTTTTTCATAGTATATACCGTAACCATAAATCTGTGAAATGGCGGAACTCCAACAACTAATGAAGTTGGGTAAGGAACTTGGCCTGGAGGGAGAGGAGCTACGCGGCTGGATTAAAGAGCAGCAGGCAGAGTTGCGCGATGAGCGTGCTAAAGATAGAGAGCGAGAAAAAGAGGCTCAAGAGCGACAGAGAGAAGAGGAAAGGCAGTTTAAGTTAAAGGAGTTAGAAGCTCAGCAACAGGAGAGACAGGCCAAGGAAAGGGAGCAGGAGATAAAGTTAAGGGAGATAGAGGCTAGGGATAAGGAACAGGAGAGAGAGGCGCGAATAAGAATCGCCGAGTTGGAAATCAAAAAGAATGCGCCAACAGAAACAGTTGAGCGGCAGGGACAAAACAAAGGTGGCGTTAGGATTAAGCTGCCTACGTTCGACGACCGGAAGGACGACATAGACGCCTTCCTTTACAGGTTCGAACTGAACGCACAACTGCAATGGGGGGAGAATAAACAATTGTGGTCCACGTATCTGGCGTCCTTATTGCAGGGGCGAGCGTTAACCTACTTTAAAGAGCTACAGCGCGAAGACGTGCAAGATTACGATAAGCTGAAGGCTTTGCTGCTTCGCCTATTTGCGCGTACCGAGGAATATTTCCGGGAGCAGTTTAGGCGAGCACGTGCGGATACCAGGGAGGACTTTGCTGCCTTCGTCGCGAGACTAACGGAATATTTCGCGAACTGGGTAGATTTGGCGCATGTGGGCGCGGATTTTGCTAAACTGAAAGACCTAATGATCCGTGACCAGCTGTACGCGTCGTGCCATAAAGATCTGGTGGCTTTCCTGAAAGAGAACGAACCCGCGACGGTGCAGGAGGCGTCTAAGTTGGCGGAAGCATACCGTACGGCACACCCGTCCAAACCAGTCGCGAGGGCGTACGTACAGGATGCTGGTTACGTCGCCGTGGTTGAGGGGTCGCCGGCAGGACATAAAGGCAGGTCGCGTCAGCGTGGTGCCTATAACGGGCAAGCCCAGGGGCAACGTAGGGGGTATCACCAATCACCTGCATATGGATCCGGTAAGTTTGACCGAGCAGGAGGGCTAGGTCGCGGTAATGGCCGAGGGCGATTTGTGACCTTTGCCGATGACCGACGGCATAGGGACCTTAGTTCCGGTCGCGATGGGTCACGGGGACCCAGGTCTAGCGGAGCACAGGGAGCGGAATGTTGGACTTGCGGACGCGTGGGGCATTTTTCACGCGATTGTAGGGCCGCGAAGTGTTGGAACTGCGGAAGAGCAGATCACATCAGCGTGAATTGCCCTGCAGGTAGGATAGCGGCGAACGTGGATGACGATCGCAGTGGCTCCAGTCCATGTTCCCCTAATAAATTTCATCATGCGGCCGCGTGTGTTACATCGGACAACGGAGGCGGACAGTATTCTAAGTGTCCCAGTTGTGAGAAGTTATTATCTTCCGGTGTTTTACCTTGTGGGAGAAAGATCCCCGTTATAAATTCATGTCATACAGGAGGTGGTCTTAGGGTTTATCCGGGGTTTGTTGGGGACGAACCGGTCTCGGTTTTACGAGATACAGGATCTACCGTTGTGGGAGTGCATAGGGACTGCATTCGGGATTCACAGCTTACAGGTGAGACTGTCCCGTGCATCCAATTTTCAGGGGCCATAGAGAAATTACCCATGGCAAAGATAGTGATAGATACGCCTTTCCTTAGCGGGGAAGTCGAAGCAGTCGTTGGTTGCTTTCCAGGCGCCCAGCTCATCATTGGTAATGTATCGCGGGTGGTTTCCCCTTCCGAGGAGAATGTGCAGGCATGGTCGCAATCAAAAGGTATTGACTTTTGTGCCGCAGTCGAGACACGTCGACAGGTAGGTGATAAGGGTAAAATTAGACCTTTGGCAACGCCAGCGATCAACCTGGATATCACACCAGAGCGCTTGGCGACATTACAAAAGGAGGACCCATCATTGAGTCCATGTTTTGAGGAGGCGCGAACGGAGAAAACAAGGAGATATAAGAACGGGTCGTCTTCCTTTGTAATTCAGGCGGGCATTCTGTTCCGTAAGTATGTAACGGTGGCATCCATTTTAAAGCAGGTAGTGGTGCCAGTATCCTTGATTGCAACGGTATTGCGTCTGGCCCATGATGTTCCATTAGCGGATCATATGGGAAGTGCGGGAACCAAGCAAAGAGTTCTGAAAATTTTTTATTGGCCGTCAGTATACAGAGATGTAGGGTTATATTGTAAGACGTGCAGTGCGTGCCAAAAGACGACGCATAAGGGTCGTACACCCCAGGCTCCTCTTCAAAAGATCCCCACGGTTTCGGAACCGGTTAAAAAGGTTTCGATAGACCTTGTTGATTTAAGAGAAAGATTATCTTCAGCGCGCACTATAGCAGAAGAAGCTTCTAGTATCGCTTCGAAAAGAGCAAAAGACTATAAAGATAGAGGTTCCAAATTGAGAATTTTTAAGCCAGGAGACAAGGTCCTATTGTTGTTACCTACGGACCATAATAAGTTATTGATGACATGGAAAGGTCCTTATGTTATTGAGCGAGTTGTTTCAAAGGTAGATTACGCTATCCACATTGATGGATCGAGTAAGGTTTTCCATGTTAATATGCTACAGAGATTTTATGAGAGACCAGAGTATCTGTATTCTCATACTGGTATTAAAGGACATACCTAGTGTCGTGTCATTCTTTGACGATATAGCATGTCATACGTCGACATGGTCTGATCATATTCAGACACTAACAGTAATTTTTAAACGATTACGTCATTTTGGGTTAACTGCTAAACCCGCAAAGATGGATTTGGCATGTCCAGAGATAGTATTCTTAGGGCATATCGTGGGTAGAGGTGTTCAGAGACCTGAAGTAACAAAAATTGACAAATTAGTAGGGTTGCAAATCCCTAAAACAAAGAAACAAGTCAGAAGCTTAGTGGGAATTTTAAATTATTACAGAAAGTTCATTCCAAATTTTTCCTCCTTGTCATCTTCTCTTACTGACCTTACTAAGAAGGGACAACCCGATAAGGTCCAGTGGACGTCTGAGTGTCAGACAGCATTTGATAATTTGGTGACAGCACTATCATCGTCACCCATTCTGATATTACCCGATTTTCGATCTAATTTTATCCTCAGAACGGATGCGTCGGACTCTGGTGTCGGCGCTTGTCTTCTACAGGAGAAGAACGAATGGTTCCATCCTGTATGTTATGTCAGTAGGAAGTTATTGCAGAGAGAAAGAAAGTATTCTGTGATAGAGCGTGAGTGTCTTGCCATTGTGTGGTCCGTCCAGAAATTAGGACGTTATCTCATGGGACGAGAATTTTGTATCCAGACAGACCACAAGCCACTGACATTTTTGTCGAAGAATCGTTCGTCCAGCCCACGCTTGTCTAGATGGGCATTGGCTTTGCAGCCGTATACCTTCGTTATTCAACCAATTCCAGGAACCAGCAATCATATCGCCGACTACCTTAGTCGAGCCTAGGGGAAGAGTTCAGGAGCTTATACATCGGAGGACAGGAACATTGACAGGATCTGTGTGAATGAGTCGTCGACTTTAAAATATTGACATTATAAATATGATATGAAGAATGGTTGATAGGTTGATTGGTTTTTGATTCTGTATTAGGTATTGTGTTTAGTTAGCTATTGATGATGTGATACATATATGCATAGTGCAGGGCATAGTGATCCCCATATTTTCCCCTGATTCCGGTATTTTATGTGCTAGGGGCATTGGTAGGTCATTTTTAATGTAGGTATTGCTCACGCTCACTCGTTGACAGTCATCTTGACGCGATTTGAAATTAATTGCATTAATTTTTTTGGGGTGGGGGATGATGTCACGAGTGGAGTGAGCGATAGTTAATAATTACGGGGGGAAAGGAGGAGAGTAAAATTAACGCACGTAGACAAGTAAGTTAAAGCGTGCATGTTGTGAGTTGTGGGGGGGTCTGAATGAGGCGAAAGCGCTGTATTACTATCACTGCAAGTTAGAACGTCCTAAAGAGCGGACGCAAGAGAAAGCCCAGCGGGCGAACATAAGGGGAGCAGTCGGAAGACTAGTGAGAGAGTTTTTTCCAGTGATGACTGGTGTCGGGGACGGGCCAAAGAGCCGCCTCGGTGAGCACAGGGGATAGGCCAGCATAGGGCCGGAGGCCACACATAGGCCAAGAGTGAGGCTGTCGGTGCAGGACAGTAGAGGCACATAAAGTCGTGGCAGTCTGGCCACGGACAGGGACGTAGATATGAGCGTGAATGTGCTAATGGAAATGATAATGTACTATTGCCACGTTGATGGGCTATTGAACTGATAATGTACTATTGCCATGTTGATGGGCTATTGAAATGATAATGTACTATTGCCATGTTGATGGGCTATTGAAATGATAATGTGCTATTGCCCTGCTGAGGTGCTAGTGGAATGCTAAAGTGTTATGGCAATAGGAAGGTGATATTGAGAGACTGCGGTGCCAGTGAATTATTAATGTGCTATTAAGACCTGAGGGGAGAGGCTGAGGCCGAAGTGTCTTTAGGAAGTAACTACTGGGTTGTGGATCCGAGGAAGAGTGCATGTGGGAATAAGGCCGTTGTACGGCAGTTAAATTCAATAATATAATGTATGTAATTGCGCTATTATCTGTATAATTAGGTTTAATAAATGTGTGAGTCTGATGGGTTGTTCTGTTAAGTGTTAAACTTGTTCGTTCGTGATTGTTGTCCTGTCATAACTTATTACATCTCCCAGTCTGGGATTTGTGACACACCTACTTGTGAATGTCTATGTGCACCTACTTGTGAATGTCTATGTGCACCTACTTGTGAATGTCTATGTGCAATCTACTTGTGAATATCTATCTATCTATCTATCTATCTATCTATCTATCTATCTATCTATCTATCTATCTATCTATCCATCTATCTATCCATCCATGATTCTATCTATCTCGGATAGAGTGTAACTTATTCGCAGTTTGTTCATCCCATCTTTCCTGCAATCTGGTTTTAATGTAGTTATCTAGAGCTGGCTTAAAATCAGAGTGCGGGATCCTCAGCTGTTCTGGGCGGCCGCTTCAATGCTTCTTTGGCGAGGTTATCTTTCTGCCCTATCGTTTCTTTCGATGCCAACTTGGCAAAAGTCAAGAGACAATTCAGCAGAGGGCAATTTTGTATCCCCTGTCGGACAGTGCGCGAATGCTTTGTAGCAATTTGTTGATGTTACGTTTATATTATTATATGTTTGGGTTTTTCACTGGGATGTTTTCACGAAATTCCATGTAGATTTATTCCCCAAAGGTCTCCCCGCCCCTAAGCCATGTACTCTTCGTTTGCATGTTATAATTAATTTTATGCGCAAGCATGCGTTGGGACGAAAATCCTAGCTCGTCTCTAAATGAAGTTTCACGCATCGGGTACAGAATATCTCAATAGTTGTGTTCCTTACGATCACCTTGGACGAGAAAGAAAATCTTGGGATGGAGTCCCTTATGAGTCACACAATACGGATATTACGAGGACGCAAGGAGCTTATACTATAATACTAAGCTCCTTGCAAAGGGCGCAGCTCTAGCAATTAGGAGCGTCCGTGAGCGGGAGGTCGTAGATGGTCAGCGCCCCCTCCCCCGGACGAGTTAGTTCTCTAGCGAGCCTCGGCCATTAACACTGAGAACATGACATATGCGCCAGACTTAAGTTGTACACTGTACTACTTCCAAATCTTGTCATTCGTAAATGTGCACCTTCCTTGTAAAGTACTGGTTTGTTGGCGTTTTTTTAGGTGGAGGGGGGGGGGGATATTTTATTACATGCAGAATGTTCATGTTTTGTTTTGTTTTTTTGGTGTTTGCTTACAAAAACTTTCCTTTTCTTTGTGTGAACAATCAAATATTGAGTCCCTCCCAGCATTTAGCAGTTACCATTTTCTTATAAAATTAAACAAAATTTACACACAAAAATGTGCAACACGTTCATATGAAATGACAATATTGGTTATTTGTGACTGAAATGTATAAATTAGAACTTGTATGCAAAAAAAAACAACAACAACATAAAAATAATAAGATTTTCTCGGGTGGGTGGGGGGGGGGGGGGAGGGGGTGCATAACGGAATGGCAAAGCTGCAGCCCAAGGTCAAATGCTCCCAACTTCGGGGTAAAGATGATCCCCAGGGATAGATTTTGCAATGGATGTAGTACAGTAACTACATCAAAGAATTTTGCCTATCCGGTTTCATCTCATATGGTCTGAATTGCTGATTCTGGATTTCTACAAATATTTCTTTTTCAAATGATGAATTCTTAAAGAAAAATTTAAAGTTGAGAAGTTTATTCATAAATCAGTGAAATAACCTTGTTATTCGGTTTCATCATCATTGCTATCGTTATTTTGACTTAGAAATGCTAAAAACAGTATTTTAAAACTAGCCCTTTGACAGCTGCTTTATTATGGTAGAAGTGTAAAGTCAAATTACTGAACAAAACAGGGAGGGGTAAATTTACTTTTCGAAAAATTGCCAGAGGTAAACTGGACGAAAAAGGTTAGGAATCCCTGGTTGGCCCACACAGTCACTGCCAAGATTGGTCGCACGTTATTGGACATGACAGTACTTGTTGCCCCTGTGTCTCGAGATGCGTGAACCACAGAGAGTTGATACGGCGCCGCAGCTGTGCGAAGATGTTGAATGTTTCCTTAACCGGGAGTGCCAAATGCAAATAATACACACATAAACGGACCCCTACATAGTTACACACTGGACGGATTTTCAGATACATCTAGACTCTAACACAGGCATGTCAAACATGCGGCCCGCGGGCCGCATGCGGCCCTTTAAAAGCAAAGTTGCGGCCCTCATAAAGGTTTCTACAGTGTGAGCACATTTTATTTTCGTAATATAAATTTTGTATATTTTTTCGTAATATAAATGACAATGTTTGGTTCTACCTATGTGTGTGAACAGGTATTTTCTTTCATGAAATCAACAAAAACCTCCTCTCAGAGAACAAGGCTGACTAATCAGCATTGACATCTTTGATCAAAGTCGGAACTGCACAGACACTTCAGCCGGACATACCAAAAATTGTCAGCCAAAAAAGGTGTCAAACCTCAGGACAAAACACTAAAACCTTTTGAATAGTAGCAAATAAATGTTTCAGTTTTAAACTGTTGTGTTCTTTTAACTATGCCTTTGTTGCTGTTGCAAACTACGAAAATACTATGTCCTTAATTTTTTTTATCAAACTATTTTATTAGTTTGTATCCATGAATGCTGCTAAAGCATTCGTATACATATTGTATGTGCATATTAAGCAACAAAATATCCTGCAGTAAATTTTATCCAATGACTTCAATTAGTTGTACTGTGTGCAAATATTTACCATGTGTGGCCCCCATGATGACATAATGTGACCCAGGTGGCCCTTCGGGAACTTTCAGTTCTGCTCTAACAGATTTAGATCCTGGAGTGCCCGAGACATTTCAGCTTCTGGGAGCCCCTCATACGCAGAAATTAAATTACTATACACGCCAGATCAGCAAATTTGCACATCGATGCCAGTTTATTGCTTGTAAATGAAATTGTCAGGTTATAGACACACAGAAACAGAAAGGTATATATCTGAAGTAAAAACGTACATGTCTGCATGTTAATCCATGCCAGCAAAACTACAAGCAGACATTTAGATTAAGACAAAATACAGAAAAAATGGCATCGCTATAATACATGCTGCTATGTACTCTTTCGTTTTCATAGAAATGGCTGACTCAACAATTTACACAACTCACTGCTACAGATTTCTATAGAGGGGGATGGACCCGACACGGCGACTACCCTTTTGTCCCTCTACTATAAATCCATCCCTTTACACACATACACAGATAGAGAAGGGGGCTGCAGAGGAAAGAGAAAGGCGATAAGAAGCTTTGGCGAGTCTCTGAATAGGGACAACTGTCCTATTAGCGGATATTACACGTACAGTTAATACGGACAAATTTTGGCCTCCAGCCGGCCTGCGGCCGATCGTAAAGACTGGTTTGCTTCGTTTAGTATTGTATATCTGTGGTTTGCTTTTACACGCAACGATAAAACTGAACGAGATCCGGACCACACGAGCACATATAAACAAAACCGTCTACATAGTGGAAATCCCACCAAGGAAGAGCCCTGATGGCTGATACGTGACAGAACACTACTTGATCGCGGAGCAATTTATGTCATGTTGAAAAATAAAAGAAAAAGAAAACAACGGCATATTATATGGTCAAAAGACTGGCTTTTAAAAAGAAGGGTGCTCTCACACACAAATCTTTTGGAGGAATCCGATTGACTTTCACTTGGCAATGGTTCAACGTTGGAGGGGATCCCCCTAGGAGTTTCTTGGTCTCTCAAGAATAGGTCTTGAAAGTACCATAATCTTGGTTCATAAATTTCGTCAGCTCCAGCGCCTGACAATTTTGACTGCTCCCGTCTTTGAAGTTCTTTTCTGAATGCACTCCTGGGATTATTTATTTTCTTTCATACAGTATCCCTGTTTGATTGGGGATCAAACTGTTTACAAAATTCGACAAGTTTTTCAAATGCTTTTTTTTAAAATTGAAAATCTATTACTGTTGTAGTTATTGAACTTGATTTTCCATAAGCATTCCGTAGAACGACAGATTCCGATGAACTGACTAATTGATTCTTTACATCATGACGCCACAATGTAAATTATATTTCAATCAAATAAAATCACAGAAACAGAACTACAAGGACAGCACAAGCACAGCACTTCACCGTGCCAAGCGCGGTAAAAACTACATGACAAGGGCGATCACTGTCCACACATGAACAAAACATACATGGTGCAATCATAACAAAAAAGGAAAAGGACAATTTCTTTTCTTTAAAATACAGCAATGAAAGGAGTCGTTCGCGAGTCATTTAGATCATTTTGATACGCTGATTCCGAATTTGATATTATTTTTACGATAGGATGTCATTTTCGATATGTTTGTATCGCCGGCGGGGAAAACTTCAGGCCGTGCCTGATTTTCGGGGCGTGAGGATGGACGCAAGGACTGACTGATGATTTCAGCCAATTTGCTTATTACACAATAAAGATGCCGACTGAAGTCCAAACTGTTGTTGTTTGTTCTCCTTGCTTTGAGAATTGGAGATGTTGAATAAGTACCCGGTATAAACCTTAGCAGGTTTATACCGGGTACTTATTGTTTAAAGATAACTTGGCACGTTAAAGAAACCTTGGCAGTGGAAGTGGAGAACAGCAAGCCGAACAAGGCCGCTGCCTGGACAAAATTCTAAAAAAGTAATCCCTACCATAAAAACGCATAGAAACAAGAAAAATAAAAATAAAAACAAGAACAGCGAGGTGCAAATGCCAAGGGCAAAGGAACTCCAGAAATAAAGAGCCAAACACACTGGTTGTTTAAGTCCACACAGTTTTCCAGGATTGAAATTCCTGTTTACGATCTAAATTGAGAAAATAGCTCTGTTGTGTCTCTAACTATACCACATGTATGTTACCCGAGAAAATGTTACTATAAGTTGTAGCCAAAATCCCTGCCGACACTGATATACCGCTGATTAATATATATAGGCCAAGGACTACTATATCATATAGTAGTCCTTGATATAGGCATATAGCTCATCTGTATATTATTGGTAGCTAAGTGGTGATGATATATGTAGGCTACATGTATAAACACGCAATAAGGGTTAATAACATGGCTTTCATCTCATCATCTTTAATGTGATCATTGCCTACAGCGTCATCAAACATAAACAAGAAGAAAAATATTCATTTAGATATTTTGCATAAACTTCGATTTATTATAGATCTAGAACAGGGCCGCACATCAACCAGCAAAGGAATTATTGAAGCAATATCCAATTTTTGTTGAATAACGGGCGTATCAAAAATATTCCAGCCTCTTGTATACAAGTACAGACGAACAAATTCTCTCACCTTCAGACTGTATCGTCCTGAAATATTACCACGTGTTATCCCTTTCGCTGTTCTTGAACTGATGGAAAAAAGGTATCCAGAACACGTCCACTCAAGTGCGGATTCATGAATAAAAGCCCAATTACCGGAACTAACACAAGAACCGTCGTTTTGTTAATCTTCTCAAAGCTTGCACAGAGCCCGAGACTGGCGGGTGGCGAATTCGCGTTTGGTGGAAAGAGCGGGAGGACGGTCGTTCGTTGACTGCCCTCAATGTTTTAATGCTCCGGCGCGGAGGTCAAGGAACACACGCAAAAAAAAACAACCGAAAACGAACGGTGTGGCAAATGGAGAGAATGAATGTAGGACGAGTGTGTTACCAGAGAGGAAACGAGACATTTTAGGACTCACTTAGCTGAAGTTCCTGTGATACGTCGTGCGCTTGCCATGTGAGCCAGAAGTTGGGTTCTGCCAAAAATAGTACGTCGCGTGGATGGCGTTGTACTTTTGCCACGGGCGACAGCGACATTTCACAAGTAATCGTGTTGAGCTGAAGAGATTTTTTTTTCTCACTTCATGAGGGGAACGATGGATGTCGTACATCTGCAGGGTGAATGGTCGAGGGGCAATTTTCAGCTACGGGCCGCCCATAAAATACACGGGGCAGGCGTGGGGAGTGGGGGGGGGGGGGCTGGGAAGCTTACTTATGCTTTTCAGTTACAGTACTGATTTAAACTTTTTTTTTTTTAGATCTGCCCTTGACCAAAGAATGTGGCTTCTTGCAGGTGAAGTTTGAAGCATTTTCCTCTGTCCAGAAATGAGTGCGTGTTTTCTGACACATATCATTATGGGATCTGTAGAAGCAAGTTGTCAGAGAGAGAGAGAGAGAGAGGTGGGAACACTGGCTTATTCCTCTCACCTACCAGTACCATCTAGTTTTCTTTATCATACCGTGTCACATGTGTAGCACCCAAAGACACTTTCTCCTCAGTCTGTCTATCAGGTCTCTTCAATATAGCTTAAGCTACGACTAAACCTACCAATATTATGTACGTACACACCGGTGTATATTTTCACAACAGGAGACGTGTATCTACAGCAAACGTATTCTATCAATAAACTGGAATTCATAGCCATAGAAAAAAGTCTTTCCTCCCTCTTTCGTTTCATTCATACCCATTTCATTCATCCTTTGTTGCAGGGTCGTCATATTTTTTATTGAGTTTGCCTGGCTTCGTCACACACCGCCTTCAGACCAAACTGCCGACAACGGGCGTGTCAAAACGTGTCAACGGTCGTGCGAACACCACAAAAAAACACCATCAAAAACCAAATGTGTCGATCGCCCGTTTTGAAATGACTAAATATGAATATTTTTTTTTAAAGAATTCTTTACAAAGCGATAAAATCCCTAGCCCTCGCGCTGTAACCTAATTTTGGCTCGTTGAATTCAAATCTGTGCTCAAAAATAACATTTGATGTAAAAAAAAATGTAACTGAAATTTTTGCTTCAAGCACCCCGTCTGTGCTTTGTTTTGGACGCCATGGGCTTGACGGCTTGGGGTATGCGAGATAGAAGAAAACCAATCCCATCCTGTTGGCTACACGGCCGAGTGTCGTTGAATTTTTTTTACTGCAGCGGTAAAAGTGAAAAGTCAGACGGGCGAGAGAAAATGACTCGTCCGTTGTCGGTATGTTGGTCTGAATCCGATCATAATGTGATTTAGAGAAATTTTGTACCGTTGTCGCTCGGCCGTGATTGCACGCCCGCTGTCGGCAGTTTGGTGTGAACGAACACTTACTCTTTCTTTGAAAATTTAACAATATACAAAAACAAAAACAAAAAACAAAAAAACAAAAAAAAGCTACATTGCTGTTAGTAACAAAGCCTGTACTGAGCCAACTTCAGATGAGACAGTTCTACCTAACTAACTAATTAAATAACAAAAACAATGTACGGCTCGTGCCAATAAATAGACAGTTTTGCAATGTCACAAGCTCAATAATTCTTGAGCATTGCTCTAGCACCTCGGGGACCGACTTCATTTGAGACACTGACCAAACATAACCCCCACCCCCCACAAATGACATGTAAAACAATTTTAGTTCGACTGTTCAGCTTTACGGTGCGTTCATTTGTAACTATAATATCTGGACGCGTTATAATCGAATACGCCCACTGGCGTGACACGAGAAGGAAGAAAGTTTAGTAACGAGAGGAGTGAGGGATGAGCAAGGTCTGGCCTGGCAGAGAAGAGAAACGATCTGCAGCCGTATGACGAGTCTCTGTTCTTAGATCACCTCTCCACTGCTGTCTCGGAATCGATCGATTTGCCATCCCACCAAATAGGACAGTGCGTGCTATGACGCGGCCTTTGCATATTGGAAACGGATGGATAGAACGACTTTTATTCTTCCTCCTCAAAATCTGTCCTGATTACTAATAATTATACTTCCTGTGATTATGTTCGTTCTTCTTTCACATTATCGATTTTTTTTCCCTATCTCCCCGTCTATTTAAGTTTTATTTATATTTTCTTTTCGTCTTTTTATCTTCAATTCTGCTCAAGAGGGCATTTTTCAGTTACCAAGAGCAGAAATAATTATTGAAACAGCTGGCAGGTGGGTGGAAAGTTGATCCTCTTGAACTGAAGGATTCTGATTTCCATCAGAATTTTTTTTTTTTTTTTTCAAAACCCTGTCGTCTCTGTAACACACATACACACCCACGGAGAAAGAAAGAGATAGAGAAAGTGGGAGAAAGAATGAGAGGGAAAGAGAGAGAGAGAGAAAAGCGAAAGAATGACAGAGAGAGGAAGTGGGGGAGAAAGAGAGGGAGAAAGAATGAGAGAGAAAAGTGAAAGAAAGACAGAGAGAACGTGAGGGAGAAGGAGTCAGAGAGAGAGAAAGTGAGAAAGAGAGAGAGAGAGTGAAAGAATGAGAGAGATAGAGAGGGAGCGCCAGCGAGTCTGTGAGGAAGTAGGACTCGTTACGAAGTTGAAATGTGCCCCCCCCCCCCCAAATGTATTATAGAGTCTACAGCTCCTGTAAACAATAGAGTCTGAAACAGTGAATGAAAATTCTAGAAACTCTTTTCTAAGTAAAATTCTCTAAAATTCATAAAATTTTCTAAGTAAAATTCATTGCAAGGTATTGGTCTTTTGCTTAGAATTCATGCAACGTGTTTTTATTTTGTTGTTTTGTTTTCAGTGACAGCTACCGGTACATTTTTTCTCCCATAAGAAGCCACCCATTTGAATTATAATAAAATCAAAGTGATCTTTTGTAAACGTTATGCCCGTTTGGCATCCAACGAAATCTTGAGGCCCGACGGAGAAAAAGGTTGGGGAGACTTGATACAGCTGATCTGCAGTTCTCAAATTTTAACATTCACAATACATGACGATCCCCATGTATTGGTGTAGAGGAGGTAAATGGAATCATCCCTTCCTCTCTTGGCGATGTTCGCAGAAAACAGAAAACTCCACACAGGCGGGCTAGGCCAGTAGGTCAAGGTCGGGGATGGTCTGAATTCCTCCTCAGTAATGTCATGGGTGTGTGTGTGGGGGGGGGGGGGGATATGCGAGCTCTCTCTCTCTCTCGTTGATTTCCTAGTAATATTGATCTCAAATCAAAGCTTGCCAGACAGACAGCACTACTTGCTAGTCAGACATCCTTCAGACACGAGGAGGAAATCTAATGTTCGTATATGGTTAAAGTGCAGAAAACTGATTTTGGATAATAAGACTTTGTTTGTTTATTCTTATTAGTAGGCATGTTTGTGTTGCTTCTCTCCAAAATCAGTTATCCCCCCCCCCCCCTCTGTCTCTCATTTCTTCACTTTCCGTGTTTTCATCGTTCTTAACTTGCTCACCACCCACTCATTCATCCATCTCTCCATCAATCGATCCATCTATCCATCAATCCATCCATCCATCCATGTATCCACCCAACCACCATCTCTTCCACCGATCGTTCCATCATCCATCCATCCGTCGTCCAGCTATCCATTCAACCACTAACTTATCCATCCATCCACCTACTCATATTTCTTCATTCCATCCACCCAACCACTCACCCTTCCATCCATCCATCAAACCACTCTCTCACCCAATATTCCATTATCCACCCATCCATCCACCCATCCATTCATCCATCCATTCATCCATCCATCCATCCACCCATCCATCCATCCATCTATTCAACAACCCAACCATCCATTTAACCATCCATCCAACCATTCATTCGTGTCAGTCACTGGCTTTTGGGACTGTCACTCCGAATTATATACCTATTTTACATGGTATGATCTATCACTTTCATTGAGATATGTAGGCCTACAGATGAATCAAATGATGGGGCCACGATTTTCTGTTATACCTTTCCACATCCCACTTACCTACTCACTCACTGATGTTTTCATCCATGCCCCATTGACCTCTCTCAACCGCCCGCCCCCTCCACCTCATGCTCGTACACGGATGTAGACACTCACTAGGATGCACTTTATACTCAAGCACACACACACACAAATGACACAGCTCAACCACACTCTGCTGGTACCCAGTAAACGATACTGAAATTATAGGGTCGGTAATCTCGTTCATGGATCAGTCAAGCTCATGTTCATGCTACAGGTCATAAGCGGAATTGCCACTCTCGAGATCTCGTTCCCGCAAAATGACATGTTCATTGTTCACGCAAGGACGTAATTAATACAAGGTCTCTGATATTGTTAAGTGGGGAGGAAATTAAGCATTGCCTTTTATCCTGCAAATATCATGGTTCACATAACAGATATCGAGTACAAATAGGAACCAAATTAATTACAAGCTACTATTACTATTATTATTATCGTCTAGGGACGCGTTTGCCGACGAGATAAAGCCACACAGGCCCGCTGTTGCAGTATTATTGGTGCTTTTTTAGCATCTTATGCTAAAAACAGTGAGAAGTTCAGAATTGGTTCAGTTCCACGGTGGTTAGGGCTCAAGAACTTGGTGTGAAAAACACTGACCCTGCTCGGGGCGAACTGCACCCCCCCCCCAAACAGGCCATCACAATGAGACATCGTAGCCCCCCCCCCCCCGCCCCCAATCACGTCTTTGGTATAAATCGCATCATTGGGCTTTGCACTTCATGTTAAAATGACCATTCGAAGTTTTTTTTGTGTGTAAAGTACATGTAATGATTTCTTTTAAAGAAAACGCTTGGCACATATTGAGGGCCGCATTGTAAACTGTCGTAACTCGACTTTTTTTTTTTTTTTTTACAAAATTGAGATATTTGGCATGCTTGTAGCCCTTGTTGGTAGTAGCATTTTGGGAGGACCTCTCTAGCTCCGGAATGACAAAAGGCTTTAAAATACCTACCCTGGCACAAAAAAGAAAAAAAAACAGCTTGGGGAACGTACATACTTGTAATAACATTCATATCAACAAGTGGAAAGCTCTCATACAAATTAGCATCTTTAGTAGAAATTTCACCCCCGCTCCATTTAAAAGCACCGGGGTATCTTTGAACAGCGGGGGTAACTTTGAGCAGTCGATGAAAAAAATATTTATTTCATCGCTGCGTATAGAATCTTCTTAATTTCATTAAAAAAATACTTTCTGAGTTTTTTGTAGCCATTTTTGTTTTAATATTTGATAGTTTCTTCGACCCTGGGGTTTTTGCTGCGGTGCAGTCGAAGATTGTAAATGGCGACTGAGTATCGCCTCTTTCAACAACATTGCAAACTTTCATCTGAAACAGTGATAGTTGAAAGTTGAATTTCTGTTTCCAAAACGGCCCCAAACCATGTTAATTTTCTTCTGTCCAACTTGCCTTATTGAGTTTCAACAATAAAGTACCTTTTATGAAATAATCTGTTTTTAATTCAGTCATAGATGTGAAGTGTTTGTGTAGTGTTCAAAGTTACCCCCTTAACCTGGGAAACTTTGAACACCCATTTAATTAGGAACTGCATTCAAACAGAGACTACCAAAGTAAATCTTTTTATGGCAATTTATAGTACTGGTTTGTCCCCTTGAATCTAGTCCAAACTCAATTAGTTTGGATGGAATTTGTGAAAAATATGGGAAGTTGAAATCCAAAAGTGTTCAAAGTTACCCCAGTTTACGGCAATGTAAAAACATTGGACTGTTCTCTTTACAAAGTTTCTTCTAAATACCAGTTGTTTTTCTTGCGGGAGGTTGCTGGGTCCTTCTCTTAGGTTCTCTTATGGTCTAACTTTTTCCTAGCACAATGTGACCGTTATTGTGTCCACGTGCTTTCTCCACATTCAAACTCAGATCATGACGATTGTTTCCCCGCTAACATTTACGTACGATCAGTATTGTACGAATTCATAGCGCTCCCTCATAGACCACCACGTATCTACATTAAAATATCATCTAAATGCATCAGTAAACAAATGCATTCGTATATTATAAACAAACACATTCGTCAATGGTCTAGAGGCAAGGTGCTCACCTCTCATGCCGAAGGTACCGGGTTCGATCCCCAGTCGGGAACCCTGCAGGCATGTTGAAATTTTTCTGGAGGAATAATTCCTGCCCCTGATCCTGTGGTAGGTAGGACCGAGCACTTACTACCTTGTCTTCTCGGAAAAACTCGCAGGGGCCATGATTGTGTACGTTAAAGATATCTTGGCAGTTGAAAGTCAAGAAGAGCAGGCCAAACAAGGCCAATGCTCGGGCAAAATTCTAAGAAACTAATCCGCAACACAAAAACACACAGAAACAAGAACAAGAAAAGTAAAAACAGGAAAAGTGAGTTAAAAACGCCCAGAGCAGCGAATCTCCTAAAATAAAGACCTACAACACATTCATCAATCCCGCTATCATTCACTTTTACCTTCACCCTTGCCAGCATTCGTGATGTTCTCTGACACTTCATCCCTCAACACCGTAATTAAGAGAACAATTAAGTACTTGTAAAACTGAGCGTGTTTTAGTAAGAACGAAGTCGTGACGCTCCCGCCGATTTCCAGATTTTTCCTCTATTTCAGGGAATAAAATCCAAGGCCGCGTGGTTCACTGCCGTGCGTGGTCTTGTCTACAGCATCCACACCGCTCCCCTGTTTGTACTGAAAATGACGTATGAGAAAGTAAAACACTCTTTGCCTCTGTATACTTGTCCACAGCATCCGTTCCCGTCCGCTCCTCACCGTTATAGGGGCAAAGAGAGTTCTTCAAACGTCGTTTCTCCGTAAAAAATAGCGGGGCGGATATTGTGGACAAGAGCTCTAACTCGGTTTTTACACATTTTTCTGGAGAATAACAAAAAAAAAATGAATAACTTATTAGACATTAGTCACGGTATTTAAAAAAAAAAAAGTCATTGAGCCCTTTCAGCCCTTAGTTTTCAGAATTTAAACCTCAGCTTATAACACAATCTGAGGATCGTCAAGAGCTATTGTACAAGCTTGCCAAATATTTCACTTAAAAAAAAAAAAGTCGAGTTACGATAGTTTTCCACGGCGGCCCTCGAAAGGAAGATTCCGTGTAACAACAATATCTCGTACTGTTGTAGAAGACTTGCAAATCTGGCTGTGCAGAAATACAAAAAAAAATTGCTGCATTCCTGAGGTGACCCCTTGGCTGTGTGTAGTCAGTGTTTGTCTCACTGAAACATCAGATCTAGCAACCAGTGACTGACCTATATATTTGAGACCTTCGAATCTTGAACTGTTATGGTGGCCCTTCGCCACCGGCAACAAAAGTGCAACATTAATTTTTTTTTTTTGGTGTGTATCCTTCAGGGATTAGGGGCCCTGAAGATTATGCTTCATTAGTTTCATAGTACATGCAGATCCGCCACTGCAAGCAACAAGAATGTACTTACCATTCAACAGGGTGACGACGCATGACAAATCTACCTGTGTTGCGTAAAAATACTTTTTACGCCAATCCAGATCAGTTTCCCTTTTTTCTTCATTTTATGGGCTAACAATGCTCTGTCTTCTTATCTGGTTTATGATTTTTTACAACTAAGTTTCTTTTGGTTATCACAAAATGGAAATTGAACAAAAGAATATGGTGACGTGCATCAGGAAATTTGATAGAGAATGAGATACTTGGAAGCGGCGGTCAAATCAGTGTAACCGAGTACTGAGTTTGAGTTTGGAGAAAGACGAGCGTTATGAAAAACCGCCATATTTTGTTAGCATGAAGCAAGGTGATAGACAGAATACAGCAAAGTGATAGGACAGAAGAAGACCTACTGGTAGCGCCCATCAATTACCAGTTTCGAACACTGAAAACCAAATCAAACTTCAGGCAGTTGTTAACAATTACAAAGTCCAGTAGCGAAGAATGCTTCAATGACAACAACAACAGAAACAAATGCACAGAAATGGGTTTTACATCCTGCTCGCTGTAGGGAATCCTTGTAACATTTAAAAAACAAACAAACAACAACAGCAACAATAAAATCCAATTAATTCATACGTCCGTCGAAATAGGACAATCAAAGTTATCTTACCCTTAAAATAAATATAATTAATTCTAATTTCTTTAAAATAACAACACGAGGCTGGTAATTTGCACAGACTGCAGCGGTTTTAAGCAAACTGTCAGCATTCAGCGATACCCTTGATAAAACAGATCGATCTGCTTTAGCCCATTAATTTGTCCCTGTTGTTTCAAAATGTCTAATAAACGCACGCCGGGCTTCACACTCCGTTGCGGCATTGGGTTACCATGGTGCGCAAAATAATGCGAGGCAAGGTACCAAAACCATTTTTATACGCTCGGGTGTACGCTGGGCTGTTGTGTTGCTTCTCTTCTAAATCATTTACCCCCTTTCTTTCTCTCATTTCTTCACTTTCCGTGTTTTCATCGTTCTTCACTTGCTCACCATCCACTCATTCATCCACATTGTAATGCTTTCAAGTTGATACTTTGTGCAACGTTTACAGAAACAAGTGACCAGTTTAGTAACATGGTATTCTCACAGTTGATGGTAGGCCCTAAATTAGAACAAGACAAAAATGTGGTTTCCCCCCCCCCCCCCCCTCCAAAATGTACCCAGCAAAGCCTCGCGTGAGAAATAATACGGAAATATACAAGGAAAAGGAAAGGCAAATCAAGCCTTCGGTATATCGAACTTCTTCAGGGCAAAAGAAATGTAACAGGATAGAAAATTTAACAAATAAAGAAATGAAACAAATAAAAAATCGGGTACTTGACAACTTCGGGTTCAAGCCTTGCTGCGACCCTACAAATTTTCACCATAATAATTAGAACAGAATTTCCTAAGTTTTTGATACCACGGAACTCCCTTCACAAGGTCGTGATTTCGCGGAACGTGGTCTCGAAGTAGATTGCGTTTGTAGTGAATACGGTTCTTGTTGAGTAGCTCGGGATTTCTGGTTTCTCTGAAATGCCTCGTGCGGCATACCGGTAGTAATTATGTGTTTCAGCTCTTTATTTTAGGAGGTTTCGCTGCTCTTGGCATTTGCACCTCACTTTTTCTTGTTTTTATTTTTCTTGTTGTTTTCTTTGTTGTAGGGGGATTAGTTTTTTGGTTTTTTTTTAGAAGTTTGCTCTGGCACTGGCCTTGTTCGGCCTGCTCTTCTCGACTTGCAGCTGCCAAGGTAACTCAAGCGTGCACACGGGCCCTCCGAGTTTTTTCGTCCTCATTCCCACAAGACTAGGTGCTCGATCCTAGGATCAGGGACAGGAATTGGATAAAAATTCCAACATGCCCGCACCGACCGGGAATCGAACCGTGTACCTTCGGTATGGGAGGTGAGCGCCTTGCCTCCAGACCAACGTGTCCCTAATTTTGTAGAACCTTCGAGGAACCCTCTGTCACGAGTGGAGTGAGCGAGATTCAAGGATTACGGGGGCATGGAAGTGTAGGATGGACTCACGGGATAGTGAGGCTGCTCACCTGTATTGACTTCTGTTAGTTAGCGTGGAAGCGTACAAGACGTGAGTAAAGTGAAGGCGATGAGGTAAATCTTGTGTAGTGAAAAGTCACTGCAAGTTAAGAGGTCCAAGGGGACAGACGTGGGAAAGCAGTCGGGAGATTGTGTGTTTTCCAGTGATGACTGGTAGGTTGAACTGTGATTGATAATTATGATGATTGATGTACTAGATTCTCCTATGACCATGATGTAAATAGGAATGTGAAAGTCATTGATTACTGTGTATAGAGATGTGCGCAATGAGCGATAGATGTAAGTTAGGATCATGGATTCGTAGCGAGTCTGAGTACGGTGTAACACGGTGGAGGTGTGTTACCGTAAGATGTGTGGTGAGGGAAATGTGGACTATTGTGAGTACGCTTGATGGTTCGTAATGAGTGCTGAAGTGGATAGTAATTGTATGGTGTATTACAGATGTAATGTTATTCTTGTGCCGGGGTCGGGCAGAGAAGCCACCCGCGGTGAGCGGACTTGTGCCGGGGTTGGGCAGAAGGCTACCCACAGGCCGCCTGAGTGAAGCTGTCGCGCAGGACAGCGGGAGCACATGAGTCGTGGCAGTCTGGCCACAGACAGGGACGTTGTTATTAAGATGTTAATGTGCTATTAAGATGTTAATGTGCCATTGAGAATATAATGTGCTATTGAAATATTAATGTGCTATTAAGACCTCGAGGGGAGATTGAGATACGGAGATTAGGTTGAGCAGGAGCCAATAAGAGAGGCCAGCAAGTAATATATATATAGATGTGAGGCTGAGGCCAGAGCATATTTTAGAAAGTATTATCGGGTTGTGGACCCGTAGAGGAATGAATGTCGGGAATGCTGACCATCGGATGGCAGTTGAATTGAATAATGTAATGCACGTATATCTTTATTTTTATGTATACTAAATGTGTGAGTCTGTTTGGTTGTTCTGTTAAGTGTTATACTTGTTCGTTCGTGATTGTTGTCCTGTCATAATTATTACATTTCCCAGTCTGGGATTTGTGACACCCTCCCCTCAAAAACCCCTTCTCTCTCTCTCTCTCTCTCTCTCTCTCTCTCTCTCTCTCTCTCTCTCTCTCTCTCTCTCTCTCTCGCCTTTTCTCTCTCTCTCTCTCCCCCTCCCTCTCTCCTCTCTTTCCAACACGATCAAATTCTGATGTCTCACAATGATAACGTTATCATTTGGGGGAATCAGAAATTGTCCCGGTAGCGATTCTGGGCGCAATTTATGCACAACACAAGGTATGTTCAGTTACTGCTGACGGTTTGAGTCGATATGTCTTATTAGGAATGATACTTACTCGCGGATTGATTCTGGGCACAATTTATGCGCTTGGTAGCGCACATTAATTTAGTCGCTGATACCGGCTGGAGTCGACAGCAAATGTGAACATATACTGGGGGCTTCGATCTAAAACGCATTATTATTATTACTATTATTATTATTACTTTGTCATGGATTTCTTTCCGAAAATGATATCTGTTCCTGTATTGATTCTGTGTGCAATCTCTATTTGTGTTTTTTGTAGTTCGTGCTTCTCGACCCCTTCAAAGCTTTGAGAACCACCTCAGACTGAACAACCCCCCCCCCCCCCCCCAACCCCCAAATATAAAACACAATCCGCCATATACACAAACATCAAGGGCTACTATATGGTATCGTCATATAGTAGTCCTTGACAAACATAAAAGCTATCTTTCATCTCCACCCCACCCCCCCCACCCACACACACACTCTCTTTCACTTTCTCTCTCTCTCTTTTTCCTCTCTCACTCTCTCTCTTTTGGTCTCTCCCGTTCTCACACACACACACACACACGCACACACACACACACACACTCTTTCTTTCATTCTCTCATCAAAGAGTAGATTGGTTACCACCCCACACAGTCATTATTTATTTGAGTTTAGGTAGCTCCCGCATTTAGCTACGTGATATTTTTCTCGCATTGAGTTATCCGTTTTTCAGCAAAAATATATTCCAATAATCATTCACTCGTTCACTCAATCGCTTGCTCACCTCACTCAGAGAGAGAGAAAGAAAGAGAGAGAGAGAGAGCAAGAGAGAAGAGAGAGAGAGAGAAAGAGGGAAAGAGAGAGAGAGAAAGAAAGAGAAGAAGAGAGGGAGAGAGAAAGAGAGAGAGTGAAAAAGAAAAGGAGAGAAGAGAGAGAGAGAGAGAGAGAGAGAGAAAGAGAGAGAAAGAGAGAGAAAGAAAGAAAGAGAGAGAGAGAGAAAAAGAAAGAGAGAGTGAGAGAGAGAGAAAGAGCGAGACACAAAACCAATAGAGGGCTATACGAACACTCATGCAGTGTTGTGTGTTGTTAGTGAAGTGACTTCCGTAAATCTGAAGTAGGCCTAATTGCCACTTATACCCACAAGGATAATGACGATACCGGTGGTGATCCTGTGGGTGATGAAAGCGAGGGCCACGTGGTGTCTTTATTTGACTTTTAGAAATAAAAAAAATAAAAAAGAAATGAATAACTTCTCTTTATCATGCTATAATTATAATATACAGTTACAAAATTAAAAAAAACCGAAATGATTAACTTTCTTTATCAGGCTTTATAGTTACAATAATAATATTTATAAATAAACAAATAACCGTTAGTTTTCAGATTTTAACCCCCCAACTTATAACACAACCCACAGACTGCCAGGGGCTACGGGCCTGCCATAAACATGTATCTGAGCTTTTTTTTTTTTTTTTACGATAGTTTCCCATGCGACCTTGGAAATAGTCCCAGCATTAAATACGAATTTTGAGTCTTGGCCTGGATAAATGTCTTACGTTTACTCTGCAAGGGTATTCTCGCCTAGTATGCAGTTTTTTGTCCGTGTATTTTTTTTTTATATCATGGGCTTGTTTACGTTTGGTTGTAATAGAAAAGCAAAGGCTTTGGCCTTTCAAACCGGTTTCCCCCCTCCCATCCACCTAAATCTCATGGACTTCTTCCCTCTCAATAATTCAGGCCGCACACAAAAAATTTGCAATACTGATGGGGCAAACCGGATCAGGGAATTAACTTCAACATGCACGATAATGGAGAATGCTTAGGAAAAACTGTCGTTTAATGGCATTTTGCAATCGTAAAATAAAAAAACATTTAAGCCATCAAATCCACTATCAAAGTGGAAATGAGATATTTCAAGAGGGCTTCTGCGTAGTTGGCCCTGTCACTAGTAGGGAAGTGTCAGAATTCATGGCCTGTCCATCAAGGTAAGTAATTTATCTTTTTTTTTCGCCTAACAAAACTGCAGTAGCTCCCCTTGCCGAATGTTTATGCCAACCGGAAGTTCCAAATCGACTTCCTTTCCTAACGAAGCCATCGAAGAAGTGAGTACGACCGGGCAGGTTCATGGTTGAAATCGATCATAATCTGTAATGGCTTGTTGCCCCATGTAGCAGTATGAAATTTGTAGCTTCACTCTAACTTATTTATGTTAATTTTTGATATGATGCCAGGCCAGGCTAGTTTATGATCTCGATACACGAATTTAAATCTGGGAGTGGGCCCAACAAGCTAGATAAGAACGAAGACTATTAGTTTAGAACTCTTCATATGTCCATAGCTAAGCGCTATAATTCTGCAGTTTGATCAGCTCGTCCAAAAGTCAGATTACACCTTGAAGTCGGCCTTTTCCCTGACCCATTGAAATTGCTGCCCTTGTCTTTATCT
The DNA here is from genome assembly GCA_963931925.1 of Onchidella celtica. NCBI lineage: Eukaryota > Metazoa > Mollusca > Gastropoda > Systellommatophora > Onchidiidae > Onchidella > Onchidella celtica. The sequence goes on along the minus strand of OZ007573.1, from coordinate 28,161,607 downwards.
AGCCTAACCATAGACTCTAAACCAAGGTTACTTACTCCAGTCCAAACCCTATCGATCCACCACCATTTCAACCAGAAAACAAAAAGAATCTTCAAAGAATTACAGAAAATTCAAAGTGGTTGGGATGCACAGAACTTTCCCTGCTGTTGGCGTTATAAGAAGATTCGGGAAAGATGCAGTATTGGACTCGTCTCAATTAGCTTAGTGTTATTATAAATCGGTGTTTTTCCCATGTAATGTTTTCTGGTGTGATTTGAACGAATTTGACCATAAAAAACAGCGCAAATGACGCTAAATGCAAGCAAACAGGGGGGCAAGCCCCCCCTAAATGGTTTTAAAGGTCGAATTCGTCCTAATCACACCAAAAAACAAGGGAAAAACACCGATTTGGGGGGGGGGGGAGGGATGTGTTACGTTAATTTTCCAAAAATTGGAACGACTTCCGAACTCGTTCCATAGCCCGAGTGAAAACAGTAGGCCTACATAGCTACCCCGGCAGCTTTCCCTGATATGTCAATCTGACTACTGCCCAGACGAACATCGGCCTGCGGCCTCGATGATACAAACTGACTAGACCCTCACGCCAAACTTAGATCTAGTGGTAAAAGGTTATGCATGCGCAGAATTTTAAAAGTTGAACCCCCGGCGCAAGCGCATTGATGGCACCCGGTGTATTAGTACGCAAAATAGTATGAAAGTAAACAACCACTATCCCATAAATGAGACATTTGTGACGGATTTGAAGGTGATATTCGTAATTAGCGCACCAGAAAACATGGGAACAACAGTGACTTAAAGCACTAATTGAAACGGGTCCAATACTGCAAAAATACCGAAGATTCTCCCTTTCTAGTGCATTGGGTCTAATCCACAAGCTTAGTTTTACTAACTAGGCTACAGGCTAGATCTAGACCTAGAGTTTAGTCCAGATTATATAATTAGATAGACTATCTAGTCTAGATCTAGATAATTTGTCTTTCATTTTTTGCTGTCCAGGTCTAGATCTAACAGGGAAAGCCAAACAGTGACCATGTAGGCCTATCAATTTATCATGACATATGAAGAGCTGTGAATGTGAAGGTTTGTTTGGAAGCTCAATTATTGAAGTGTAAAGTAATTGGGTGATGGTACTTGGTAGCCTACATCTTCTTGTTAGCAATAACTGGTCGCAAAAAAGTCTCCAAATAGGCCTGTTTGGCTGGATGCACAGAACAATTTATTTTATTAGTCCTACCTACTTCTTCAACGACTAACAAGGCTATTTCATTTGGCCAGCATGTCCATGTTTTTTTCTTCAGATGTTATTTTAACACTGTGGAAGCATTGGCCTTTGAAATGTCTGAAATCCTAACAAAGGCAGTGTTCTCACCTGTTAAATGGTTACATCCAAGGCCAATGCAGCACAAGACTTGCACGAAGTATTTCTGAATTTTTATATGATCTGAATTTCTCATGCTCCCTTTTATTTGTGTTCAGCTGTAGGTTAACATGGCTCCACCTCGCAAGCAGCGTGAGAAGAAGAAGGCTGTGACCAATGAGGTCATTACCAAAGAGTGTACAATCCATATGCATAAGAGGATCCATGGCATGTAAGTTTTATTTACAGATCAGTGTTAGGTTTCAATATTTCATTTCACTGCTTAATTTTGGCATAATAAAAAACTACAACTTCAAATTCTCAGAAAGTAGGCTATAATCTGTTTTTGAGGTATCAGTGATATAAGCCAGTATTATTCTCCGTTGAATAGACGCTGCACAACAAATTGTGAGGGTGACTATCATGGTGACAGTAATAGTTGAATTTTGCTCACACTCGTCACAGACTGATTATCTCCTCTAAAGTCATAGTATGAACTGCAAACACTTCTGTCATCTCAGTGAGATCATCAAATGCACATAATTGTGAAACACATGGCTTAAAAGACACATGGCTTGGGGTGAAAGCCAGATGGTTAGATCAAAATCAGAAGTAGCATCAGAAGCTGTTTAAGAAATGCCATACTTTCATGCGTTTAAAAGGACTACAGGTTTAAAACAACACCAAATGAGATAATTCAGGATAATTGTGGATGGGGTAAAATATCACTTCTTTAAATGCCCATGACTCACAACATTTAAATACAGGATAAACTGAAGGGTGTCAAACTATAATTTGAAGAGGGCCATTTGCTTCAGGCTGCCTGCTGGTAGTTTACCAATATGATAGGTTGACAGAAGCACATTTGCATCTCAGTGTTTTTGTGTCCTTAATGTCATTGCTGTGGGATTAAACTTGCCTTTGTCTTTCACAGTGGATTCAAGAGGAGGGCCCCCCGTGCCATCAAAGAAATTCGTAAATTTGCGCAGAAGATGATGGGCACTCCAGATGTAAGAATTGACATCCGCCTGAACAAGCACATTTGGTCTCAGGGCATCAGGTAGGTGGAAACATGAGTTCAGATTTTCATTTTAATAAAGATGATTGAATGGTACTTTGATTAATCAAATTGTGTAGGATGAAAGCAGCAGAAAGAAAGAGAATTTCATTGGTTTCCCTATGAGTGGGTATTTTTTTTTTTTTAGTAGCTTTACTGCTATGGCTCATTCATATAATTTCTTTTGTTTACCTGTGAAATGTTAACCCTCGTCCTGCGTTGAGTGAACTCGTCCACGTAACGCTCCGTGCGGGGATAGCCAGTCAGCCGATCGTTCGCGGGTTGCCGATAACCTCGGCGGTCGGGTCAATCGGGTCGTTGTGAACACGTGTATCGCGTATAATTCGGGACGCAATAACAATAGTGGTGGATAAATCGTAAAGGACCCCTATGATATTTGGATAAAGTACTTGTGATGATATGCAGTAGGTTTTATTGTGAAATGGAAGGCCCAAATCAAGAATTTTCTGCATTTACATGCCGTTTAACACACGTTTTATCATTTTCCCAAGACCTCTGCGCTTTTTCTGTCCTAAGTCAGGCCATTCAGGTGAACAAATTATTTTTTAAGCCATTCGCTTCATTTACTAACCACATGTATCGTGACATTGCCTTCTCCCTCCTCTACTATGTAAAGCTTCCACTTACTATGATGTTAGTTTTAGCGAGAGATTTGATTTCCAGTTCCAGGTCGTAGAGCACATACATGTACTGAAAAGCGGTTTAACCAAAGGAACACAATATCTCTCTAATTACCACATCAAATAAAGACAACGACCAACAACAAAGTCGGTCATTTTCTCCCAGTTTTCCCTGATGAAAAACCTACTGACAGACGCCCTTATGCAGCATGCCCTAATATTACATCGGAATTCATAATTACAGACGTAGAACAGCGTCTCAAATACGCACATGGTCCCTTTCTTCTCATTTCACATGTAGACGACAACCAGCATCAAAGCAAAAGTTTCCCCAAGACTTTCCCCAGTTCGAACTTCAGACCGTCAGTACTATTACACGAGTATGACGAATAGTTGCATCGTAATAAACGTAATCGGACGATACCATTTTGTTAGAAATGGTAGGGGTGACAGGATAGATAAACATGCGAAAACTGTGTGAACAAAAAACGACAGCCTTGGCAACCGAATACACAAAGCGCGAGGCGCACCGTTGCTATACAAAAATGTGGCCTCCCGCGGTTAAGCGTGGCGGACAAAATAATGGCCTCCCGTGTCTCGCGTGTTGCGCGGGGAGGCCAATATAGTGGCCTCCCGCAGGACTAGGGTTAAGCATGTGTTCTTTGCTATTTTAAACCTGTCGGGTGTCTTTAATTTAACGGAAATGTCTGTATTTAGGATGTTGGGAAGGATGTGAGATTTATTTTATTATTAAATGTAAAAAAAAAATATCAGATTTGATGATGATAAAGGCCACTGCACATTGTACTTCATTGCTAGACAGAGATATATGACCTATGATGTGGGAAGTGTTTTGGATTTGTGTTCTCCTTTCTATGGAAAGCATAAGTAACTGACAGTTTCACTTTGCCCTCATAGGGCCTTAGTACAATATAATATAATGTAAGTACCCCATGGGAGGTCCCTTATTGAAGTGGTCATTAGTTAGCAATCCCTGATATTTATTGGTATAGTTCGTATTGACTCCCATTTCACAGTCACTTTACTTGAAAATGACAGAAGTATGTCATTTCAAACAGCATTTTGCTGTACTTTCTTGATGCAGACCTTCACGCTTTTAGATCTTGTCAGTGAACTACATGGGGGTGTAATAAAACTCTTATTGAACTGCTGATGCCCAGCAAAAAAACAATCCACCCAAATAAATTTTAAAATGAGGATTTTGTAATTTCAGTGAGTGATAGAGGAGTAATGATTGCAAACATCATGAACTCCCAAGAAAGTGGTGGTGAATATTAACATCATTTGCCTTTTCTTTCAGACATGTTCCTCATCGACTGAGAGTGCGTTTGGCTCGTAAGCGCAATGAGGATGAAGATTCCACTCATAGGCTCTATACCCTTGTGACACATGTACCGTGTGCAGATTTCAAGAGTGAGTAATTCAGTACTGTCGTCATGTAAAAATGAACATTGTCAACCTGTTTTTTTTTTGTTTTTTTTAATATATTCCTTCAAGTCCAACCCACAAAACACATTCAGGCAGAGAGAGTGAAGTAAACCAGTAAACTGTTTAACTCACTGAATCCTAACCCCGCCTACATAGCTTTCCTGTGACAACCACTGCATACGAGCCTCGACTATCGGTTCAAGATTTTCCCATGAATAGTGACACCAAGCAATATTTTCATTGGGCAAGCCAATAGCTATATGATATTTAGAAGACAATCATCATCAAGAATAATGTATTGTACTCGGCGAAATTACTAAAACAAATTTGTAGGTAAGGAAACTGCGACCTCTGGCCTAGATTCATTGTTTTCATTGTTAAGTGTTTTCCCCCTCATTTTTGACCGGTTTTCTTTTTTTAATATCTCTGGAACCATATTATATTCTGTAAAACAAATTTGATATCTGGAATGTACAGCCAATAAATTATAATCTTCTCACCAAGTTTCAATTCATTTGGTGCACATTTACTATTTTTTTGTAATTGTTGAAAAATGCTAGAAACCCTCAGGCATAGGCAACAGCAGGTGGCCTGGAGCCTAGGGTTCAGTGGGTTAACCCTTTTGTGTTTCTGTTCTTGAGAAGCGCTTTAATGGTCAACTTCCTGGCTACGCGGCCGCCCTGATTTGTTTACATTTTTCAGCCCTGTGGCCGCCGCTGCTGCGTGCCTTCACTAGAATGGAAATTGTAGCCCCCATGTCACACTTATGATTATGAATTTTGACATACTTACTGAGAAATGTGGTGGTCATCTATAAGATGAATCTATTTACATCGAAATGCCGGAATCATGCTTGTTGGTTTCACGAACATAAAATGCTAAACGGGGATGTGTGACTCTACCACTGAAACATACACACTATTGCATCCCATTCCGTTTGTTATCCAAGCATACAACACTACACACACAAAGGCACCACTCTAGTACAAGCATATGCTGAGCAATACATAATGTAGGCTTAGAGGGAGGAACAGGCCTAATGGATGACCATGTGTAGTACAATACATTACTTGTAGGCCTAACTCAGGCTTTATCCCTCACCCTGCAAGGGGCGGCCATTGGCGGTATTGACTCGCAAGCGCTCACGCCACACGGGCGGCAAAAGTCAGCATGGTCAAGCTGACCGCGCCACGCGCAAGCCGTATTTTCACACATCAGGTCACTGACCTTTTTGAGATGTATCCACCGTTTTTTTGTTCACTGTGTCTCTTCTAAATCAAACGCATTGTGACATGGACATGTTAACCAGTGAACCACTGGTCGGAATCACAAAGACTAAGCTTTCAGTTTCAAAGGCTTTCCCCACACTTTCAAAAGATGTAACATCGACATGCGAACTGTTGCTCAACAAATTTGCAATATTATCTCATTTTCTCACAAGCTGACCACCATCTGGAGCTGTCTGTATCTAAGAACCAATCAGAGAGAAGCTCTGAAATAATCTTTGCCCCAAATGCCCACATTGGTTTATTAGTATGTATCAATCAGGATGAAACCATTTGTGTAGGGCTTGGGAGGGCGTGGCTAGTTATCATGCTTCGTTCTCACGAAAACTACAGCTTTCAGTTTGGAATCATAAGTCAGATCATTGGTGAGAGACTGACAGATTTAAGGTTTTGCTGGTTAATTCATTATCAAGCATGATAAGGCATAGCAGCGAATGTTTTCATACCGATCAATAAAAGCCGAACCACGTGGACGGTGTATGTGGTCATCGTCTAGCGGCACGGGTCAGTGACCCCAGATAAAGATTCTCAGTGAGTACGGTCACTGACCGGGCAGTGGGCTTTACGGGTAGCGCACAGGGTGAGCGTTATGGTTGAAACTGGGTGAGTGGGCATGTGAAGATTAACTGGTGATGTCATATCATTTACTATTTATAGCTATTCTTTCATTGTTCTTCCTTTCAAGAATGGGAGGACATTGGCCGGCCGGATATGAACACATGGCGTCGTCGTAAACAAAGCTTGATTCGGCCGGGTTGAACAAATCGCAGGCCATATTTTGAGGCTGGATGCAGCCGGGTTAAATTATATAAAATACGAAAGGGTTAATGAGTGTACAGAATTGTCATTTACAAATTGTCTGAATGAATGGTATCTGATCTTAACTCCAGCACAAATACATATATGCACTGTTGTACATATTCAGGACACCCAACACATTTTGTAACAGTTAGTGGTGTTACAATTGATGATACTCCTAAGCTTTTGAATTTGATTTTCAATGATAATATGGCATTGTCACACAGTAGTTGTTACTCTGACAGTTTGATCAGCTTGCTATGAAAATTCTAAATTGTCCCTAAATTAAGCTTTGTTGCACACCTATGTTGCAAATATTACCAGTCCACATGAGCTGCTAGGCAAATAATGAAATATTGCAATTTGCCTGCAGAACGCAAAAAGAAAGAAAATGTTAGTCTAGGTCTCGGTCTGCTACTGTTCATGTCACTTCTGTGACTGACAACATAAAATGGAATAACTGATGTCATGAGTTTTTTAAAATCATTTTTGTATTTATTAAGTGTGCAATCATGTGTTATTCGGATATATGTTTATTATATTTGTTGGTGCTTAAATAAATATTATGCAATTTTGTACAAGTTTTTAATTAAGTACGTCTTTGTGGTCTGAAAATTTTCATTTGAAATTTTTAAAATCCAGTGCCATTCCTGAATCTATGTATAATCTAATTCATTTCTCATTTCTTTGTTTTCACAGATAAACAGACCCTCAACGTGGATAATGAATAAATATGACACAATGTTTTATTTGACTTGGTTGTTTTCATTTGTGCATGGTTGTCCAGTGTATGAAAGTGTGAAATCTCATCAAGCATGAAACATTTGGAAGTACATGTACAAATGTACTTTGTGTGAATCTTTTTAAAGAATGAATTATCATTAACCCTTACTTTCACTGCCAGTGCCATTGTTTGACCTGAGTCCAAATATCGGAAGATTGCGATATGTAGGCTATAATATATTATGCAGCAGTGTGAATTGAAATTCAAACTTTAGTTTAAATCTTAGAGCTGTTCCATCGTTTTCTTTTTTCATAGTTGTTTTTATAATGCAGAGATAAAGCTGAAACCAAATTCAAAGATGAAATTCCAAATTTAGTTTTAATCTTTGAGCTGTTCCGTCAATCTTTTTTTGTTTGTTTCATGTACATGTAGTTGGTTTTATTTAAAAAAGCAAAAGGTCAGATCTTACTCCACCATGGCATTGGGGCTGTGAATATTGTGACAGTAGAAGGGTTAACATGTTGGAGTGCAGAAGGTACCTGAATATTTGGCCACTTCAGAGGCCACAATTAGCATATTATATTATGTCAGCCAGACACAAACACTGATGAAATACACAAGACATAGTGCAGTCCAACACTAGTCTGTGGCACCTGCTTGCACCACAGCGCAACCCAAATTTCGACACAAACTTATAAATCTGAAAAGTCGAACCAGGCGTGTGAAATTTTGATAGAATTAGAACAATAAATTTTTTGGACCATAGCATTTAATAGGTGAAAAGGACAGGCTTTTTATCAGTTTCATAATACATGTATTACTGCAGACATGTAATGATGTGTACTGCATTGCATAATTTACAATCATACTCTCATCATAATTATGTTATGCTAGTACTAGTAATAGTAGTAGTACTACATGAAGTAGCCATGTCCATGAAATTGGTTTTGAAAACAAAATGGTCACAGCAAGATAGTCATCAGACAATAATAATAATATTATCATCATACATACACTGTACATGTATTGCAGAACAAACAATAATTTAATTGAATCATTTTCACAATAATGTTGAATTCTTAGCCTTTGTAGCACTCATTATGTGACTGCATGTTATGAGAAGTCCAAATTGTATACGTACCCTCATATATAATGAAATTTAGGCATACATGTAAAGTATTTTCCACAATCAACTCATCTATACTATTGGATCTGAAGATCAGCAAGAGAAATAGTACATGCCAATGTCATTGTATCATTTTTTAATTGCTTGGTTGCCTGTGACCAATCCATCTGGTTAAGATTGGAGGATAAACAGCTCGTGTGTATAGATATGGATTGCATGTATTTGAAATGGGAATGGAAGCTTTGGTGAATTGGGTGAGAAGTTAGCTAAAGTCAAAGACCTACCCAAGTCCCAGTTTTGTTCTCTATACAAGTACATTTCTTCAATAACATAAGAAATTCCATTTGGGTCACATTATAAATTAGGGATTCCACAAGGACCCGACTTTAAGAGCATCGGTGAGGGGGGCTGACTGGGGAGGGGGCAGGGGGGAAGCCTCCTGGCAAGTTCGTCCTCTCAGGGTAAGCCAGACCAAGGCTGGCATACGGGCCCCAGATTGGTGGCTCGCCACCTAATTATTAATATTAGGCATCACACTAAAAAGTAAAACTACTCACAACTCTCACCGCGGCAGTGTGGGAAGATAGTAGTGTTAACTGTTAATACACCGTAGTGTTATCGTGTGATGCATAATTCATGTACATGTAATTAGGTGGTGAGCCACTAGTGTGGGGCCAACGCCAGCCTTGGTCAGGCTTACCCTTCAGACGGATGTTTTTCATACTGTGAATTAATATATATTTACAGTACATGTATATGCAATGCTGGGCGATTAATACTGAGAACATGAAAAACCTGTATTATATATACATGTACATGTAATGCCATTGCCAGACTAAACTTATGTAACTCATATTAAACTCTTTCCATAACCATTAACAAAAATAACACGTGGTTTTAAGTTTTGAGGCGGGGAAGGAACATAGGCTACATGTAGTAGCTTTCCACCAAAATGGGAGACAACAACCAGAAACTACAGTATTAATTATTATATTGTTTAGTAATGGTTAAAGCCCTTGGATTAAGTTTGCTTAACTTTGATATTATTATTATCAATATTTAATTAAAACTCGAGCTCAATGTTACATGTCATTTAATTACAGTATTGCACTTCTATGTGGACCACCTCTGGCTGTTCCTTTGTACAAATTTTCGCTTTTCATAATTAAGATGAACAACTGTTCACCTCTTAATTATAAATACATTGTAATAATTAATTCATATATGTAAATAAAAAATAAGAGAGAAGCCTCGCAAAGATGCTGCATGAACCCTCCGTGTAACTCAGAGGGATTAAGATTTAAAATCGGGTTTCTATTCAGACCTAGAGTTTGAATTATGAAACTGAAATAAGATACAATCGTGCACCATGTTTAGTTTACGAAAATGCCCTTACCGGTGTTTCTCTAGCACTCGAAGCGCTTATAATTTATCGTGAGCATTCTTTATTGGGGGCGACAGGGTTAAATTGATTCCCTCCGAAGGAGGAATTTTCTGTGTGTTTGTGTTTTAATACATGTAAAACATTACATGTAGTACAGATGTGCAGCGGAAGTCACTTAACTCACTACGTCCTCGTTCAATACGCATTCCCATTTGTATACATGTAGTTAAAATGGCACTGACACGGACACTGGAAGAGCTGAGTTTATCATCAAGAAAACCATTAACATTTGCTGCATAAAAATGTTATTCTCTCGTACCACAAGTACAACGTACATGAATACATGTACATTGCATAAATTATGTCTACGGCCAAAATATCTCTCTGCAAGAGGCAGTACATACAGCATTTTTATCAATAATATAATACAAAATGAAAGTGTTGTAGTCAACTTCTAACGGACTTGACTCTCTACAATCTATGACGTCAGATCGTGTTCCCCACCGGTGCGTTCACCACTGGTGCGAATGGGATCAACAGCTCGATAATATTATGCACACTACACAGCTCCCTCCAGAGCTGTTAAACGTTACTTGTAGGTGAGTCAATCTGGAAGCCTCACCACACGCCCTCGTTGAGTGCGTGTAGGTGATGTTGAAGCCGTTGAATGGTTTTTTTTTTTTTAATCGTCTCCTTTATGCCGACGAGGTCTGCCTCTGGCGGGAGGAAGAGCCACTTGCACTAGGCGATCGTTGTGCAGTTGTGCCGGTTTCAGCCTGTCGATTGACACGGTGTCCTGTCGGTTCCCAATCTGGAGTTTGAAGGTTTTGCTGCCCGCCTCCAGAACTTCGTAAGGCCCAGAGTAAGGAGGCTGTAAAGGTGTGCGACGTGCGTCTTGTCTCACGAACACATACTTGGCCCGCTGAATGTCCTTTGGCAGGAAAGTTGTTGAATTTCCATGTGAAGACATGGGAATTGGTCGGAACTGCCCTACTTTATCACGTAATTGTCTTAAGTCGTCCCGGCATGGACCTGACTGCGATAGAGTCACGAAATCTCCAGGTACTGTAATTGGAGCACCGTAAACCAGTTCCGCCGATGATGTTTTGATATCTTCTTTGGGAGTTGTACGTATTCCTAGCATGACCCAGGGTAGTTCATCAATCCAGTTAGGGCCTCTGAGTCGTGTTCGTAAAGACTCTTTGAGGTGTCGATGAAAACGTTCAACAAGTCCGTTTGATTGAGCATGGTAGGCAGTCGTATGATGCATATTAGATCCGAGAAGCTTGCAGATATTCCGCCATAGTTGTGATGTGAACTGTGAGCCTCGATCCGAAGAAATATCTTGCGGAACTCCAAAACGGGCGATCCAGTTAATGAGAAAAGCCCGTGCTATGTGCATTGTGTCGGCGCATGCGATGGGTATAGCTTCTGGCCAACGGGTGAATCGGTCGACCATGGTAAGAAGATAAGTGTATCCTTGTGAGGGCGGGAGAGGTCCTACGAGGTCAATGTTGACGTGATCGAAACGGGCCCGAGGGGCTTCGAACTCCACCAGAGGTGCTTTGGTATGTTTGTGGACCTTAGCATTTTGGCATGCGATGCAGCCTTTGGCCCAAACATTAACCTGCGATGATACCCCAGGCCATACAAACTTTTTGGTTATCAGCCGCCGGGTAGCACGAACACCTGGGTGAGAAAGTCCATGAGCCGTTTCAAAAACTTGACGCCGCCAAGCTGATGGGACGATAGGTCGTGTTATCCCTGTGGAAACGTCACACAGGAGCGTTGATCCTCGAGTTCCGAATGGAATGTCTTGCGGTTTGAGACCTGTGCGAGCCGTGCGTAAAGATTTTACCTGATGATCAGTTTGCTGGGCGACTGCCATTGCTTCATAATCAATACCCTCCGATATGGACGCAAGGTTACTGATTGTTGTAGCAATCGACAAGGCATCAGCCACAGGGTTATTCTTTCCCGAGACGTGTTGAATGTCTGTAGAATATTCGGAGATAGCTGTTAGTTGTCTTTGTTGGCGTGCAGACCACTCTACAAAGCCCTCGCGGGTCATACAAAAAAGGGACCTTTGGAGTGGAATGACACACTAGAAGTGGCTTTTCAAGCAACCAAGGCGGCACTGGCGGAGGCGACGATGCTCTTCCATCCTAGGGTCTCAGCGCCAACATCTCTCACAGTAGATGCTTCGGACACAGCACTGGGAGGAGTACTGGAACAGTACGTCGATGGACAATGGTGTCCGCTGGCATTCTTTAGTCGCCAGCTACGCCTTCCTGAACAGCGATACAGCACGTTTGATCGGGAGCTACTAGCCATTCATTTGGGAATTCGCCATTTTCGTTATTTCTTGGAAGGTAGGAGGTTCACAATATACACTGACCATAAACCATTGACATTGGCAATGAAAAAAATCTCAGAACTATGGTCTGCACGCCAACAAAGACAACTAACAGCTATCTCCGAATATTCTACAGACATTCAACACGTCTCGGGAAAGAATAACCCTGTGGCTGATGCCTTGTCGAGGGCTACAACAATCAGTAACCTTGCGTCCATATCGGAGGGTATTGATTATGAAGCAATGGCAGTCGCCCAGCAAACTGATCATCAGGTAAAATCTTTACGCACGGCTCGCACAGGTCTCAAACCGCAAGACATTCCATTCGGAACTCGAGGATCAACGCTCCTGTGTGACGTTTCCACAGGGATAACACGACCTATCGTCCCATCAGCTTGGCGGCGTCAAGTTTTTGAAACGGCTCATGGACTTTCTCACCCAGGTGTTTGTGCTACCCGGCGGCTGATAACCAAAAAGTTTGTATGGCCTGGGGTATCATCGCAGGTTAATGTTTGGGCCAAAGGCTGCATCGCATGCCAAAATGCTAAGGTCCACAAACATACCAAAGCACCTCTGGTGGAGTTCGAAACCCCTCGGGCCCGTTTCGATCACGTCAACATTGACCTCGTAGGACCTCTCCCGCCCTCACAAGGATACACTTATCTTCTTACCATGGTCGACCGATTCACCCGTTGGCCAGAAGCTATACCCATCGCATGCGCCGACACAATGCACATAGCACGGGCTTTTCTCATTAACTGGATCGCCCGTTTTGGAGTTCCGCAAGATATTTCTTCGGATCGAGGCTCACAGTTCACATCACAACTATGGCGGAATATCTGCAAGCTTCTCGGATCTAATATGCATCATACGACTGCCTACCATGCTCAATCAAACGGACTTGTTGAACGTTTTCATCGACACCTCAAAGAGTCTTTACGAACACGACTCAGAGGCCCTAACTGGATTGATGAACTACCCTGGGTCATGCTAGGAATACGTACAACTCCCAAAGAAGATATCAAAACATCATCGGCGGAACTGGTTTACGGTGCTCCAATTACAGTACCTGGAGATTTCGTGACTCTATCGCAGTCAGGTCCATGCCGGGACGACTTAAGACAATTACGTGATAAAGTAGGGCAGTTCCGACCAATTCCCATGTCTTCACATGGAAATTCAACAACTTTCCTGCCAAAGGACATTCAGCGGGCCAAGTATGTGTTCGTGAGACAAGACGCACGTCGCACACCTTTACAGCCTCCTTACTCTGGGCCTTACGAAGTTCTGGAGGCGGGCAGCAAAACCTTCAAACTCCAGATTGGGAACCGACAGGACACCGTGTCAATCGACAGGCTGAAACCGGCACAACTGCACAACGATCGCCTAGTGCAAGTGGCTCTTCCTCCCGCCAGAGGCAGACCTCGTCGGCATAAAGGAGACGATTAAAAAAAAACAAAACCATTCAACGGCTTCAACATCACCTACACGCACTCAACGAGGGCGTGTGGTGAGGCTTCCAGATTGACTCACCTACAAGTAACGTTTAACAGCTCTGGAGGGAGCTGTGTAGTGTGCATAATATTATCGAGCTGGACTCGGTGACTCCAAACCCACGGAACTTCTTGATAGAATGTTGGCTCTGGTACCGCAGGGGAAAGACCCTGGTTTTCTTTTCAGGGAGATATTCCTTCGCCAATTACCCTCAGAAATACAATCTCTGGTAACCCAACAAGATTATCCCTCTCTGAGAGACCTCGCCAAAGCCGCTGACAGGCATTTCTTGTCAACTGGCGTGACAATCAATGCAACATTTAAACCGCCACCTCGTCCACACAGAAGAGAACACTCTTCTCAGCCGACAGAGGAATCCAGTATCTGTTTCTACCACCGTAAGTTTGGCGCAAAGGCGACTAAATGCAGGCCTCCATGCACTTTCAAGGTCCCGGAAAACTCGACAGCCGGTCGCCCGTAAACAACTTGGCGGCCGGCAGTAAAGACAGCCTACTGTTCGTCTCTGACCGCCGGTCTGGGCGTCAGTTCCTTATCGATACGGGTGCGGAAGTGAGCGTACTCCCTGCTACCCAAAATGACTTGCGCTACAGCGAACGAAGCCGTCCCTTGGCCGCGGCTAACGGAACAGCCATCAAGTCTTACGGAAAACGCAGACTTTCCTTACAAATTGGACCTCAACCTTACGAGTGGACGTTCACCGTTGCTGACGTCAACAGACCAATACTAGGAGCAGATTTCCTCAGAGCCCACTCGGTCACCATTGTAGTCAACTTCTAACGGACTTGACTCTCTACAATCTATGACGTCAGATCGTGTTCCCCACCGGTGCGTTCACCACTGGTGCGAATGGGATCAACAGCTCGATAATATTATGCACACTACAGTGTACAATGCTGTGGTCCTTCCCACCCTACTCTATGGGGCTGAAACCTGGACAGTGTACCAATCGCATGCCAGAAAGCTAAATCACTTTCATCTGGCCTGCCTTAGAAAGATCCTAAGGATCAAATGGCAGGATAAAATTCCAGACACTGAGGTCCTCAATCGTGCCAAGGAATTGAGCATCTTCTGCCACCTGAAAAAAATTCAGCTACGTTGGGCAGGACATGTTGTCAGAATGCCCGACTCCAGACTCCCTAAGCAAATCTTCTTCTCTGAGCTCTCCAATGGAACGAGGAATGTTGGGGCCCCAAAGAGACGTTACAAAGACACTCTCAAGCAATCACTGAAGGCCTTTGCCATTGATGTGAGTGAGTGGGAAAAGCTCTCGCTTGATCGTGCAAATTGGAGGGCGGCCCTTACCAGAGGCAGCAAAGCATGGGAAGCTGACAGAGTCCAGCAGGCTATCAAAAAAAGAGAACGGCGCAAGAAAAGGCCCAGTGGTACTGAACCAACGGAGCACTCTTGTCATTTATGCGGAAGGGTCTGCAGGGCAAAAATAGGACTTATCAGTCACATGAGAAGCCATAAGTCATGAAAGAACAGTCTTTCCATTCTGTCCTCTGTGTCCTTTAGTTCTCTTTATTGTCCATGTGTTGAAATTCTCAACAATTTCTGTTCTTTATTCCTCTGGTGTTGTTAAGGTCATCATCATACCTGATGGACGAACTATTATTATTATAATACAAAATTTAGAATTAACCTAACTTGCATAGTACATGTACTTAGTAGGGTCATATAGGTTTTTTTTTTTATTTTCGCCTACGAATTGTGCATATTATTATTGTGGTAAAGTCACCAAACGTTGGGTATGAACAGAGTACAAGTACCTCTCTATCAAAAGCAAGCAAATGCAACACTGAGGTACGGCGGGAGGTTTGGGGGCTGGAACTATAGGTTTGCAATTCACGAAGAAAGAAGGGGTAACACTAACACTGTAACAGCACTAACAGTGAGGCAATTTTGATAGCATACAGTCATGTATTTTGTCGTTCATGTCACTAGTAAAAGTACATGTAGTATTATAGTACCTGCACCAATCCCCAGCACTGCTTACATGCATGTAAAGCCATGCATGTACGGTGTACATTTTTGAAAAATGTTATGCGTAGTGCCCGATGCTCTACTCTTGACACACTTTCAAATTTATCAAAAGAGAACTTTTCGTGGCTTTATAGGCCTACATAATGATACATATACCTGTTTTCATGTACATGTACTTTATTCTGCATTTATCTCATTTACACAAAATCTTCAATACTGGTATCAGTTCTGCAGCTCCAGGCATTTTGAATAAGGCAGTCTGTGTAGATTCAGAGCAGGAGATTTCAGGGAACTCTGACCATTGGCTTCCCTACACTGCGGATACTGCATTACGAAGAGATGCCAACTTACAGTATTTATTATTACTAATTAGGTGACAAACCTCTTAGCTTAAAGAGAAATGGATTAGACACATGTAGGTCCAAATAAGACACCTTAAAGGCTGTTCGTGGCTCTTGGCTCTACAAATAATTATATTTACATATATCACTAGAGTTTGTGATGTACGGTGTAGATAGTGCAACTTGACATTTCCTCGGCTAATGGAAATCAATAACGAACGCTAACATTAACAACACTTGGCCTGCTCAAGAAATGGGGAGGTGGACTGGAGGATGCTAGAGCTGGACAATGGCCAGTGATTGCTCTTCTAGTATGGTATCTACAGTTCCTGGCGTGGGGATCTATCTATCTATCTATCTATCTATCTATCTATCTATCTATCTATCTATCTATCTATCTATCTATCTATCTATCTATCTATCTATCTATCTATCTATCTATCTATCTATCTATCTATCTATCTATCTACCTGTCTATGTGTTCGCCGGACAGCCTGCCCTCCTATCTATCTATCTATCTATCTATCTATCTATCTATCTATCTATCTATCTATCTATCTATCTATCTATCTATCTATCTATCTATCTATCTATCTATCTATCTATCTATCTATCTATCTATCTTACCTGTATCTCCAGCTGTATCTATCTGCCTAAATTATACTTTTCATCACCTGCCATTCTCTTATTGCCAGCTGACAGGCTTTCGTGTCCGTTATTGCGAGTGTGTTGTACTGTAATAATGTACATTTATGTCGCTTTGTGAGTTTATGACCACCAGCAAGGCAGGAAGAGGAAGTTAGTCAGCACATAACATGTCCAGTGCCGTCTGAGACAATACATGTAGATGTACATGTATTTGCTAGTAAGACTCTGAATACGCCAGTTTGGCAATTCATCATAATACGTAAAGTAAATTTAATCTGTCGTCTGATTCGAAGAATGATTGAAGGCTTCTCGGTAATTTTCTAAGTAAACACAATATTCCTCAAAGGCGTTTCTGGTAACTGGTGCTAAGGATTAAGTGGATACTCCAAAACACTTTTTTGTGACATGTTGTAATGACTCCCCTCAGATGCATGGAACATAACATGTGTAACATGTGTTGTTAGTCTGAGCAATTTTTCGCTCCAGTTAACTCTTATGACGCAAACTTGACCTCTGTTGCAATGCCCTTCACATTCCAACAGCTTCGCTCTATTCAGTCTTATATATTCAGGACATTCAGTTTCATTTTCTGCCTTTTTCGTGTTCTCAATCAATCAAAGACATGTCTAAATTGCAGAAATATGTATCATTTTCTAAATTAACTCTAAAAAAAAGAAAAAGAAAATACATATAATACATTGTAATCACTTGCTGAAAGGAGCTAAACATACCTTTCCGCAGACCCGCCCGAGTGTTTCTCAAAGTGTGAGCTGTTGGTAACTGAAGTACCGTACCCAATTTTATCATTACATCCACCCGATTGTAAATTGTAAGTGTACAATGTATAAACGTTCTTTTTTAATTTGTTGATTTTTTACAAATGATTATCAGTGTCCTTTATGTGTTGATCGTACCTGTAATTAGATTTTAATGCTGGTCCCAGTTATTCGTAATGTCGTTCAACAAAGTACATGTACTTGTAGCATTGTAGTGCGGGATGGATCGCGGCTGATTACTCTGGTAGACGGGTCGTAATATAAAGTAAAATCAAAATTTTGAGATACATGCACACTGCTCCAAACTCCTGTAAGAGTTCGTAAGAGTTTAGGCGTGCACTTCTTGTCCTGATCATGATACATGATCTTAAGAAAGATCAATTTTTTTTTTTTGGGTCATCTTCACGGAGAAGCCTACCGAAAAAAATTACGCTCATTTATTTAAGGCAGGCCTTCCACAGAATCTGATTTGAAAGGCTCTCCGCCAGGCAAGAACACAGGAATGATTTCACGAAATCCTTGGTTTCACAATCTTTCTATAACACAGCCTTGATCACACTGTAGCTGGAGATCTTGGTCTTACATTCTATTGGCTCTGGGAAAGAATCTGTTTTTTTTTTTCCGTTGCTATTTTTGTGTACTTTTTTTGCCCTTTCCATGGCCCCCGTTTTTTCATGATGCACAAAACAGGAAGGGGAGGGGGGAGGGCGGCAAGAATAAAGGGCAAAGTCTGCTTTATTCTTTCACAGGAGTACAATAGCAGTGGGAGGAGCATGTCTATGTGTTTCTTTTTTACATGTATAATTTATGTTTAAACATCTAAAATCAGGACGAGGGAGTAAAGCATTTCTGAAGAACTGAGATCAGAAGAAGAGTTTGGATCATCTAACTCAGCCGTTCAGAGGAAAACAAGCAGCTGAGTAAAGGTGTGGTTGTTTACCGTCTATTACTCGGGAACGATAATATACATACAGAGGTATCTTGGTTCCTGGTCTCATCTACTCGAAAAACAAAGGCGTTGGACAGGATGGGATCATTAGCTGGTTGGACAAGTACATTGTGTATATATTACATGTATATACAGAATATGTCTGAAAGATGAAACCCTCTTCGCTATAATAGCCCCCCAAACTGTATTATATTCATGGGTTTATTAAGGCTCTACGGACTTGCATTTACATCATGTCAATACGAAAAAAGTGACATAGTTAATAGGGAAGGGACGGGGTCATATTTTAAGTGAAGATGGTGATGATAACTAGCAAAGATCTCTGTCCGTCTTCTTGCCATTTGTCACTGTCGTTTGGCATTGCAAATGTGACCTTTTCTCCTTTCTCTTCCCTCCCTCGCGGGAGGGGGAAGTACATTCTGATTTGATAATAACATCCATATCAAACCATAGCCTTTTCGTGATTACCTAGTTTGTGCCAATATACAGTCATTTAACTATGAATGAACCAAACCATGAGCACTGTGGTTAATCAAATAATCTTCATTCTAGGACTGTCAGCGCCATGCCACCCAACCGAGATGGAACTGACCTGAATGTACTTAACACCGCTGGGTATTTGACAATGATCCATCAATCTCCCTCAGGTCCAAACACCTGGGATTTGCTCGGAGCTCGAGCTGGATTGGCCAAAATCTTCCTATTAAGTCAACAGTGTGGTCATTGATATATTCCCCGGAGAGCAGAGTATTTAGTCAACATCTAGAACAAGATGTCAACAGGGATGCATAAAAACCCCCCTTGTTCTTCATAGCTCATCTTACTTCTCTCTTTCCCCTGACGACTCCAGTGTTTAGTCCAATTCAGTCTTTTATACACTTATTTTTATTCATGCAAGTCGAGCGCTTGTAAATGAAGCCATACTCGAATTATATGTACATGATGTATTTTGATGAAATGATCACGTTATCATCATTCGGCGAAAAAGCACAGGGGGTAAGTCTTGTGCAGGAAGGCAAGGGTTGACACACTTGTTTGACCAGGTTCTCCGCCTTCTCTGAAGACCGCATGACTGTCCTATTCTCTGAAGACCGCATGTCCTATTCTCTGAAGACCGCATGTCTGTCCTATTCTCTGAAGACCGCATGTCTGTCCTATTCTCTGAAGACCGCATGTCTGTCCTATTCTCTGAAGACCGCATGTCTGTCCTATTCTCTGAAGACCGCATGTCTGTCCTATTCTCTGAAGACCGCATGTCTGTCCTATTCTCTGAAGACCGCATGTCTGTCCTATTCTCTGAAGACCGCATGTCTGTCCTATTCTCTGAAGACCGCACGTCTGTCCTATTCTCTGAAGACCGCATGTCTGTCCTATTCTCTGAAGACCGCATGTCTGTCCTATTCTCTGAAGACCGCATGTCTGTCCTATTCTCTGAAGAGTTTTTTGGTTTTGTTTTTTTCTTTTTCCTACTATGCCTAAACTGTTAAAGTCCGCAGAATTTTAATATTTTGTGAAGTTTAATAGCGATTATTAGGATACTCGATACTGCTACAGTATATTAGTTTTAAACTGAAATTATTATTAAATCATGTTGTATACGAACTTGGTTGAATGTAAACAGGTTGTCCATATCTAAGGCAATCTTTCCCTAAGAACCTGAATACATGTATTTTGGGCCTTATCATGAAATCATTAAAGTCCATTCACTCAGCAGCAGGGGACAGTAAAAATTTGTTTCTTTTTGCCTAAAATATTGTATAAACTCGGAGTCTCCTTGAACTATTTTTACTTTTTCTATTGATTGTGCATATGCATGTATATTTTATTTCAAATATTTATATTTTGTATCTAACTAAACATGTATTTCAGATCAGGAATAATTTCCAAATACATGTGAAACATTTCTTTCGCAGCTCTTGTAGCACTATATGTACATGTATGTCCTTCGGATATGTGCGGTTTCATGGCCAGCGGATATCTAAAAAAAAAAAAAAAATGCACTTTCCGATCCACAGAATGTAATTTGTATTTTTTTCTTAAAACAACAGCGCGCTCCTATTAAAAACCAAAAAAGCCTCTGCTCATGCACTATATTTTCCACTACTGATTAAAGAAAAGAAAAAAAAAGAAGAAAGCAAAACAAATTTGAACGGATGCAAACGAACAACAAACAAAGTCAGAATACATTAAGCTTAGTATTACACCACAACAAAGTCAGAATACATTAAGCTTAGTATTACACCACAACAAAGTCAGAATACATTAAGCTTAGTATTACACCACAACAAAGTCAGAATACATTAAGCTTAGTATTACACCACAACAAAGTCAGAATACATTAAGCTTAGTATTACACCACAACAAAGTCAGAATACATTAAGCTTAGTATTACACCACAACAAAGTCAGAATACATTAAGCTTAGTATTACACCACAACAAAGAGTATCAATCCTCTTCTGAACGTTTGATACATTTTAATCTGTTATTATTATTATTATTATTATTTGTTTGTTTCTTCTTGAAAAAATTCGGCAGTGACAAGATCTTCTTGAACGCAAGACTCGTATACATGTATTTAGGTCTAGTGCAGTGAGATGAGCAAGGTCAAGTCAGGTTTTTAAAACACTCTTGGCGTCTACCATTTTCCCGTCCCGAAAACCATAGTAGCTCCTTGTCGCATTCGCAATTTGTAAGCCCCCGCTCTATAATGACTCTCGTTTCTACAATGTTTGGCAAAAAATTTATAATTCTTCGCCCAATAGGCAATTACGTCCCGGTGTAGCAGGCCAGATTATACCCCCGCCAGACTATACCCGGGGTTAAACTGGCCCTACTTTTTTTTAAAAACAAGTCAAGACCGTAGTTTATTTCAACTTTAGTTTGAATTGTTCATTATCACTGTCATCAGATATCATATTGAAGCATACATTTTTGACTCTTGTAAATTATGATACATTTAAAAGGACATAAACATGCTTAAAAAGCATTGATATACAAAAGGATTGAAAATCAATTGAAACTGATATGATTAAACTTTAACACTAATTTTACTTGTGTCCGTTGGTATTATTATTGTTTTGGTTTTTTTATAATTAGTTGACCATGAGTTAAACATGTATTGTAATTTTTTTGTTTGGCACCACTAACATATACTTAGTGGCAAGGTATGAACTAATTATAAGACTCATAAGTGTAAAGTTATCTGAATCTTATTATAATTTTTGAAAATCAGAAATGTGCTTCATATGTCGGAACAACTAGATCTATATATAAAGTTACACTGATGCAGAGAGAAAGGCCAGAAAAGAATACATAGAGAAAAAAACAACAACAACATTTTAACAACTGGACTGGCAGATGGTGCAATTCCATCATCCAGCAGACATTAAATACTTCACACAAAACTAAATACATACTAAAATTGTTTCACATAATGAATTTAACCTGTCCAGATCCACTTGAAACGTTACAGAAAGCTGACCAGTAATATACAATAATAACAATAAGAAAACCAAATCATCTTATTTACTCTTGAAAATAAAGAGAATATAATCAATATCAGAATCACCATCATCTTGGAATAATACAAAGATAAGAGGGAATATAAAAATGACCTACACATCATTCTAGAATCTATAAGCAGCAATAATATATGTGTATATGTACCAAGTACATGTAAAAAATAATGTGTTAAATCTTTTCAACTATTCAAGTAGAACTGGACTGAAAGCTTTAGCGAAGTAGCTTTGATAGTCATGTAAAATGACAGATTAAATCCACTGAGACAACAGTGCTTTGCAGAAAGTAATTATAGTATGTTATGGCAAAAATTCGATGGATCATGTTGCACGAACATGTCTTGTTAGTAAATTCTTTGATAGCGTATTTGTAGAAATGTATACATTTTATGTAGCTCATGGTTTAAGGCACTGGATTAGTGTCACTCACGTTCGTTGGCATGTTGTAGTTGTTTTTGTAGTTGGTTGCCATTGAGTAAAATTTGCACGGTACTGTTTGTTTGGCACTGACATACACTTAGTCCCAATGGATGAAATAATTAACGGACTCATAAAAATGAAGTCATTTTAAATATTTTTTTGTGTACAAATACACAGTTGTTAAATCCCTTGGCAAGGGACGTGTTAAGCTTAGGTAGGTAAAGACGGACAAGGTCTTTTCTTTTTTTATTTTTATTTCATTTCACTCGCGAGTGACATTCCCTTACTCACTATAAGTTATAACACATAAGTTCAATCTTTCAAATACCTTGCAAACTAATCCAGTGTCTTAAACCGTAATGTACATGAAATGTATATCTTTCTACAAATAACCTATCAAAGAATGATACTCACTAACAAGAAATACTGTTAATGTAACATGATCCATTGAATTTTGCCTCAACATGCTATAGCTCTTATTACCTTTTATACTGCACTACTTTTGTCTCAGTGGACTTACTCTGTCGGCCTACACAACTGTCAAGGCTATTTAGTATTTCACTAAAGCTTTCTGTCCAGTTCTACTTGAATATTTGAAAAGATTTAACACGTTTTTTATATATAGTTGATACACATACATTGCTGCTTATAAATTCTAGAATGATTTGTAAGCATACGCTGCCATTTTTACACTCCCTCTCATATCTTTGCAATTTCCAAGATGATGATGATGATTCTGATATTGATATTTCTCTATATTTTCAAGAGTAAATAACATGATTTCGTGTTCTTATTGTTATCATTATTACTGGTTAGCATTCTGTAACGTTTCAAGTGGATCTGGACAGGTGGAGTTCATCAGTCGCAAACATTAAGTGCCTATTTAGTTTTATATCTGCTGGATGATGGAATTGCACTATCTGTCAGTTGGATTATCATTGTTATTTTTTTCTGTGTGTTCTTTTCTGGCCTTTTCTCTCTACATCATTATAACAAAAAATACAATGCATGTTTTACTCATGGCCAACTAACTATCAAAATAATAATAATAATATCATCAACACTCACGAGTGAAATTAATGCTGAAGTCTGATCATGTCAGTTTGAATGGATACTCAACTCTTTTGTATATCAATGCATTTTAAGGCATGTTTGTTCCTTCTAAAATGTATCATGATTTACAGGAGTCGAGAATGTAGGCCTATGTATGTACACCAAAGTAAACTAAGGCTGAAATAAACTGTTATTATTATTTTCTCTAAATTGCATTATGACTTGTTGGTGTCAAGAATGTGTTCATGTATGTCTTAATATGATATCTGATGACAGTGATGAAGAACAGGCTGAAATAAACTGTGGT
The DNA here is from genome assembly GCA_963931925.1 of Onchidella celtica. Lineage (NCBI taxonomy): Eukaryota > Metazoa > Mollusca > Gastropoda > Systellommatophora > Onchidiidae > Onchidella > Onchidella celtica. The sequence continues at coordinate 28,137,918 of OZ007573.1, read as the reverse complement.
CTTGACTTGTTTTTAAAGAAAAAGCAGGGGGTATAATCTGGACTGGGGGGGGGTATAGTCTGGCCTAGCCCAAAGTAACCCCGGGGTATAAACTGGCCTAGCCCAGAATATACCCCGGGGGATATTCTGGGCTAGGCCAGTTTAACCCGGGGTATATTCTGGGCGGGGGGTATATTTTGGCCTGTTACACCGGGTTGAAAAGCGCCAGATTTATTAGTCCGGATGTTCTCTTATTTTTCTTTATGTAGTCATCTCAAATCTAAAAGCAACCACCATGTGACTTCAGTGTCTACTGTGTTGGGCAAAACTTAACAGGTTTTTTTTTTTTTGCCCGCACAAAGATTGATGGTCTGGGTACAGGAACTATTACTGCATTTTTGTGATGGCAAACATAATTATTTCTCACGAGCGCAAGCAGGTGAAGTAGTCTCTGAGAAAATGAAAAGGTCAAGATTATTGTACTAATAGGAAAAGAGGGAGAGAGACAGAGAGACAGAGAGAGAGAGAGAGAGAGAGAGAGAGAGAGAGAGAGAGAGAGAGGAGGGAGGGGGGGGGGAGAGAGGGAGAGAGAGAGAGAAAGAGAGAGAGGAGTATTCTAATTCCACTTTTGTTGGAAACGGAGATGATCTCGTGCGCCTGTATGGGATTTTCCAATCTTTAGATAGAACAGAGACCTAACTCACCCCGGATGAAGTAGATCAATTTTGCGTCTTTTCTCTTAGCCACAAAATATATTATATATCATCATCATATTATAAAGGAAGTACCGTCTCTAATGTAACATGAAAGACTTTAACTGCTGAGGCTAAAAGTACGCACAGAAAGACGTGAAAGCGTGCATGGCCTTATTTTAGAAGATCTCGAAGTTCACTATATTTTTAATACTTCCGTTGATTTTAAGCCACAGCTGAGTGAACAGAGGAAAGTGTTCTCACATTTTGAGCTGGAAAAAAAAAGACGCTTTTTCTTCCAGTAGAATTAAAATGTATGACAGTAAATTTCGTTCTGCACTTTGATTTACACAATGGTGACCGAAAGCCAACTTTAGAAATCCAATCTGTGTATTCCCCGACTCAGCGGGGAAATACTAATTTAAATGAAAGAAACACAAAATTCTATAAAACAAAACAAAAACAAAATGACCACATTTATCCCGTAGTCTGGCCTGTGACATAATTATAATGCCCAGCAGTTGTGCGAATTCTGTTAAGAGACATTAAAGTGAACCAAACACAAACAAAAAATAGTGGCACGGGGACTCCAGCACACACTACCCTCCTAACACAGATGTGCCGTGTGACTATGTGGTTGCGAGAGCACTTTTCCCATGACATGGACGATCCTAAGTCTAATACACTAAAGTACCAGTTGCCCCTTAAGATCTAAGGAAGTAGGTTCTAATCCGTATGTTCTGTCCGGCCTACCCCCGACCAAACTCCACCCCAACTCTCAGTCCCTCAGAAGCGCCTCAAGGGAGGAAATCTCGCCAGACCCTAAGCTTTACAGACTAGTCGGGCATGACTAGCCGTGCGAGTACCTTGGTCGACCGCCGACCTCGACGCTACATGGGAGCAGGAGCCAGTGACCACCCGAGTTTCCCCTAAGTGGCTGTTCTGTACTATAAATAAATTTGGGTTTTTCTTATATGACACAGAATCCATACATTGTCTGCCATTATGGGTTTGACCTCATTATGCATAAACGCACATATTAAATCCATTTCTTTACAAACCTTACTTAAAATACATGGTTTTCACTCAAACACGTTCGATTAACACCATAAGCCAAAAATATAAACTTTCTATTGGAAATAGGGCAATAAATATTCTTTTTGCAAAAAGTGTAAACTGCACACATGATTACCTCCCTTTGCCCTTGACATCTTCTTGACTTTTATCTACAAATCGCAAGCAGAAGTGGGAATCGATACTATTATATATTCTCATTCAAGTCAATGTCACAACAGATTGAATACTTTCTCTTATATTCTCGAACATGTAAAACTTTTCACTTGCATTTACATTAGGATTTTTCGTCCTCTGGTTTACAAGTCTGAATATAAAAAAAAAGGTCTAACAAAACATTAAAATGATTTCATAATAGTTTCATGTCTGACATTATATTTAGGATTCCAAATTCGATACCAAATAAACACATCCATTATCAAAGAGATGACCTCACCACCCTTACCACTAAAAATCCCATAACTTTTAAATTATGATATTCATTGTTGGTGTCATGGCCAAACCGCCTAGCTCATGGAAACAAAATTTTACAGTAGAAAGGAAAAACTTGTCGGACTTGCCACACCTCACCATCTTTAACGCTAAAAATCCTATAACGTCTAAATTATCATATATATAACGTCGATGTCATGGTCAAACCACTTATCTCATGAAAACAAAATTTTATGAAAGGCTTGTCAGATTTGTTGGTCTTGTGTTACAGTCTTGTCGAGTTTGTTGGACTTTTACCTCACACTTGTTGGATTTGTGCGGCTAATTTGTTGGATTTGTCAGACTTGTCGAATCTTAGCGGGGGACTTGTCGGATTTGTCCAAACTGAGCAATGGACTTGTCGGATTTGTTGAACCTGTAAGGCCGACTTGTTGAACTTGTCGGGATTGCTAAAAATACCAGATTTTTTTGACTTTATTTTGGACTTGTCAGATTTGTGCCCTGGGGTTGTTGGGCTTGTGCGGCAGACTTCTTGGACTTGTCCAGTAAACTTGTCATACTTTTCGGACCTGTGCGGCAGACTTCTTGGACTTGTGGGATTTCTGCGGCAAACTTGTCTGACTTGTTCTGGGGACTTGTCAGACTTGTGCAGCAGTCTAGTCAGCCTCATCAGACTTGTGCCCCTGGCTGGTGATAATTATGCTGCAGACTTTTTGAATTTGTGCTGCAGATTTTGACGGACTTATCGGATGTCTGCGGTGGACTTATCAGATATGTCAGACTTGGCGGACTTGTCTGGCAAACTTTGTTGGGATTGTGCAGTGCATTTTTCATATTTGTCATAATTGTGCAGCCAGAATGTCAGACATGTCAAATTTGTGGGTTTTGTGCAGTGGACTTGTCAGACTTGTGCCGATGACTTGTTGGATTTGTCGTACTTGTCGGACTTGACGAACTTATGCGGCAGACTTATCGGACTTGTCAGGCTTGTCCAGCGAACTTGTCGAATTTGGGCGGTAAATTTGTAGGATTTGTCCTGATGACTTGTTGGATTTGTCGAACCTGTGCGGCTTTGTCGAATTTGTATGTCGAACCTGTTGGACGTCAGATTTGCTTCCGGGGCTTTTTTTGGCTAACTTGTTGGACTTACACGTCAGATTTGTCCAACCAACATGTTGGACTTGCTAATCAGAATTGTCAGACTTTTTTGGTCAACTTGTCGGACTTGTGCATCCGACTTGTCATAATTTATCGGCCAACTTGTTGGACTTGGACATCGGACTTGTTGGTTTTTCGGCCAACTTGCTTTGTTTGTGAAACAAGTTTGTCGTAATTTTCAGCCAACTTGTTGGACTTGTTCATCGGACTTGTCGCAATTTTCCAGCAAATTTGTTAGGCTTGTGCTTCAGACTTATTGGATTTTTCGGCCAACTTGTCAAACTTGTGCCTCAGACTTGTCAAATTTTTTGGCCAACTCGTCATACTAGTGTGTCAGACTTATCGTAACTTTTCGGCCAACTTGTTGGGCTTGCACGTCTTAGTTTTGAGAATTTTTGGAGCAACTTATTGCACATGTGCGTCAGACCTGTCAGATTTTTTGGCCAACTTGTCAGACTCGTGTGTCAGTCTTGTCAGATTTTTTGGCCAATTGTTGGACATTGTTCGTGAGACTTATTGTAATTTTTCTTCCAACTTGTTGGACTTCCAAATTGGATTTTTCTGTCAACTTTTTGGATGTGTGTCATACTTGTCAGAATTTTTGGGCCAACTTCTCGGGCTTGTGCGTGGGACTTGTCAAAATTTTTGGGCTAACTTCTCTTACTTATGCATTAGACTTTTCAAAATGTTTGGGCCACCTTGTTGGACTGGTGCATAAGTCCTATCGGAATTTTTTGGCCAACTTGTTGGATTTGTGCATCAGATTTGTTGCAATTTTTGGCCGACTTGTCAGATATATATGACAGATTTTTGCTTAGTTCTTTCGACCTGTGCGTCAGACTTGCCAGAATTTTTCGACTGACTTGTTGGACTTGTGCGTCACACTTATCACATTTTTTGGCCAACTTTTCGGACTTGTGCGTCAGTCTTGACTGATCTCTTGGTCAACTTTTGGCAGACTTTTTGGAATTTTTCAGAAAAACTAGTAAGACTTGTGTGTCAGATTTGTGAAAATTTTTTTTGCAAAATTATTTTATTTGAGTAACAGATTTGTCGCGTTTTTTTTTTTTCAACCTGTTGCATTTGTGCATCAGACTTATCAGATTTTTTGGCCAAGTCGCCGAACTTGTGTGTCAGAACTGTCGTAACTTTTCGGCCAACTTGTTGGACTGGCATGTCGGATTTGTCAGACTTTTGCAACCACCTTGTTGACTTGTACGTTAGACTTGTCAGATTTTTTTGGCCAACTAATCATACTTGCTAGTAAAAATTATCATAACTTTTCCGCCAACTAATTGTTTGACTTGCATGTCAGACATGTCAGATTTTTTTTGAACAACCTGTTGGTCTTGTGCGTCAGACTTTTTGGAATTTTTTGTGTATTAGATTTGTTAAAATTTTTTTGTCAACTTGTTGGACTTGCACGTCAGATTTGTGGGATTTTTCAGCCAACTTGTTTTATTTGTGCAACAGATTTGTCACAATATTTTGGCCAACCTTTCGGATTTGTGAGTCAGACTTATCAGATTTCTTTGGCCAACTTAGTGGACTTGTGGGTCGGTCTTGTCGGATCTTTTGGCCAACTTGTCAGACTTGTGCATTCAACTTGTCAGGATTTTTTTCGACTTGATAGAATTTTTCATCGAACTTGTTAAACTTGTGCGTTGGACTTATCGGAATTTTTCAGCCAACATATTGGTCTTGTATATCAGACTTGTCAGACTTTTGTCTGCCAAGTGCCAACTAGTTCGATTTATGCATTAGACTTGTCAAAATCCTTTGGCCAACTTGTCAGACTTGTGCAAGTTATTGTTCTTGTGCGTCAAATTGTCAAAATTATTTGGCCAACTTGTCTCACTTGTCGGAATTTTTCAACCACCTTGTTGGACTTGTGTGTCGGACTTGTCAGAATTCTTTGGCCAATTTCTTGTACTTGTGCATTGGATGGTCAGACTTTTTTCGGCCAACTTGTTGGACCTGTGCGTCAGACTTGTAGGAAATTTTTGGCCAACTTGTTGTACTTGCGCGTCGGAATTGTCGGATGTTTGCAGTTAACTTATTGGACTTGTGTGTCAGACTTGTCTCAGTTTTTGCTGCCAACTGATTGGACTTGTGCATCAGATTGTAAGACGTATTCGGCCAACTTGTTTGATTTGTGTCTTGGACTATTCGGAATTTTATTGGCCAACTGGTTGGACGTCTGCGTCGGATTGTCAGACTTTCTTCGGCCAACTTCTTGGACCTGTGCATCGAACTTGTCTGAATTTTTTGGCCAACTTAATGGACCTATGTGTAAGACTTGTCAGACCTATCTCGTCCAACTTGTTTGATTTGTGCGTCAGATTTGTCAATGATTTGTGGCCAGTTGGTCGGATTTCTGGGTCAGACTTGTGAATATTTTTTGGATCATTTGTCGGACTTGTGCGTCTAACTTATTGGAGTTTTTCGGCCAACTTATTGGACTTGTGCTTCAGGTTTGTAAAAGGTTTTGAGCCAACTTGTCGGACTTGTGCGTCAGTATTTTCGGCCAACTTATTGGTCTTTGCATCAGACTTGTCAGACTTTTTTTGGCCAACTTGTTGGATTTGTGCATCGGACTTGTTTGAATTTTTGGGCCAATTTGTTGGACTTGTGTGTCAGACTTGTCAAATGTTTTTGGCCAACTTGTCGGACTTGTGTGTTAGACTTGTGAAAAATTTTCGGCCAACCTGTTGGACTTGTGCATCGGACTTGTCAGATTGTTTTCTGCCAAATTGTTGAATGTGTGCATCGGACATGTTGGATTTTTTTGTCCAATATTTTGGACTTGTACACCAGACGTCGGAATTTTTCGGTCACTTTGTTGGACTTGTGCGTTGGACTTGACGGAATTTTTCAGCCAGCTTATTGGACTTGGGCATCTTACTTGTCAGATTAGTGTGGCAGATTTGTTGGACTTAATGCTAACATTAAAACAAAAAGTTGCAATTCTACAGGATGACAGAGGCCCGTTTAAAGTAGCTGGCTTTATGTGTTAATTGTATGTCTGTGTGTGTTTGTGCCCTCATTTTAGATCTAGTTCATCCAGTGAAAAGATCATAAATTGAGGATTTGCTTTTAGAGATCTCTGACCAGTTGCACGTATCCTAACACTAACCCTAATAAAAACATCCAATTCTAATTGGTGAAAAGGAGGCGTTTAAAATAGTAGGCTGTAGGCGTTATTTGTGTGTGTATATGTGTCTCTCGTCTGTCTGGGTGTCTCTCTTTTTCTCCGTCTCTCTGTCTCACCCTCCCTCTCTGCCTCTCATCTCTCTTTCTCTCTGTCCCTGCCTCTTCCTATTCTCGCCCTGTTTCTCTCTAATCGCTGCCTCTCTCTCATTGTGCCTGTATTGTCTGCGTGTCTCTTTATCCTTCTCCCCCCCCCCCCGCCCCGGTCTTTCTCCTTCCCTCCTCCGTTTCCTTATCCAATCCCGGTCTCTCCTCCTTTCTCTCTTACACCACCCCTCAAATATATATTTGAGTATTTGTGAGTGTGCATGAGAAAACCCGGTATAAGTCGGCAGAGCTGATTTTGAGAAAAACGGCTTTGAAGTGAAAATATGGGTCCGACACAAACCTCCAACTTGGCTGTTGTTTAGGGGACCGTGACATGTTACAGGGTAAACTGTAGACGAGCAGTGAACACCACTCACTATGATCTCTATAACGGCTTTGTAATTAGACTACGGCCTCCTAACAAGATCCAAAAACTTCCGACTCGGCTGTTGCTAGGGGACCGTGGCATGTTACAAGGTAAACTGTAGATGAGCAGTGAACACTACTCACTATGATCTCTATAACTGCTTAGTTATTAGACTACGGTCTCCTAACAGCAATCACTCCAATATTACTTGGTCAATTAGCTATGGCCACTAATACGATTAAATGCCGTTTTCTCAAAATCTTGTTTTAGGGGGGTCATTGTCTTCAATTTATCAGAAATGTCTTGTCTTTTATTATATGTACAGAACTCAAAATGTCATGTTGCCGACTTATACCGGGTTTTCTCATGCACACTCACATTAGTTCGGACTTGTTGGACTTGTCTTGCAAGTGTGTGTGTGTGTGGTTAGGAGTTCGATCGTTTGTTGAATTTTGTTCTGGGGCGTCAACATGTTAGTTTACGTGTTTTTTTTTGTTTTTTTTTAATGCTGTGATAAGTGCCTTGCTAACGCGGTAGTCATATTCGTATAATGTGAAAATAGGGCAGTTATCGACCTTCAACGGTCAAGCTTCAAGATAATGGACAAAAACGGTCATCAAAATTTTAATGACATTGGGTCAAAACTGAGTTCTTGCCATAAGTGCCATCCTAAACCATTTCTAAACATTTAATTGTCTCAAACGCATTTAATGATTTACGCATCTTAAGTATTTTCGAAAAGTATTTCAACACTGGACTGGTGAAAGAGACTCAGGGAGTGAAAACAGTCCACAGTTCAGAGGGCGTAATATCTGCCTTACCCCCTACGCTGGCAACCCACCCTACTCCACTGCAGCCTACGTGAGGGAGAGAACATTAATGAAATTTTACGCCACTGTTTTGATCGGGGACTAGTTGCATGGTGACGCCACCACGTTGAGTTTCAGTGAGATGAGCCGACTAATTGGATCTCACTGACCCAGTTGTCAGTGCTGTTGATAAATGGCTCCAGGAGGTGCAGTTTCAGTGCACACCGTTAATCTCGGTTATTGGTAAGAAAGGTACTGACGACAGTAGCAATAATAACAACACAAACAGGCATAATCTGGCAACTCTGCTCAAATCCTATTGCATCATCCGTCAGCCGAGGTAAAACCAGGTAATACATGTATATAACACCACACAATGTACATGTCATTTAGGTCCATACTCCGTGGGCCTCAACAAGATTCTCATTCACTGGGTTGTGTCATTATCTGTCAGCCACAGATCAACACTGACAACTCCTTGTCGGCCTTGTCATTCTTTCTGTCATATTTTGAGTCATGACATCTGTTTCGCCGTCCGTCTCGCATACTGGCGTATCAATGATTTTCTTATTTTACAGGAGGAAAGCGTTTCAAAGTTTTGGCCACTTCTGTTATTCCTGAATGTGGCATCGACGTTTCTGGTTATACATGTATCTTCAAAATTATGACGATGTCGATAAGTCACTTTGTGAGAATATAGATCTCACGACGAGCAGTGACAAACTAGTTATATTTCAGAACCACCAAAATCATGGATACGCCAGTATGTGAGATGGGTGACGGTTTGATTTACTAGTTACTGTCAGGGTAACTATGGATTTCTGCATCGTTACCTTGTCTTTGGACGGCGATGTATAATTCGACAGACATTAATTGATTTGTGGTTTCTGTTGTGTTTAGTGGCCTTGGTAATACATACACATGTATAATTGCTCGCTCTTCATTAGGTTTCCCTTATTCATTTATGTTTCAGGTTATTTATAAAAACCAAATTAGACAATACTGAATTCTAGTGTTCATGTTACAAGTGACCAAACGTCCCAAGAGACTGTGGCCCAAGGATCTTGGTACTATGTATTTTATATTGTAAGCTATAGAAGAACAGTGAACACAGTAATTTCTCTCTTCAGCTTGGTAATCCAGAGATCCAGAGAAAACTAGAGAGCACCAAAGACGCACCAGAGCATGAGGACTGTCGGTGCGATACGAAGTCAAATAAAAACTTCCTGTGTTACATCCTGGAATGGAGAACAATAAAATTAATAGCACAATGATAATCCAACCTTGAACCAGGTCGAGGATGGCCACCCGATTTTATTAACGGGTCTAAAATTTGGTCCATGATTCGAATATCCAGTTATTTTGAACTAGGTGATCCAAATGTCCAGAACACTCAAAAGCAAGCCTTTGTCCAGCACTATTCTAAAGCTTATGATTTGAGTATGTTATAGATAGGTTTACTACTGCGCATAAACTGTGAGTGAAATAATTTTAACTATTGCATGCATGCACTTTTCCCGGCCATCTAAATCCCAGAGATTGCAGTGAGGCAAAAATAAATTGCAGAATCCCCAGGGAGTGGACATTTAAGAGCAAAACAGGCCAGGAAAGCCACAAATTATTGGCTTATTAAACTTCTTTTAATTTATACGGACGGGCAAGTACGTGACAACCTCAGTTCTTGTTTATTTTATCTCCATTTTCTGAAAACAACAACAATAACAACAACAACAACAAAACCACAAAAAAAGCTGGAAAGCTTTTATAATAGAAGAGGTATAACAAATGCACACTTTGGCACTTGTTTAAAATACATTGTGGCACTCATCAAACTGCTTCACAATTCCGATTTATTCTAACTCCTTATCATAAAACTAAAGCTGTAAAACGTGTAACGTCGAATTTCTCATTCCTGCAACAAACAAAAAAACTGGAGTCGGAACAAATAAGAACTAAGGTAGCGACATGTCCTACAGAGAACTCGGCTGGACAGAACTAAAAAGACATACATGGTTGTATTTCAATGGGACACGGGGGTTTCTCATAGTTTCCTGTCCATGATCCTATGGTAGGTAGGACCGAACACCTAGTCTTCTTGTACAAGGACCAAAAATTCGGAGGGTCTTGTACACGTTGCGCACGTTAAAGACACCATGGCAGTTGGAAATCGAAAAGAGCAGGCCGAACAGGCCGCTGCCCGGGCAAAATTCTAAAAAAAACGAATCCCTGGCACAGCAAGAAAAATGAAAACAAGAAAAGTGAGAGGTAAATGCCAAGGGCAGCGAATCTCCTTAAATAAAGACCCAAACACATTTCAATGGAACTCGGGTATATATGTAGGCCTATCCACTTTCAGACACTGGACAGGCCCATTAGAGACAGGGGATCTCGGCAGTAGAGGGTTTGGACGAACTACTGTAGTTCAGGGGAATATGATACATTCGCTCTAAAGCAGGTTCTTAACCTGAGAGAAATAATTATTTTTGTACTTGGCGAGTGATTTGCCTGACCCAAGTAAATAATGTACTGTACTGTACAGGACATGCATACTGAAAGGGCAGAGTCGCTATTTATTTATCTAGTTTTATTCTGTTTTTAATTCTTTGTTTACTTATTTGTTTTAATTTGCACACAATAATTTCTACATATATTTTCTTATATTTTTCGCATAGAAAAATAATATCTGTGTACATGTATTGTGTACACCATTTCTGGATGTGAACTGTCTTTTTTTCTTTTTCTTTTTAACGGTCCATCATATTTTTCTATTTGGTGTTTATACAATGATTGTATGTGGGCCACTGTGAAGCATTTCCTGCCTGTCTTTCATCTCAACCTCTATTACCATATTAACCTTTACGCAGGGGAACTGAATTTTTTAGATAAGGATGAAAATGAATGATTGTTACATGCTCTAATTTGATGTCAGATGTAAGCTTTAAACTGAGGGGAAAAACAATTCTGCTTCTGTTTTCTGTCCCTTGGATTCCACTGACACGGGTTGGCTCATTACTGTTGCTGGGTTTTTAAAAATACACTGCATGAATTGTTGTAGAGGAACTAAAACCACGAGACGTGCATGTAGGGGTGAAGGAGAAGGAGGGGAAAGATTTTTAAAGTTAAGAAACATGTACTATACTTGCTCTAACGAAGTGACTTTACCCGCCATTTTGGGAGTCTGTAAATGAGCCTTGCTCCAGTATGCTAAATGAAACCAAGTAAGAGTCACCTCTCTCCCCGAGAGGCTGCCGAGAAACAAAGATCTTTCTCGTCACATTTTTCTCTCTCTCTCTCTCTCTCTCTGTCTCTCTGTGTCTGTCTGTCTGTCTGTCTGTCTCTCTCTCTGATCTCTGAAAGGACCCACGGAAAGGACGCTGTCACCCCCATTCCCCCCTCCAGTGAAGGGTACGTTTTATGTTTCAAATCCTAACCTACAAGGGGAACACTGTTTAACGCTTGCTTTCAGTACTGAGACAAAGAGATCAAAGACGCGTCCTTGGCGTCGACACGGTGAAAATGTTAGGACGGTACTTCGTGAAATGAATTCATTGGAAAGCAGAGAATGTATAGCTTGTTTCTAAAATTTTAAAAACTGTAACTTAGTACTGTACAAGTTACAATGGTAAATGGGCATGCAGAGAGAAATTATGACAGCTGAATGGATTCGCGCTGTACATAACTTTATTCCTATTGTTCTACCCCTAGACAGAACTTCCGTATACTTTAGAAAATAAGTTCGTGCAAAAATTTTCCATATTGCACTCTCTCTTTTTGCACTCTTGTGAGTTTGACGCGAGAAGAATGCGTGCAAAATATATTCCAGTTCTTGTATAAATGCAATAATCCTATATTGACATATCGCTCTTCCGATTTGACCAATCGGCTGCCAGTCACTCAGTCAGTCAATCGTCATTCATTCCGTGAGCCAGACAATAAACAAATCATAACGCCAGTAATGAAAAGCAGTTTCGACCAAACATCCAGAGCTCTGCGCATCCAGTACTGGTACATTAGCAGGCGCATAAGAGCAGTCAAAGCCATCGTGAATCTGAAACATTTGATCTGAACGCAGTTTTTATCTACTATAATCGTAAGGTTTTTTAAGAACTATGTTACGGAGTGGGTATTATGACTGCATTTTAAATCGAGAGGTATTAATTATTTACTCTTTCGTACCATGCCACAAACTAAGAACAATCTGAATAAGTTTCATAAACAGACCTGCAGGGCCACAAATTTAATTACCTTAAATTTCCTAACAATTTTGTCTAGATCTCTTACATACTAAAAGACAACATCAGCAGCATCAAATGAAAATTCAATAATATGTCACTAGAAGTCTTCTCTAGATTCCTATAATAGTATGATAACTCTGACTCACTAACAATTTAAGTATTAATTATCTATCTCTCAGATATAGACTGCCTACTATCTATCAAGCAATCTACTAGTGTCTCTGGCGACAATGTCATCTCAGCTATTTGTGCCTACCGCTTATAATGGATCAAGCTCGTCAATATAAACTGACGTAGTTAAGTCTATTGGATCTACTCTAGGATGGGCTGGCAATCCCCAGCCTCATCCAGACAAATCAATCCCAATTCACAGATGTGTATGCCAAAACATTCATACTCGTTGCAAGTCAATATAATTCTTTGTCTTGCATTCTTGGGTAGCACTCCTAGCATATGCGGCAATCCTGTCCTACTGGATAAATTATGTTCAGCTCCTCGTTCATTGTTGAATCATCAACAGACAAACACTTACACTTGGTCCCTGGTAAGGAAAACCAGGGAACAGTAGACAACAGCAGTGGGCATATCTCATTCAAGCATATGGCTTCATCTCAATGCCTATAATGGACTAGACATGAATCAACAGTCTTATGATTCTTCAGGCAGAATCGTGCCGACGCCTGCACAGATTGGAATTTTCTGTATGGAGTAATGAACATAGGTATGGCTACGCTTTTATACTGTGCAGCCACCTGCAAATTACCGTCCAAATGCCTAGATTTGATTGGTGCATCCATGCGAGCTCAGCTCGCAGTATTAATAGATTCTACGTGGGAGTTGGTCACGGCCTTGTACTAAAAACAGACAAGGTCAAATTAAAATGTCAAAACCATTACTGAAATCTTTAAACCCTCGTGCTTTCTACATTTTATGTACGAATTTCTGAACGCGACTAAGCGTCTTAAACTATCTATCCTTATTCACCCCTTCTCTTCCCTTGTAAGTGTTCATCAAAATCACGGGGTCGAGAATTGCACTGTCACTCCTAACTTATCCATTTATTCTATCTCGCCCCACTTTCTTTCCATCTCTAAGAAAAAGTGTTTCAAAAACAAACTGTTCACGAGAACAGCCCAAGGACAACCTACGCTGGCTACAATCAACGAAACCGTGAAACATCAAGTCTTTGCAAGTCGTGACCCAGCACGACAATTACAACACCAACCTTGACAAACTAGAAACTGCAGGCAAATATCTTTGACAGTGATTTTCTTGTTAATAAAGGGAAACTAGGAGCTTTTATGAAAACCCATATTTAAAAAAGAAATAAAAAAATGTGAGTGTTCCAACAATGGTTTGGCCAGACTGAATTGGATGTATTTCAATCACAATAGGATTTTTCGTGTCTGCTTTTTTCTTAGGATTACAAACTGTGCCAAGCCAAGATGCTAAATGATTAAAGTCATCACTCAGAAGTCTAAGTTCTCATTCTGTCTATATCCGAATCTGTCGTGGAAAATAGCAGGATCAATAACGCAATAAAAGTCAATAGGCCAGATGCAAACTTCAGACAGTACTCGAGACAGAATGTTCGATTTTCGACCAAAATTAAACTTTGGCCAGATAGATTCGGTAATTTCTCAGCACCATTCTGAGAGGGACAATGAAATCAGCTTTCTCAGATATAATGTATACTTTTACTGGGTTCTCTAGGCTGGCGTAAGCTCCAAATATCAAATTTTTATGAGATTATTAGTCTGCTGTGTTAGGGAATGAGGTCGTTTTGACAATCTCGCCAAATTAACTTTTCAGTATTATTTAAAAGAATTAAATGCGGCCTATCTTATATAGGTTATGATTTTGTGCGAGTTATAGTTTCTTCTGACATCGCAAAATGGAAAATGAATGAAGAATAAATGTGAGCGCAATGTGAAATGGGTTTTTTTTTTTTGCAGGTCTTGTTGAATTTTGTTTCCAACGTATACTGACTTCTTCCATAACACGGCTATACATGTAGTGTCGAGTGAAGGACCATCGGCACAATAATACTTTGTGAAGTCGGCAATTTTTTATATTTCTGACTTTACTTGGAGTAACTTAAGCTTTTTTTTTTTTATGCTTAAACGCCCGGCATCTTCAATTTTCGACCTTTTGAAGCTTGGGGCAGTCTTCGATGCCGACTCTCCGAAAGGCCCCAAACCATTATCTAGGTCCAATCACGACTTAACATATTTTGAATTCCAACTCCTCATTTTGCACCGGCACTAAGAGGGTTGAAAAGCCAAAAGACAAACCTCCAAACCAAAGGCCCTACATCTTCTTTCAAAATGTCTGTGTGCCAGTTTCTGCAGTGTATCATAAAGCCATAATAATGACTGTGCATACTAATAACAGGTGTGCATGTCTCAATATGTCAGCAAGACAGCTACTGATCCTCCAGCCTTAATGAAAGACTAGTCAACAATAAAGATGTTATTGTGGAGTGGCTAACGTCCGTGTAAGAACAGAACACAGTCCAAGCAACTTTGCACATCCAGTAATTTAATTTAGTGTATGGGGTAGGCCTATTCTCCATGCAGGTGACGGTACCAAGGTCAAATTAATAATTTCCATACTCCTGTCATGTAAACATAACCAGAAACATGTCGGAGTGATGATATGGGTCAGACACTATTTTTTTTATGCGCGGTGAATTGGTGGAAAGAATTTAGTACTAAAGTCATGGTCAGAATTAGCTTTGGACAGATGGCTACATGATCTTTTCATCGGAGAAAAGACCACAATAATCTTTTCCGAAACTGGGCCACAAATAATTCTTCACACAATACATAAATAAATAAATAAAATGAAAAATGTTAAAGACTGAATTACAGATAAACAAGATCTAATTATCAAGATGCGTTATGAAATGTGTAATATTTGTGCACACCACAAGAATAATTATGTTCGGAGAATATATAGTAACCTCTTTCGCTGGACAGTCTTTCATTTTGTATGCAGTGAACGCCGCCCAGAAACACATACACACACACACACACACACACACACAAAATAGCCCCAGGTCCAAAATTGCCAAGTTTACAGGTAAAAATTACTTTTTTTTAAAAATATTATTTTTAGCCTGCCTTACATCCAGTGGGTTTCCTCACTGGCTTCTGTGCTTTCATGGCCACATACTATTATAAGGTCAAATGGTATGCCTTGACCTTCTTGACATATGGTCCAAAAATCTCGAAAACGTCAAGTTTTGACATTTACCGCGGCAGCATTTCCGGGCCGTGAAATGTGTTGACATGTCCACGACACCACTCACATGCCGGTATCATTGAAATCACCGCTGTCTGTCCAGCGGATGTCTTCTACCTACAAACATAATATGACGTATGTACGGTCAGTGGTGAATCTGACAGAGGACACTGATATGTAGGCGCATGCAGACACTGACATACATTTCCTGGCGGATGTTGACCCTCAAAACCTCGTATATCACAAATTAATTAATAGTTGCTTTGACGGATGTCCCAGGCATAGCAAAGTCATGTCAGAAATGTCTCAGATCTTTCTGTAGGGTCACTTTGGGTGCTTAACGTAGGGCTTGACAACGTTGCTTATTGAGCTAAAAACTCAATCGCAGTTTCTGCCTAGAATTGTTACGTGCAAAATATCCTCTGTCCAATAATGACAGTCCTTGCGATCTGCTTACTCCTACATGATAATATATAAACATTCCAGCTCATTGTACAGATCATAGGCCATGCAGCTTTTTCAAATACTTACTGACACTATTATCTAAAGCCTGTAATAAAGATCTTCGTTGAGGGAATGGAACTTTTGTCTTCATATTGGATAATCTGACTGACTTCACAGATTCCTTCGATTGCTTCACAAGATCCGCTCCAATTCCCTTTTCCCCACAATACACACACCACACACACACACACACATATGTCAAAAACGGGCAAAAAGAAAAAGTTGTATGTTGCAAAGTCCCGCGTGAAAAATAAAACCCAAACGATACAAAGCAAACTGAAGAGAAGACAAAAAAATGTTCTAATTTTCGGCTTTCGCCTTTATCACGTGGGACTCTGCAACATACAACTTTTTCTTTTTGCCCGTTTTTGACATTGCTTATAGTCCTGCCTCGACCCAAAAGTTTTCTGTGGTTTTTATAACACACACACATACAAAACCAGAGGACATATGGATTTAATATACAGGTATCTGGAGATTTAGTTCATTCGCAAATAGCAGATGTCCTGGAGTCTGTTTTGAAATGCGAAACAACAACAACAACAAAAACAATAAAAACAACAAACAACAAAAACAACAACAATAAGAACAACAAACATGAAAAAACAGCAGGAACAACAACAATAACACAACAAACATGAAAAAACAGCAGGAACAACAACAATAACACAACAAACATGAAAAAACAGCAGGAACAACAACAATAACACAACAAACATGAAAAAACAGCAGGAACAACAACAATAACACAACAAACATGAAAAAACAACAAAAACAACAACAATAAGAACAACAAACATGAAAAAACAGCAGGAACAACAACAATAACACAACAAACAACAATAGCAAAAACAAACAACAATAACACAACAAACAACAATAGCAAAAACAAACAACAATAACAACAAACAACAACAAAACAAAGTAACAAAAACAATAATAACAACAATAACAACAAAAAACAATAACAACAACAAACAACGGCGACAACAACAAGTTCAACACAGTAATAACTTATGCTTGCCTGTGTTAGACACACTACCAGCCCTGACTGGGCCTAAAGACATCCTATGCTATTCTTAAACCACCGACTCTAGAAGTCTAAACCCTATTTGTGCCGCTTGTAGGGATTACCCTAGAAAAAAAAAAAACGTACTACCTGACCTCACCCTCACACCGTCCTAGGGCCTAATACAGCTAAGCAGTGGACCTGGTCTTTGGGGTGAATCTGATAATGAACAATCATTGCTTGTAAACAACAACAACAAAAAGAATTAAGAAGAGAAAAATGAATTTCTTTCATGTTTTTGCAGTTCAGTTGTGAGCTGTGTGGGACAATACACCTTGTGGTATTTGTGTTTGAACCCTCTGTTGCCTGAGTCTGTCATATTTGAAACACGTCGACTGATGCCAGATGGTATATAATTGGAGTATGTTTTAAGTTTCTAACAAATATTTTTTTCAATAAACATTTTAGATAAGTTTTGTAAGTTGTTTTTGTTTTTATTTGTAAAGGTTTCTGAAGAAAAAAAAAAGTAGCTATATTTCTGGACAGTGGAAGGGTACGTTAATCTTCCTGTCTGCAGTTTTCTGCAGCTTCTGACAATGACAAACCTGGTGAAAATTAAAAGTTGGTACATAATTAGGCCTATGTACTTTAGCACACATTTCATGTTTCTTACGCATTTCACCTGTAAAGTTTTCTTCTCATGGCTTTCCTTTTGTTTTCTTTTTATATATATTATGTTTTGTTTTTATAGTGGAATGACAGACCTGCATTGCCAGTAATAGAAACAGCGAGCACCCTTTCAATGCATGTCCTTAGATCTTTTTCGTCAATAACACGCTGCTTCCTGTTTTTGTTTTGTTTTCAGATCATAGTTTTTCTCTTGGTTTTTTTTGGTTTTTTAATCCATAAATTAAATAAATGTGCGATAAACAGAAGATCATTGTGAATAAGTGATCATGTCAACGGCATCCGTTCCACTCCGCTCCTCACCGTAAAGAGAGATTTTCAAACATAATTTTCCGTAAAACTAGCGGAGCGGATGCTCTGGACAAGACGACTCAGATGCACTGTTGAACAATGCCAGACAGGGACCATAAGCACGAGGTGTAGAAGTAGAGGTTCGGCAAAACCCACGAAACTCTTGCTATTGCATCCACATGGATTCCAATTAAAGACCTTTACAGGCTTAAAAACCACATCAATTATGCCAAAGGAGCACGAGGGGCCGCAGCAGGGAGTTAAAATGTGGTAAGATGAAAGAAAAAAAAAAAAAGCACAATGCAAAGCCCCGCATTAAGAACAAATACAAAGCTATGTATACAATAGAAAAGTATGCAAGAAATTGTATTATAGAACAATGAGTAGCTTTAAAGAGAACTTGGACAATGGGTGATGCATGATGCGCAATGGAACGGTTTCAAAACATGGAAAAGAATTATATTTACATTGGTCACCAATTGAAATATTTGACGGGCTAAATGAGTTTCTTAAGAAAATTTAACGCAAAGCCTGGGCTAATATTTGTTCTATTCTAGATTAAACATGCTAAAGGCGGCAAATTTCTTGGTGATATAGAAAAAGTGTATTGAAACTTGATAAAAATAAGATCCGCCCTGAGATGCAGAAACGAAACAAACTTAAAATGTGACCAAAGAAAAATATAAAAGTTGTATTTTGCGAAGCTCCGCGTTAGAAATAAATAAGAAGAAAACCGTTCACTGAATTTTGAGAGAATGAAACTACATGTCAGAGAAAATAAACATATTCCGGCCTATTATAGATTGTCATCGAGTTTTGAAGAAAAAAAACCAACAACAGGATTTATTGAATTTTTTTTTTTTTACTTACAAAGTGTCAAAAAGAACCATTGAATACGAACCGGGAACACAGAGCTCTGTTGCTAGTCATCATTTAGTGTCATGACAGAAATTATGATACCCCAGAAGACAGGAAGGTTGTCAACTTAAATTTCACTATTGTCTAAATACCGAAGCAGGAAAAGCTCTCTTTTTTATTCCTTTCAAAGTCGAATAAACAAAATCGTCAATGTCTATCAAGGAAGATTATTAATTTGTTCATAAATTTGAAAGTGTTCCAGAAATATAGAGCATTGGCGCCCTGTTGACATCTTTCAGATGTACTGGATCACGAT
Source organism: Onchidella celtica (assembly GCA_963931925.1). NCBI lineage: Eukaryota > Metazoa > Mollusca > Gastropoda > Systellommatophora > Onchidiidae > Onchidella > Onchidella celtica. Next base: position 28,118,964 of record OZ007573.1, on the reverse strand, counting down.
GTTCTAGAATGTTGGGAACCATCGGTCTGGAACAAAGACATCAACATTTTAGATAATAACGCTGAGTTGTCTGTCAACTGAGCACTTTTAAGTTTCTATTTCAGGTCTCTAGCCTACTGTAGTTCGATGACTGTTCAATTATTGAGTCTTGGAGATTTTCAAACAATGCATGGATACACGCAACTTCATTGATTTGTTAGACGTCATAACCTGACATTGAAAACGGAGCTTATTATGAGATAAAGAGGATATAACACTATATCAGAGATGTGGGAATCGCATAATGGGTATCTATTTGTTTTCGCTATTCTTTCTTTCTTTCTTTCTGTTCTCGTTTGTTGCATTTTTCTGTATGCTGCGAATACAGAAAACAGGAACACTCTTGAATTTTTTATAACTGGGCATGGAAATACTGTTATGAAGAATGATGGTTTTTGAAACATAAGAGTTGTCATGGTAACACTCATGACCCAAGGGGGGGGGGGGCAATCTTCCATGTGTTTGGTTTATTCCTTTATACATATTCAATCATTGATTTATTTCAGAAATGTTCGTATTTGTTTCAATGCATTCGCTATCTTAACTCCGCCCTTCCATATTATGTCATTCAGAAGTTACGAACTGAAAAACTTCGTTTTCTATTTTTCAGTACGAACTTGATCTATTATGGTGTTGGACCAGGAATGTAAGGTTGCAGTAAATATGGGATCAAATATAAGCTTAAATGGGCGGAGTAGCTCAGTCTCCTTGCAGCGATCTGCATACTTCACAGCAGGTGGTTGGAGGCCGCAACTGGTGGGATCTCCTTCTGTCCTATCGTTCCGTTAGATTCTGTCTATCGTCTTGTTTTTTTTTTCCCAACACAATGTGACTGTTACTGTGTCGACGTGCTTTCTCAAGACTCAAACTAAAAAAATTAGACGAACTGATGAATCTAAAACATACTGTGTAACAGGCTTGTTGTTCACGTCTTATGGAAAGCTGGACTGAACTGGCTAAATTTTAATACTAAATGATATTTCAACGTGGTTACTGTATAATTTACGTACACTAATCTAATAGTCTGTAATCTTATAAGAGCAAATCTTCCCTTTAGGATCAAGATTAAATGGACACCGATATGTTTTAGTACAACACATTTCAAAGCAAATAAACCTAGAGATTATCGTTTTGACCTCGGCAGTTCACCATTGCAAGACGTTATAGCTAGATGTGTGCCATATTTTACGAAGTGTCCATGCCATATTACACCATTTAATATGCCAGTTGTTCAGTTATGATATGTTTATGTAATGATGCCTGAGATGTATGTACCATGTATGTGTTCTTAAACACTCCGTGGAAGTGAATTTCCCGCATGGGTTAATAAATTGGCTATCTTCTCTTCTCATCTTAGTTCATGTCTTAGTGTGGCTAGGTACAAAGTAGCAGGTGACCAGATAAGTAAATGCACTTTACGAAGCACTGAAATAGTGGACAGGTTAGGGAAAACAGAACAATCTATAACAAACTTGACGAAAATCCTCAAGCATGGTTAGGATGACGATGTGTCAACAAGACAGACAGGTAGACAACTTTTATGCAAGAACACGACATTTTCACGTCTCTTACATAATAACGCCACCACCATGAAGTCCACAGAGATGCCATAGCTCATTTTCTGGGCTCCTTTGATATGCCAGAATTTGGTTTAAATTGCTGGTTCTGTCATGAAACAGTGCAAATGCGCAAAACACTAATTGTACAAGAGAGGAAAGTAACCTTTTTAGTTTCAGCGTGAAATGTATTCCTTAAATATCTGCTTTTTGCTATACAAATTTATTCCTTGAGCACTCCTTGAGCTGTGTGTTTTCATGTGTACGGAAACGGCAAAGGAAGGGTCAAAAACCCTTCCAGCGATGAAAGAGAAAGATATTTTCATGTGTAGGGGAACGCCACTTCGGTACACGTGAAAACACACACTTTTTTTTTTACTACACGATGGATTGTTGCCATTTCCGTATCCGCACAGTTGAAAACACAGCCTTAGTCAATAGATAAAAAAAAATAATAAAAAAATCACGAACTTCTCAAAACTACTGGGTACAAACAGGAGTAGATCTAGCTATTTGCAGTTGTACAAAACCACTTGTAGGGTTTCATGACAGGGTTAGAGAAATATTATGACATTGTATTGTGCGGCATGGCATTAGAGGGTGTGAGACTGGAACAAGAGGCATAGCGGTCAGACACCACATTGTTTTGACTGGGTCATGTCAATCACTGGTCAGTGAAGTTCGAGCTGTATGGACCTCTGGGATTTCCCCAGTAATCTTTCCGCTAGAAAGTTGGTAGTTAACGTGACTGATGAAAATTATGTATGTGCTGAGAGAGAGAGAGAGAGAGAGAGAGAGAGAGAGAGAGAGAGAGAGGGGGGAGGAGAAGGAGAGAGAGAGTGAGAGAGAGAAAGAGTGAGAGAGAGAGAGAGAGAGAAGGAGAGAGAGAGTGAAAGAGAGAAAGCGTGAGAGAGAAAGAGAGGAGAGAAAAGGGGAGAGAGAGAGAGAAAGAAAGAGAGGCAGAATGATAGTGAGAGAAAAGGGGAGAGAGAGAGAAAGAAAGAGACAGAATGAGAGTGAAAGAGAGGGAGAGAAAAGGGGAGAGAGAGAGAAAGAAAGAGAGACAGAATGAGAGTGAAAGAGAGGGAGAGAAAAGGGGAGAGAGAGAGAAAGAAAGAGAGACAGAATGAGAGTGAAAGAGAGGGAATGAGCGAGAGAGAAAGAGAGAGAGAGAGAGAGAGAGAGAGAGAGAGAGAGAGACAGAAGGGGGAGGATGCAGACAGTATTGAGTTGATAGTGAGGAAGAAGGGAATTGGGAAAATCTTGTTAATTGCGGGAAGAGCCAGGCTGTAATTGCCTGGGGTAGAGATAGATGGAACTTATTTACTGGACTGATTAGATAGGGACTTTTATAACAAAACCGGAATGAGTGTTTCCAAAACATAGGTAGATAGACGGACAGACAGGCAGAAAGACAGATACAAAAACAGATAGATAGACAGACAGACAAACACATAGACAGTTAGATAGAGAAACAGACAGATAAATAGATAGACAGTCTGATAGACAGACAGATAGATAGACAGACAGACAGATAAATAGATAGACAGTCTGATAGACAGACAGATAGATAGACAGACAGACAGATAAATAGATAGACAGTCTGATAGACAGACAGATAGATAGATAGATAGATAGATAGATAGATAGATAGATAGACAGATAGACAGACAGACAGATAGATAGATAGATAGATAGATAGATAGATAGATAGATAGATAGATAGATAGATAGATAGATAGATAGATAGATAGATAGACAGAGAGAGAGAGAGAAGGGGGGGGAGGGGGGAGGAGGATGTTAGAAATACCAGAAAGAATGTGTAGAAGGAAACTATTCTCTGCTCACCCGAATCTGGGTTTTCCATCTGTAAGTTTTGAAACTCTAGAAAACCCACGCGCCTTCATTTAGTAGACAGAAGTTCTCGCGTGACCAAATAGCCAACGTTTCCAATATTTCACGAGGAAAATACCTTTGGGGTTTCAATCCCTGTGTTCCCATTTCACTTATTTGTTTCCCAATGGACCTGCGAGTACTTACACACGTGGTTGATGGGTCATCCATAAAGAACGAACGCTGGAAGGGGGGGGGGGGTGTCCCTAGACCAGGGAGAGCTGCCCCCAGCATAATAAAAGCCTATAAAGGAGGGGGCGTTTCTGTTTAGTGCACACATACACTTTTCAGTTATAAATGTAAATGAATTATAAAGTATTTTATTTACATTTATTTTTCAACAAAAATATGATTCATAGTAACATAAAAATCAAATAAGGACTATAATATATTTCTAATGAAACAGTCAAATAGTCGTTGCATGATGCCATTTTAGGTATCAGAATATCAAAGCTTTACCATGGACATTCATTAATGACCGTACGCTGGTATAGTGGAGCGGGGGGGGGGGGGGACTGAAGCCACCATATGAAAAGAGTACAAGGGAGAGGGAGGAAGGGATGTAGTAAATTGCCTAAATCGAGTGTACCTACCGTACTTTACTGAAGACCCCTATTTTGGAACTACTGTGAAATCTCGGCCAGTTGGCACTGCCAGTCCGAAATATATTGGTGGTTACCATGAAAATAATGGATACGTCATGCTTACCTTCGCGGAGTCCAGCTTGATGGAAAACCAGGCCTGCGGTGCGTATATTGCTAAAAACAAGGGCGCAATTGGTCAGGTTATTTCAAAGTTTGCTGGGGAATGCAGGGATACACAGCTAATTTCGTAAACGTGAATAGGTTTTTTGTTGTTTGTTGTTGTTGTTGTTGTTTTTATGTGGAAGTTGAAAACAACAACAACAATAACACAACAACATCATCACAACAGCAACCTTCCAACAGTACAAAGTGAAAGAACCAATTCTTGACAAAGTAAAAAAGAAAGAAATTGTTTGATTTGCTACAAATTCAAGTCAATGGCAAATCAGATTATAATTATTATTAACTTTAAAAAAAATAAATCTATACATAAAACTGCAGCTTCGTGAGTCCTAATGGATGTTTAAATATTTATACATTTAAGTCAGAGACCGAATTTGTATGCTAGAACCCACTGTCCTGTAGAAATGCGTTGTTGTTTTTTTTTAATCCTTTGGTCTAATTATTGTTTTTTTTTTCTTTCTTTTTTACAAAGCGGGAAGAAGCAAATTCAAAATCGGTTTACAGTTCAACGAAATAATGAACTCAGTTCCATAAGGCTTAGTGAACTATGAGCCCGTGCAAATTTGAAATAATCCAACAGTTTTCTAGGAAATCGATGTTGGCTCCACTCATTCATAGTTACCAGTTTGAGTTTCTTGTTATTGTTGTTGTTGTTTTCATAGTCTGTATTTTGTGTAAACAGTATAAGATAGATGAGATAAGATAAGTTAGATTAGAATCACCATGAGGGAACTCCACTTTCTTCACAGAGCGTTTAAGAGCACTTACATGGTACACACAAATCTTAGGCCTCATTACATAAACACATCATAACTAAAGGACAGGCATACTACATGAAGTAACATGGCATAAAACCCTAGTAAATTATGGCACACATCTAACTGTAATGTCTTGCTGAGGCGAATTGCTGTGGGTAAAAACAATCATCTGTATCGGTCACTCTCCCTGTAAGCTTTCTAGGTAAAATAGGGTCAGTGTTGACATGACTTACAGATCTGATAATCTCTGCAGTTATGAGGAAAAACAACAATAAAATCGGACGGCTGATTCGGTGCCAGCTCAGTGATTAGTTCGCTTGATTGGAGAAACGGAGCGCCCGGCGCCCGTTGTGTCGTTAACAAAGGAGAAACAATAGTAGGACACGACTGACCTCTGCCGATGGTCTAATCCAGCGGTTCTAAACCGGGGAGGTGAGGGGGGGGGCTGGGGATTTTTCCTCCTGAGAGTTTGAGTTTGGGTTTGGAGAAAACGCACTTCGACACGATAACGGTCACATTGTGCTAGGAAAAAGCAAGATCATAGACAGTATATTTACGAACGATAGTACAGGAGACTCTACCAGAACAGCCCACTTACCACCCGCCCTTCTGAGAGTAAAAATTTGGATTTCTGGTGAAGGAAGGGGTAGATATCCAGACCGTTAATAAATAATGCACGCTGCGTGGAGTGTGTAAGTGTAGAGTCATTTAGTATTTTTCATATTTCAGATAATGCATTTAATAATATCCACTGAAGTTCAACGCAATCTCCATTACGTAATTCCACTGATCCGAGTCAATGGTCCATCCAGATCTGTGCAAAGCTTTATATCTTTGCAAATGCGTTTTGTTACATAAATGAATAGAGGAGTCTGGAAGTACTTCATGGGGATGCCCCTGGTGCGACCACAGAATCCTCTCCTTATTCTGCCGTGTAAGAGAAGTCAGTAGCTGAAACACTAGACTTTGGCAGGGGTTCTTAACCTCTGAAGATCTCCTGTACATGGTCTTGCTCATCCAAGCGTTTCATTATGTATTTGCGTGCGTGCGTTTAACTGAATTTAAACACCAGTAAGCACCTTTAATCTCTTGTGATATCGATATGAATATGTCTTATGTGCACGACACACTTGTCAGTCGTATCTGAGCAGACATTGTCACAGGCGAAGACTGATCGACAGATCTTCCGGTTGAAAACATGTGGTTGGTGCAGTGGAGTGTCATTCAGTCCCAGCAAGAGATATCTTAGACTAAGATGTCCCTGGTCCCAGCTAAGTGGATGTGTGTGAGGAGGTAGGGTTTCACAGGTCTTTGAGAAAAGGTGGGTTTGGTGGTGGTTGGGGGGTGATGGGTGGGGGGGGGGGGGGAGGGTGTCACCACCACTACAATCTCCACGGTCAGTTGTATGAAATGGTACTTACATTTTAACAACATCTCTAACGGGACTGAATTGAAAACTATGGTAGAAAACGCTGTAAGCTTTCAATTCATTATGAGTTTCATTAATACATAGATTGAAGAGCCTGACATTAATCCCTCCCATAGTTACGCAAGATCTGTCGATCAGTCTTCGCCTGTGACAATGTCTGCTCAGATACGACTGACAAGTGTGTCGTTCACATAAGACATATTCATATCGATATCACAAGAGATTAAAGGTGCTTACTGGTGTTTAAATTCAGTTAAACGCACGCACGCAAATACATAATGAAACGCTTGAATGAGCAAGACCATGCACAGGAGATCTTCAGAGGTTAAGAACCCCTGCCAAAGTCTAGTGTTTCAGCTACTGACTTCTCTTACACGGCAGAATAAGGAGAGGATTCTGTGGTCGCACCAGGGGCATCCCCATGAAGTACTTCCAGACTCCTCTATTCATTTATGTAACAAAACGCATTTGCAAAGATATAAAGCTTGGGAAAAACGATGAACTGGGCGCAATGTGAAACCACAGTAAGAGCGGCTTCAAATGCACTTCACAATTCAAAAGCTTTCAAGCATCGACTTTTATGTGGTAAACCTTTATGAAACGGTGTTAACCTTAATAACTCATCACTGCGGTGCTGACAAGGTGCATTTTGGCAACCTCAGCTGTTTCCATGTTGAGTCTTTGGATGGTAACATAGTCTGCAACTTTGTATATTCCAAGTTGGCCCAGTATTTTTTAAACAAGAGGCACAGTTGCAAATTTTAGTCCCACCGCTGGCCACTCGTCTTATGCTCCTGCGAAATATTGAATTTTGTTTCGTTTTTTGTCGGAAGTTCCAGCGGCATTTTGTTTCTTTCTCTGTTTCAATTTTTTTAAAAAAATGTATATGGCTAATATGTATTTGCGAGTGCACATCCTTGGTGACAAGGAAACAGATCTTTACAGGTGCACATGCTCAGTCATCGTGCACATAGTGGCTGGGATGCCGTGCGGCCAACATCAACATTTTGAGTGACGTAATTCATAAACTTCCTTAAAATAAAACAAAAAAATAACATGAACAATTCCCACTTCCTACCCCCCCCTCTCACAAATTGATTTGCTCTCTTTAATCTCTCTCTCTCTCCCATCTTTCTGTTCTCCCTTACATTCATTCATCTAATTCTGACATCCTTCTTTCTCTCATTTCTCAGTCTTCCACCTCCTTTGCCAATCGTCACATTCTTTTTTCTTTTCCCTTCACTGCCTCCCATACCCTTTCTCTTCTTTTAAATCTCATTTAGTTCTCTCTCTCTCTCTCATTCTCCCTGTCTCTCATTCTCTCCCTTACCTCTTTCTTCTGGTTCTGCCACCCCTCCCCATCTTCTCTTTCCCTCTGTCAATTCCTTCACTACTTCTCACATCCCCCATTTTTGTCCCACCCATTCTCTCTGTCTCTCATTCTCTCTCACTTACGTCTCTCTTCTTGTTATGTGTACCATAATAATTTCTCTAGGGTTCTGTACCACGTCACTTCAAGCACGCCTGTTATTGAGTTGATTGAACTGAGATATGTTTATGTAATGATGCGCAAGGTGTGCTTACCATGTATGTGCTCTTAAACGCTCTGTGAAAGAAAATTGACCTCACGGGATAATAAAGTGATTCTCATCTTATCTTTCTTTCACTCCGTCTCCCCTTCTCCATCCCAATGTGAACCCCTGCTGTCTTTGTCCACTGTTTATTTTTCATTCGTTCACCACCCTCTCTTATTTACCCATTCGTTCTTTCAATCTCCCAATTCCTTGTTTGTTATGTTCGGTTTTATTTCTTGCCTGGACATTACTTTAATTCTCCATGCTTGACTTACCCCGTAAGATATACCCACTAGTGTGGGCTATGGCGCGGGCGAGCAAATACAGTGTAACAACACAATCATAGATTTACCTACCAATACGCCACTACTTGACTACCCTATACGTCCTGCGTGGCGAGCCACTCTACCAAAACCAGCTCAAACGATTTGCGTTCGAAGCATAATGGTGTATATTTTCTCCGCCGGTCGTCCCAGTAAGTTTGCCCTAAATATTTTTGCAATTTTATTCTCAGCATCTCTGATTATGTTTATTTACCCCACGTGTCACCAGGTATCACAATAATCCAAGACCCGCCACGGGACTGGCCACTGGCATTGATTCTTGTCAGTTGCCGCAGTAAGCTCGTCACTGTCACGTTGTATAGTGAACTTTTCGTACACAAAGCCTGGACTCAAAGATGTTAGATCTTTGCCTGGACTTGATTTATTATTTTCTCTACACCTTTTTTTTTCTTCTGTTCCTCTTCCTGGCCTCCTGTTTCATGGATACTAGTTAGCTCCAACAGAGCATGCCATGGAAGTGTACGAGTTCACTCAAGCGTGGAGGTCAAATAGTTTGTGTTCTGTTGACGGAAAGCGTCGAAGAAATCCGGTGTTAAAAGTGGGTCCGACGGGCTTCACAGTCAGTTGTGTCAAACTTTATTAGTGGCATGCACAACTCAGTAATTACACTGCTCGTACTGGAGAGGGGAACGCACACAGGTAAGACAGCTACGTTATACATGCACTGCACGTGTTAGCCGCAAAGTGCACTTGAAACGTGTGTACTGTGGACTATTAGGAATGTGAACTCATTTGTTATTGATGTTGATCTTATGATAGCGCCAGGAAACAGGCTGTGAGGTAACTTTGGAGATCAGATGTTACACAGTAACACATTAGCATTGAAACAAAGTTCGTTAAAATGTTCTGAGTTCGACGGGCGTTAGCACGATAACGGCCATTTTGCATCTTTCACGTTTTTTTTTTTTTCGTTATAATGTGGAAATAGTTTATTGACGAACTCATAATTTTGCTGCAGTAAATTAACCGTATTTATAAACTGAAATTTGGTTGCTGTTGTGTTTTTTCAAGTTACGGTATTGACTTTACGACCAAAATGTATCATTGCAAGAAATTCATGAACCTGCTGAAGCACAACAGGCAAACTATTACGTAAATATTTGTATTTTAGTTCTTTTTCTTTTTCAAGTTAATAATTTTCTCACGAAATGGATCATTATCGATATGATAAATTCATAGATTTCCCCCAGTAATATTAATATATTATGTATTATTGTTTTGTTTTTAAATAAATGTTTTTCATAAATGGATTATTGAATACCAGGCAGATCTATGTAGCACAAAGAGTTTATTAAACATACTGCCCAGTATAAGCGCTTTGAAACAGCATTAAAGCCGTGTACAGCTTTCGCGTATCAAATGAAAAGATGCAAAAAAAAAAAAGTAACAACTGATGGTGTTCGAGTGGTATGAAGCTTTCGCTGAAATTTGATCTTGTTTGGACATGCCACACATTATGGTACAGATCAACATTCCTTATTTTGCAGTCTGAGGTTATTGGAGGAACACTGGAAAAACTGCGGGACTGTGGTATTAAATGTTGCTTATTTTGCTGGTTGCTAGGATGTAAATATTTCAGATTTCCCTAGAAGAGATAAAATTTGTGACAGGAACATCTGCCATATGCGAGTGCAGCCAGTCTCCTCAAAACACGGAGCATATATTGCAGAACTGCACACTCCTCTCAGCACTGCGAGAAACATATTGGCCCCAACCCACCGACCTGAATATCAAACTCTATGGTGCTCTGCCAGAACTGCAGAAAACCGTAGATTTTATTAAAAGAACAAATCTGCAGATTTAGATTGGTGAACGAAAGAAGAAGAAGATAACTACAGTTGTACCGGCTTTTGGATCAAATTTCTTCGGGTTTTTTTTTCGTGTCATTACTTTGTTTCTTGTCTTGTGTTCGCCATTTTAAATCAGAGACGATATAATTTAGTTCGCTTTGAAATCTCCTCATCTTATCACGGTGGGCTTTTGGTATATATATTATAAACTTTAATTTCCTGCAAATTATGTTACTTTTCACTTGAAACATCTCCTAGTGTTTGCAGCAATCAGCTGCTATTGGTTACTTTCCATCAAAGAAATATCATAAAAACCACAGAAAAACTGTGGGGTCGCAGCAGCGCTTTAAGCAAAGTCAAAATTGGGCAAAAAGAAAAGCTTGTATACATACAACACACAACCTTTTCTTTTTGCCCAATTTTGACTTTCCATCAAAGATGGTGATGTATTCAGAAATCAAAAGTTCTGTAGAATTAAATAAACCTATGGTAAAAACGATAAATGAATAATTTTTGTGTGTGTATGTTTTCATACTTAAAGAAGTTGTAAGTAAATTTTGGGTCATGTGATACTACCTTGCAAGAATATGAAGTTATCAGACTCATGTAATTCGGTGTACGACGATCTCTTTTCGTGTTGCTTACGTATCTCTCTCTCTCAGTATTGGTACAAGCGTACTTATCCTAGTTGAGATGTGGGTTGGAGATTTAATAGTGGTTTGTTTTAAGGCCTGCCAGTCAGTGCAGTGACCAGGGACCTCTTTAAACAACTCTCCCGTATCTTTTGTCAAGTTGCCTCTCATCCTTCATAGTCAGCTCGTTCTGGGGTTGCTAAAAGGATCCCAATAAACAAATACAAGGTGAGCCAAAAGTAAGGTTACAGTTAACACTATAATTTATACCTAAAACTGTAACCCTACTTTTGGCCCACTCTGTATAACAAAAATTACAGAAACTCATTTCTGTACGTAAAATAGTTCATATAGGTCGTCAAACATTTTGTAATAGAACTGTACTGAAGCAAGAGGCAAGAAGTGCAAATAACTGAAATTAACATCCTTAATTTACTCATACCATCTTGTGTAGTACAGTGTATTTTTAGCAAGGTCATCTCCACTTTCAGCCCTCTTCATTCAACCCTGCCTTGCTACGGCAAAAACCCGTATACACCACTTTGGGACGAATTCACATGTTAATATCATGATATAGAATGAAACTGCTTTATCTTTCGGTCTGAATAAAAATTAATTATAACCTGGAAGCATTCGCTCGTCATTCGTTTTCAGCTTTAATCCCAGTATCTGGAATGAGCTTCAGTCGAACATCAAAGAGCTGGAACTCATCACCATATTTAAAGACAGTTAAAAAGCCATTTATTTTAATAAGTATTTTGAATGTTGATGGAATTTCTGTGCCATGTATAATAAATGGGATGTATGTCGTGCGTGTGTGCATTGCGTGCGTGCATCTGTACGTAATTGTGTTTGTATGCAAATATGCACTTGACAGCGGATTATTATTTACATTTTCTCCCGCTAAAACACCCTGAGCCGCCAGGAAAAGCGCGCTATATAAATATACTTTATTACTATTATTATCAAACATGATAATTATTGTACTCTGTAAGACTAATAGTTTCTTTTGGTTACCTGATCATGGAAACTGAACAGAGACTACAGCGGGGAGCAACGCCAAATGTTTTTATTTATTCATTTATTTTTCGTCTCTTGTAAAATTTCCCCATCAGCAACCCTGTAAGAGTGACATCAGTCCTACGTAGATCCGCTGGTTACGACATTGCGTCGACTTTGGTCTGACGTAGGCAATCCGCTCCTTCCGTAATCCTACCAATTCTACTGAAATCCTATACAAATCTACGTCGGATTGATGTGGGCATCTTGGCTGGGTTTGCCTTTGGCATGTACCGTATTTTTCCATAAATACTTCAGAACTGTTTGGTTGTTTCTCTCCACAGCACTTCAGCTGTCCTGATTACACACTTGTTCAGCTAGGCAATTACATGGTGGCTGCTTTTTATTGGATAATTAACGCGATCGCACACATTGTACATCATATCCGGGTCATCCAGTGTGATTTACGACACAGCACAGTCTTCAAAGTGACGTTTGTTTCAATCAGACATCAGCAGCAAGTTGGATCAAGTGCAACACAGACATGAGGTAAGCTTCTTTTTAGAAAAAAATCCAACGTTTTTGTGTGCTCAGTTTCGTTCGTTCTTTCTTCCTTTTTATCCTCTTTCGTTTCTTTCTTCTTTCCTTTCTATGTTTCTTGTTTCTTTTATTCTTCCTCTGTTGTTCTCCGTTCCTCCTCGTTCTCTTTCTTAAATGTTAAATTAGTGAATGTAAACCGCTTTGGGCAGTCTACAGCAGTCTAAACACAGTTTTCTTTAAATGTCAGACTGGTTTGACAAATTCTTGCGCTCAGAGTTGCGTTGGTTCCATTCTGGGCGATTTTCTGTTTGGTTCATTGGCGTCCCTCTCCTTTCTCATTTTTCTTGTACGACGAACAATATTTGATACATCATCATCGTCTTACACTTTGACCATTTTCTTGGGGGCACGGTCTAAGTTGTTTAATTTACTGAAATAATTCAGACTCGAAGTTAGAGAGGTCTTTGGATCAAAAGCTTAATTAGCTGAACATTATTATAATATATATCTATTTACTATATCATCACTGTCTCCAGCCTCGTCTTGCATTTCCCGGTACCAGAATGTAAACGTGCACTGGACGGTGGTATTCGTGGGTGGCCTATGATGCTCTCATGTGCTGTGGCTCTTTTGTTTTTGTTATTTTCTTTAACTTTATGTCTATGTGCCCGAAGAAGGCCCAAGAAACCGAAAGTTTCGGTCTTTCTTAGTATTATTTTTCATGGACTTCTTGGCGTTCAGTTTTCTAGTGGCGGCCATTCACTCCGATAGGACTCTGCAAGTACTTTTTTTGTTTTTTGTTTTGTTGCTTTGTTTATTTTGCACCACTCTCGTCAGATTCTTAGCAACTTAAATAGAATTTAGGAATGTTTGTGAATGACTCAGGTTCTTGTGAAAATGACGGACCGACGAGGAGAGTACTTCGTTTTTCAATGACGTTGAGCCAGTGTACGTGAGGTTGCTCATTGCGTGACCCCATTTAAACATGACTAAGTATTTAGTATGTTCGTTTCATGTACTGTAGGCCACTTGTGTATAATCTGTATTTGAATAGTTTCCAGTTCGAAGGCTGGATGGTAGTCCATTGTAGCTCCACTTTAAAAAAAAAAGAAGAGATATTTGGCATGCTTGTAGCTTTTGATAGCTGGCAGGTTGCATGACAGATTCGGGGGTTAAACTCCGAAAATTAAGGGTTAAAAGTAACGTTCTTTTTTAAATATCATAATTAGTAAGTCTGATTAAGAAAGTTATTCGTTTGTTGCTTCTGCTGAAAAAATTGTAAGAACCAAGTTACGATGTTTTACCATGGGGCCTTGGAATGACCTCTTCTGTAATCGATTAGGCCTACGGGAAAGTGCCGTGAAGTTAGTCGGCAAAACAACGTCTTATTTGGAGGTTGGAGTGTGTTCTCACATACAAAATCCTCTGAAGGAGATAAGAACCTTTTCTGAGGACTTTTAAAATACCATAATTTTGGTACATAAATTTCATCAGCTCCAGCACCTGACAAAACTGACTGCTCTTGTTTCTATAGTTCTATTCTGAAAGAACTCCTCAGATTGTGAATTTTTTAATTATTTTTTTTTTAACGGTTTCTCTGTTCGCACTGGGATCCAATTGTTTGCAAAAGTCGACAAGTATTTCAAAGGCCTTTTGTCTTGAAAATTTACCTCTATAATCCTCACATTTAATTTTCCACCAACACTCTGTGGAACGATACATTTCAATAAATTGAAGAACTGTTTCTTTGGACCATGAAGACATACCGTTATGGAAATCGCAGGACAGCAAACCGAGCATCACACAATCCTGCATCACATTGAGTTCAAGCACAATAATAATTCCCCCGGCTACACACGATATCCCCCATTCAATAGAGCAACAGGGATGATAATTGTCAAGACAAAAACAACACAGCCACTATCACACTGAACAGTGAAAAATATCAGGGGAAAAAATAGAATAAATAATACAGCGATAAAATTGGTCACAGGCGAGTATTTTTGTTAATTTTGTTACGCTGATTCCGGATTTGATATCATTTTTATGCCCAGGCGCCGTTTTCGATAACTTTGTAAATGGGAATTTTAATGCAGGCAGAGAAAGTGCTCGTCATGTGGACTCTGAAATTAATTTTGATCACGTACGCCAGCAAGGCCGCCGGATCCCAAATATCAGGCAGCGCCTGACTTTCAGGACGCACCTGTCGGCCAGGTCGAATTTCTACGTTTTTCGTCCGGTTTCCTTATTACACGTTGCAATTCGACTGAAGGCCGACTGTCGACCAACTCAAAAAATCCAAAACTGATCCGGTTTAATAGTCGCGTCGCATTTATTTAAATCTTGGCGAAAGAATGAAGATGCCCACGCATCTTGTTCGCATTGACAACGGGAACATGAAACCCAGAAACGACAGCAAATCGCATTTGTGAGCCTAGCATTTTAAGTGGCCTTGTCCACAGCATCCTCTCCACTATTTTTAAAAACAATGACTAATGAAAAACTCTCTTTGCTTCTTTAGCGGTGAGGAGCGGAGCAGAGGTGGACAAGTCGTCAGAGGCCAAAGTGTTTTACTTTTTCATATCTCATTTTCCGTAAAAATAATGTAGCGGAACGGATGCTGTGGACAAGATAGACCATTAAATGTTGAAAAGATGGGGATGAGCATTACGTCAGCCTACCTCACTTTAAATAACTACAGCAAAAAAATTCATTTTTCCTTAAAAGTATGAACTTTTGCTGGAAGTATCATTTGAGCAGTAGCCCCTCAAGTGTCGTCACTGGATTACTAATTAGATTAAAGGATTGGGGATATGTCGGGTCTTGCGTGGGACAAACACTTCCACACAATCCTAATAATTACAATCCTCTGTTTGTAAGTGTTTTACGGTAGATTTAACATTGCATACGCTCGTGCCAAAGCTTTACGTAACAGTGCCGTTTCGGGCTTTCATTTTGTAATAATTATAATATTGGCTGAACACACAATGCGGCAGCTAGTTGTGCTAGAAGGAGAGACAGAGAGACAAAGAGAAAGAGAGAGAGAGAGACAGAGAGACAGAGAGAGGGAGAGAAAGAGAGAGGGGGAGGGAGGGATAGAGGGAGGGAGAGACTATTTCTTTGCAAAGCGCTTTCGGTTCGCTTTGTGGAGTTTTATGGCCAAACTAGGGAAACAAATCTTGCTTTGGCAAAAGTCTTGGCACGTCAAGTCAATTTACAACAGAAATCAGCCACATGCCAATGGCCAACAAGGTTACTGATTATTACCATATGGAGCTAGTTCTCCAGATAACGTTAATTGCGTGGGATATCAGTTTTCCAGGCGTTCTGTCTTCTTTTGGACATGGTATCTGCACACGTAGTCTAAACAAAATCATCCTATAGCCTGTATTTAGATTTCCACACATGTATTTCTAAATACAAACAGAATTGGTTTGTTGCATTTACTTCACCAAAAATTGTAATGTTGACCTCGCGGTATCCCCGTCCACAGCGCACGGCAGCTGAGCATGCGCACCTACAAAGATTTGTTTTTGGCACGGCAGCAGAGCATGTGTACTTACAAAGATTAACTGTAGACGAAAAAGGAGAATTCAAAGAAACACATGGCCTTGGAACTTCTGGGGAAAGACGAAATAAAATTTCAAACTTTTGTAGAGTGCACTAGTCCTGTGACGTCAAATGAAAGAGACCAATAACCTATTTCAAAATATTTAGTCAGAAGACAGAGCTCTATGCATTTAATGTGTTTCCTGTGTTTGCCGTTTTAAATCAGAGATGATACAATTCAGACAGAGTTACTTCGTCCCAGTTTTGAAATATTTCTACAAACAGAAAAACAACAACAACAATTAGTTGAGGGACACGTTGGTTGCTCGCCTCTCATTCAGGAGGTACCGGGTTCGATCCCCGCTCGGTGCAGGCATGTCGAAATTTTTTTTTGGGGGGGGGGGAAGGAGGGGGGAATTCCTGTCCCTGATCCTATGGTAGATAGGATCGAGCACTTAGTCTTCTCGGATAAGGACCAAAAAAATCGGAGGGTCTGTGTGAAGATGCCTTGGCAGTTGAAAGTCGAGAAGAGTAGGCCGAACAAGGCTGCTGCCCGGGTAAAATTCTAAAAAAAAAAAAAAAATTCCCTGCCAAAAGAACACACAGAAACACGAACAAGAAAAATAAAACAAGAAAAGTGAGTTGTAAATGCCAAGGGCAGCGAAACCTCCTAAAATAAAGAGCTGAACATGAAAAACAATTAGTCGTAATTTAACAGGCAGTAGAATTCTCCTGCAAACTTCGTGTGGAGAATGAACAGTGCTTTTATTTCGCTATCTGATTGGTGAGAGCAACACTTTGGATGTCGACAAACTGAACGATCCCTTAGATGTGTGTTCATCATCAGCTCCGTACAACTATAAAAGAGATTGTCTACACTGATCCAGCTGTTGATTTGGCAGCTGCACATCGTGTAGGCCTCGCCAATACAAAGCATTTGAACTATCAAAGCCTAGTGTAATCCACGTTCTCGAAAATCGGATTTAGTAAAGGTTAATGGCATAATGCATGGCGCCGTTCCGCTATACCCATGGCCTGACTTCACTCCCGCCCCAAAAATCCACCGCTATGTTCTTAGTACAGTGATAAATCGTTGTTTCTTACTATTCACATTGAATCTTTCCATTATTTTTCAATCTGTCTTTCTTTCCTGTTCCTGCTTTCCTCGTGTTGGGGTCCATTATTTGTTTCAAGGTTTTCTCTCATTTTATTTCCGTATTATTATTATCTGTATGTCATTTTCTTTTGTTATTGTTTAATATTTCAATTCCTGAATCATATTATCTATACGATTTAGCAGGCTGTTTCTCTCTCTTTCTCTCTCTGTCTCTCGCTCTGTTCTCTCTTTTTCTGTCTGTCTCTCTCCTCTCCATGGCTCTATGTACCCCCCCCCCTTCTGGCTTTTTATCCGCCCGCGTTTCCATTCTTTCTGCCTACGCTCCCTTCCCCCTTCCTTTGTCTTTGACTGTTTCTGCCACTCTTTTCTCTACTCCCTGTCTCTCTCTCTCCCTCGCTTGCACATACACACACAGACACCACTCACACACACACATACAACTTACACACACAAACTCCATCAACCAGTCTTTCTCATTCGCCCTATGTCATGCTACTTGATTTTTTTTGACAACAATAATTTTTGACGCTCAATAATGGCATAGCTATTATATTGAAGATCATCTTTATTTTAGGCCCAGGAAACATTCGGTTCAAACAATAACAAGGAATATATTATGTAAACAATCTGATAGGAAAAAAAAGCCTTTCTGTAATTAAATTATTGTTGTTGCTGTTGGCTTTTCCGGCTTGCGTGTGTCTATTTGTTGGCGGCTGACTTTTCACGGTCTGTAAACTCTCAATAAGAACTGGTCGTGTGGTTTATCCAGTCAAAGTGTCACGGTACACATCACAGGGAGAAGGAGATAAACAAAATGCTTTGTTACCTTTAAAGTCATGTTTATGTCTCAACGTATCTCTGACCGCATTCGCCAATCTAGGTCAAATCCACCCTGGACATTGTTTTATAGAAAGAAATCCGCTTCATTTTTCTATCTAGTTTACAAGTTTGTACTACTAATAGTTTCATTTGGTTATCTCACACTGGACATTGAACTTTGATTAAAGCGATACGCAACGGAAGCTGTTTTTTTTTTTCCTTCTCCCTGAAAAAGTTGCTCTGTCTTTTCCCATACAACGACAGAGATGCTAAAACGTACAAACTTGGTAATCTAGGCAGAAAGATGTTTGCTAATTTTGTCGTGAGCAATTAAACTGCCATTCTCATCTCCGAAAACCTGTGGTCCTGTTGTTTATTTGCAAGACAACTAGCAGGGTGTTCAAACCTGTGGTCCTGTTGTCCATCTGCAAGACAACTAGCAGGGTGTTCAAACCTGTGGTCCTGTCGTCCATCTGCAAGACAACTAGCAGGGTGTTAAAACCTGTGGTCCTGTTGTCTATCTGCAAGACAACTAGCAGGGTGTTCAAACCTGTGGTCCTGTTGTCCATCTGCAAGACAACTAGCAGGGTTTTCAAACCTGTGGTCCTGTTGTCTATCTGCAAGACAACTAGCAGGGTGTTCAAACCTGTGGTCCTGTTGTCTATCTGCAAGACAACTAGCAGGGTGTTCAAACCTGTGGTCCTGTTGTCTATCTGCAAGACAACTAGCAGGGTGTTCAAAACCTGTGGTTCTGTTGTCTATCTGCAGGACAACTAGCAGGGTGTTCAAACCTGTGGTCCTGTTGTTTATTTGCAAGACAATTAGCAGAGCGTCCAAACCTGTGATCCTGTGGTCTATTTGCAAGACTAGCAAGACGACCAAACCTGTGGTCCTGTTGTTTATTTGCAAGACAACTAGCAAAGGGCGTCCAAAATAATGTCTGGGGAAAAAAAGCTACCCTGCTGTTGGTAGCATGACGTTTGGAGCACCAAAATTTTTTAAACATGACATTTGGAGCACTGCCTAAATCTAGGTCAAATTGCAGTATGACATTTGGAGCACTACCAAAAATTAATAAAATTTCAGTATGACATTTGGCGCACCTATACCGCTGCTGGTATTCGATTACATTTTCACAGACTCATATCAACATCAAGTCGCAAATCTATTGAAAAAAAAATCCATCTTTTACACTCAACAAATTTAGTTCTGCTCATCATCATCATCATCACCATCATCATCATCATCATCATCATGAATTGGGTGAAAACAGACTGGTCTATAAATAATGACGATGATGATGATGTTGTTGTTGTTTTTAGTATTATTATTATTATTATTACAGGTATTATTATTTTATCATCATTTATTATTGTTGTTGTTGTTGTTGTCCTTGTCCATGGCCACTGTTTGTGGCGTTTCTGATCTCTGTGTCCAATTCCCTCCACAAAACTGACCTTTTGTTTTTGTTGGGTCCCACGAAGCTTATCTTCCCTTAGGCCTTCGACAACAGTGTGAAGTCTCGTGTAGATTATCTATTTTGTTCAACCACTTATTAAAAAAACTAATAAACAAAAAAAAAGAAAAAAAAACCCAATGAAATAAACATTTTTAATGCGCGCCTCTTCACGAGACAGTCCCAAGCCTGTATAAACGCAAAGGGAAAATGTTTATTTAAAAAAAAAAGACATTTATTCAAAACGCGCACGGCTCTAAGATTTTAACGCAAAAAATGTGAAATATAAAATCGATTTTTAAATAAATATGGACTATTTAACATGTTTCTTTGTTCAGTTATGCTTACAATAATCATATGGATTCTAATATATCCTGATATCCAAATAATTTCAAAATAATTTTGTAAGTTTTAAAACGCTCCAACAAACACCTTGCCAACGTTAACTAGTCTCTATACATCTGGAATTGTCTGACGGAGAGTGTATTAGGCCTGTAAAGAAACTTTCTATCCCTGTGGTACCCACCGCAGGTTATTGCAGAATATTCGTAGAGTAATCGGTAGTCAACAGGTTGATTAAGGATTACTCGATAAAATCACAGCCGAAATGCTAGTGCTCCAAATGTCACATGCCGGCTTTCTTTGAACTAACTTAGTGCTCCAAATATCACATGACGGCTTTCTTTGATCTGCAGTAGTGCTCCAAATGTCATACAACCCTGCTGTTATCTCAGGTCTTCAATTATCGGCGCTGCTCACTGAGCCATGCTGTGCTGTGTGAATGTAATATGTTTTAGGGCTAAAGGCTCACTGAGTAAAGTCTGTTGGGGTCTGTTTTGAGTGCACGAGGTTTCTCTTCCCGCTGTGTGTTTAGGTCTTTATTTTAGGAGGTTCCCCACCCTAGGCATTTACATCCCCACTTTTCTTGTTTTTATCTTCCTTGTTGTGCTAAGGATACCTTTTTAGAATTTTGCCGGGGCAGCGGCCTGTTCGGCCTGCTCTTTTCAATGTCCAACTGCCAAGGTATCTTTAACGTGCGCAACGCACACACGGGCCCTCCGAGTTTTTTGTCCTTATCTGTAGGTGCTCGATCCTATCCCCACCATAGGATCAGGGACAGGAAAATATGAGAAAAATCCCAAAATTCAAGCATGCCTGCACCGAGCGGGATTTGAACCCGGTACCTTCGCCATGAGAGTCGAGCACCTTGCCTCTAGACCACCGTGTCCCCTTCTCTTCCCGCCAGCTGACCCAAGACAGTGCTGACTCTCCCACACCAATTAGACGGACTTGTTTCTGTTTCGCCATTACGTCAGGTCCCGTTTAATTCTACAGTCCATACACTTAAATTAAACAAAGACAGAATAGATTTGACATAGCCTTCTTCTTCTTCTTCTTCTTCAAGAGCCCGATCTGGAACAGATATCGACGATCATGGTTCGCCACTCATTCCTCCGCTCCGATGCTCTCAAAAGCCCATATTGTCCTGGTTTCTCCCTGTTGCCCATCTGTTCAAACTCCGTAAATAATTATTCTTTGTCTGCCTCTGCTTTTTTTTGCCCTCTATTTTTCCTGTTAGAGCAAGGTGTTCAAGACCTTTGTGTCAATTCAAGTGACCCCTGAACTGCAGTTGTCTTCTCCTAACCTTAGTTTGTGAAAATGAGGAAGATTACCATTTCTCTATCAAGATCTTTTAGACTGAACGCAAGCTACACATTCTGTTTATTGTGATGAGCTTTGTCTCTATACATTGGCCTATCTTTTATACTGAAAATATTTACACACTATTTCCATGTTGATTAACGACTTTCGCGTTACTATGTGCATCTGCACGATGTTTTCGATAAGATGTATTATCTCTGCAATCTCTCATAAATGAAATATTTTCTTGCTATTCAACCCTCAGAAACTACCTTTCTATCTCTTTAAACACCTCTGTGAATGAAAATACAATCCTACATAATCCTTTCCTAGGTCCTGTGAAACTATCTCTCCATCTCTGTAATACTCTATGAATGAGGGTTACACAACCTTCTTCTATGATAAACGCACGCCCCAATCCTCTATGAATGAAAATAAATAATTATAATTAGATGCTCTTTCCTTATGATAATCTACCTTTTCAGGACTCTATCAATGAA
>OZ007573.1:28090061-28095061 GCA_963931925.1 Onchidella celtica | reverse complement strand
GTTTCAGGACCGGTGGTTCTTAACCGGGGAAAAATTCCCTCCTGCTGCTGGGGGAAAATACCTAGGCCATTAAATAATGCAAGCTACAAGAACTGTAAAACTGCAGAGTAGCTTTTGTTCTTCTCAGAACAGATTGTGGGTGAAAAAATTCTTGAGGCATTCAAGTCAATTTTCATTGCATAGTTCTGTTGGCCTGTTGTTAGGGGGGTGTACTATTTTACATTATAAGCGATTGCTGAACAATGAACACAAATCAGTATTTTCTCTATTTGGCTTTGTAATTAGTCTACGCGTCCCTTACAAAATTCATTCCATTAACCCAGGGTGCCCCAGCAATATCGCTACGTCTCTGGAAACGGATGTTCTGTCAGGTTTTTAAGAATTCTCAGGGCCGGATTTACAGAGGGGACAAAAGGGGGGCAATTCTCCCCCTCACACAGAAAATCTCCCAATGTTCGAACATTCTACGCAGTTTTTCAATATGACGGAGCAAATAAACGTTCTCATGTACCGAAGACAAATGAAGAAGTGTTGAGACAAGCAGAGGAAAAGAGGACACTGCCAAACAAGATCAGAAAAAGACAGGGAACATTGTTTGGACATGTATTGAGAGGACGAGGACGGGAACATTTGGTAACAACAGGGAAATTCGATGGAAGAAGAAGCCGGGGACGACAACGCATAAAGATGCATGACGACCTAAAGGCCTGGCTGGAAATGTACACCACCAACGACGTCATTAGGGCTAAGGAAAATCGCAAGAGATGGAGGGTCATGATCGCCAACGCCCGCCGGCAGGGCACTTAATGATGATGATGTACTGATAATACGCAGTCCACTGGTCAGGGAGCGCAATGCTTGCCTTGCCCCGGGCACTGGCAACATACGCAACTCCACTGTACGGGGAAACAGGTTCTTAAAAGTGAAGAACCATCGGCGAAGACCATCAAAAACAAACAGGAAAGTGCATTATTTCTTATCTCATCTCGTTTGTTCGATCCGCCCGAGTCTTTTTATCTATCCTACTCCTCAACATGCGCATGCGCAAATGGCCACATGTTTATTTCATGAATTCCTACAAAAAGAAAAAATCTGCGTGTCTGTGTTAACTAAAGTCGAGGAGTTGGGCGTTTTGGCGGGGGTCCAGAGTTTCTTGCAAATGGCCAAACGAGCAGACGTAGAGGGTGATGAACTGTCCCTCTTCCTCCACACCCCACCCAATCACACACACACACACACACACACACCCACACACACAAAATAAAAGAAATGGCTAATGATGGACATTGTTTTTATGTTGAGTGTTTGAATGATCGCATGATGATTGCGAAAGGCGGATATATTAAAAGGAGAGAAAGAGAGAGAAAGGGAAGTGGAAAGAAATCAAGAAGGTGAGAAAAGGGAACTGGAAAGATACAAAGAGAGTGAGGGAGAGAAACGGAGAGGGAGGCAAAGACACAGAGACAGAGAGAGAGAGAAGAGACATTTGGAGAGAAACCAAGAGACAGAGAGAGACAGACAGACAGAGACAGAATAAAAATAACAAACTCAAATACGAGAGAGAGAGAGAGAGAGAGAAAATGAGAGTGAAAGAGGAAGAGAGAGAGAGAGAGGGGGGCAGTCAGACAAATAAATAGACAGACACACACACATACACACACACAAGAAACCAAGAAAGAGAGACAGAGAGAAATTTTTTAAAAGGCTCACTGAATGACAGACAGAGAGAGAAAGATATGCATTCACACACACACACTTACAGACACAACGCATACACACAGTAATATATTGTTGGAAATAGCCCCTGAGAAGGAGAGACAGAATCATAATAGAGAGAAATGAAAAAACGGCTGATAGAGATGAAGAGAAATAAGACTTCAGCGAGAATGTAGGGTCAGGAAGAGAACATTAAACAACAGGCCATGCAGCCTAAGGGCAGCAAAAAACAAAGATGGAATGGCAAATAGAGAGATTTACCCAAGACATTCATGCTGGAGGCTGACTGGAAGTGCAACTGAGTGGTCGTTGAATTGAATATACAATGTAACTTGTTTGCCCCAAGATAGATAGATAGATAGATAGATAGATAGATAGACAGACAGACAGACAGACAGACAGACAGACAGACAGACAGACAGACAGACAGACAGACAGACAGACAGACAGACAGATAGATAGATAGATAGATAGATAGATACACAGAGGGAAAGAGTCTGTGTGTGTGTGAGAGAGAGAGAGAGAGAGAGAACGAGAGAGAGAGAGAGAGAGAGAAACGTAAGTACTGTCTATCTAAGTCTGCTCAAAAAGTCTATCCCCTGCAAGCAAGACGTGATTTTTTTTCAACTCACTGTAAAACTATAATTATTCAAATGCCCACGAGAGAATGAAGTGCATTCAAGTCTGACTGAAATGTGCATGCATTGTCTTCGATATTTTTACGTACAGAATGATTACCGTGAACAGACAATGCTATAGAATAGACATCCGCTGGCTTGCACGCTCTGCTGACTTGCTGTACTCCGGAACAGAAAGACAATAGACAAAGTGCAGTTCAAGCTCGCCGGCTTTGTATGGAACGCCGTTTGTCACAGTAATTGTAAACAAGGTCGTAATTAACCTTATGAGGCTCGCAGTGAATGGTTCCAAAGGGATAATGTGATTATTATCGCACGAAGTTGGACGTAGGTTCTCGTAGGATGATAAAAAAGACAACGGTGATAGACAATGATGTCGATAACGAGAAGAAGAAGGCAGCTTCCTGGGTGATCGGAAAATGTTATTGAAAGCTTGAGACAATGGAAGATTCCATTGTTAAGGAGCGCCGAAGCGCGAGGATGCTGAAGTAGAAGAAAGTAAACAGTGTAGTTGCGTGTGTCATCTTAACGGACAACGGCAAATCAATATGATTTGTAGTCTTGTTGGTAATTGCATGGGTTTCAGTTATAAAGTTAAACCAAGATAGACGGACACGCGGACAGACAGATAAATAGGCAGACAGACGAACAAACAGACAGATAGACGGACAGGCAGACAGAGAGACAGTCAGAAAGACCGAGAGACGAAGAGATAGAGGTAGAGGGAGACATGGATGGTTGGATGGATGGGTGGATGAAGAGAGGAGGGGACAGCTGGATTGATGAAGGGAAGGATGAATGGATGGATGGATATATAGGCAGTCAGATGGACAGACAGACAGACAACAGACAGACAGACCGATAGACAGACATGCAGACAGGCCTTCAGACAGATTTGGATATGGCTACGGCCCTATAGAGACTAAGGAAGTCAGCGCAAAAACATGGCGTTGCCCGACACAAAATCAGTTGTGCTACTTTTTCTTTCATTCTTTTTCTTTCACTTGTAAGCTGTTTTGTAATCTAACATTCAAAGGTATTTGTTAATTACCCACAGAATTGAAGAGGACTGTCGTAAGAACATGATTACCGTGAAGACATCTATTAACATTGCTTGATTTGAGCAAATAGTGTTAGGGAATGGAACGCAGGGAAACAAAGATTAGAGGAAGAAGAAACTTTGTAAGGTCAGAGAGATTTTAACTTTGATGTAAACTTTCTGAGTCATCGAAGTGGAAATCTTAATTGAAGGAAGTTATGGGAGCTTAAATATCTAGAATTTTCAGAACATCGGATAAGGAGAATTTTTGTCCATACTGGACGCCTCTGATTCCTTTTCCAGCCCCCCCCCCCCCCCTCCTTCCGCCGTCCACCTTTTGTCATTTGGAAATTTCCGGACAAATAAGAGGCTTGTGTTGAATAAATCACATGGCGTAAACACGAGAATTTGATTGATTTTCCAACGCACTTAATGAGCAATTGGATGGAAAAGTCCATTGAAATTTGAAGGATTGCGCAATTCAAAAGGTCTGTATTCTCCCCGCATTTTTAAGTGTTTCCGCAGGAAGTTGTAAAAGAGCTGTTGTAAACGAAGGATAAACGTCGCCATGGTGATTTCACAGAATAATCTCAGACGGAAGTTTAAAAAAACTCAAAATGGAGGAAAAAAGACACATTCCGCACGTCTGTAAGAGTGAAGATCAACACTGTCACACCAGAAAGTATTGAATTATTCGGAGCAAATATTTAGAATATATTTCATGCCCTGCCCCTATGTTGGAAACTGTTTATTTTATCCCACATGCTGGGAAAATAAATGTCACAACTCTACATTTATTGCTATCTCTTATTAAATGTGCGCACTTACCATACCCAGAGGAGATTCTGCTGTCGTCATTTTCTTAAATCTTTGATATGGGTATAGTAGTGAACCGTCCCTACCGAAACGCTTGTCCCAAAGAAGTAATTTCCAGGCATCAGTTGGACAACGTTGCCCTAGCCCCAGCTCTGAACCTGGCCGGCCTTGTCTCAAGCCCTAATCCTAACCCTTGACCCGGCCCTAACCTGGACCCATAGGGACAAAATACTGAAAGGGAGAACTGTCCCCGTCAAAATACTTTCAAACAGGACGTTGGCAGGGCAAGACGACACAGTACACTCATTTTTATCTCCATTACTTCTACTTGGGTAACTAGGTCAAACGGTAGAGCTGCTTATCTGTTAAAGAATAAAACTCTAAAAATGGCAACGTTATCATTTAACAGCCAATGAACACATTTTGATGCCCCTGCCATGGAACCGTAAATAGATACAGTATAGTACCTTTGTCATCTAGCGGCAAAGAAACATAATTTACCAACCTTGTCACCCAACCGCGAATAGACAGGATAATGTAACATTGTCACTAAACCGTGAATAGACATGACATTGTGACGCTAATATCCGTCATCGGAATGGGCATACATTATGAGTTTATATTAAGCTAAGCCTCTTTCGACAACAGGCACATTGAAATTTGCCTTATTTATGGGCTCGTTTTGTCTGTTTTTGTAGTTGTTTGTTTGTTTGTTTTTCACGTGGCGCCTTATGCCTTGATCTGCGACAGTGTTGTAATATAGTAATAAGAAATTGTTTTGTATCTAATCC